>VWPU01014652.1:0-18463 GCA_013398955.1 Callaeas wilsoni | reverse complement strand
GCGCTCAGGGCCGCGGCGCGGGGGCGGCCATGACAGGCGGCCCCGCCCGCGCCCATTGGCCGGGACGGCGGAAGGGGCGGGGCCGGCGGCGCTTCCTGCGGCCGGGGGTCACCCACAGCCGGGGAGTTCACGCACAGCCGGGGAGTTCACCTCAAACCCGGGGAGTTCACCCCAAACCCGNGTCACCCACAGCCGGGGAGTTCACCCTGAACCCGGGGAGTTCACCCCGAGCTCTGGGAGTTCACCTCAAACCCGGGGAATTCACCTCAAACCCGTGTGTGTCACCCCACACCCGAGGAGTTCACCCCGACCTCGGGGAGTTCACCCCAACCCCGGGGAATTCACCCCCAGCCCGCGTGTGCCACCCCACCCCCGGGGAGTTCACCGCAAACCCGGGGGGATCACCTCAAACCTGCGTGTCACCTCAAACCCAGGGAATTCACCCCAAATCCGTGTGTGTCACCCCGCACCCGAGGAGTTCACCCCAACCTCGGGGAGTTCACCCCAAACCCGCTTGTGTCACCCCACACCTGGGAAGTTTACCCCACACCTGGGGAATTCACCTCAAACCTGGGGAATTCACCTCAAACCCGTGTGTGTCACCCCACACCCAGGGAGTTCACCCCAAACCTGAGGAATTCACCCCAAACCCACGTGTGTCACCTCACACCCGGGGAGTTGACCCCAAACCCGCGTGTGCCACCCCAAACCCGGGGAGTTCTCCCCACACACCCTGGGAGTTCACCCCAAACCCACGTGTGTCACCCCAAACCCGGGGAGTTCACCCCAAACCCTGGGAGTTCACCCCAAACCCACGTGTGTCACCCCAAACCCGGGGAGTTCACCCCAAACCCGCGTGTCATCCCAAACCCGGGGAGTTCACCCCACACCCTGGGAGTTCACCCCAAACCCGCGTGTGTCACCCCAAACCCGGCGAGTTCACCCCAAACCCGCATGTGTCAGCCCAAACCCGGGGAATTCCCCCCACACCCACGTGCTTGATTCACCCCAAACCCGCGGGATTCACCCCAATCCCAGGGAATCAGATTAGAGGCACCCTAAACTGAAAGCTCGTTGTAAATTACTTAAAATTGTTGGTATTGTGATTATTTTATTACTAGTATTATTAGTTACATTGAATTGTTCTATGTATTTCTATATTTCATTTTTAGATTTGTATTATCTACTTATAGATATATAGTTAATATATATTAGTTATACTTTAATAATGTTTTTAAATATCTCTATTAAATAGAAATATTTGATACAGATATTTATTAATTTTCAGCTCTAATTCACAGAAATAGGTTATTATATATTATTTATCTTTAGTTATCTGCTAAGTTACTTTTAGCTCAAAAACAACGCACCCTTTGTTTTCTCCCTTCAGACCCAGATTTCTCTGGTTTTTAATTATTTCTGTTTAAATGCAACAAGGTATTTGTAAAATAACTGATTGCAGAAAACAAACAAAAAAAACAATCCCACCAAAACCCAAAAAAACCCCAAAAACAACAAAAAAAAGACAAAAACCCCACAAAACTTTAAACTGAGGTGACATTCAGGTCCAGCTGGAGCATGAACAAGCATCTCTCAAACTTCAGAGTAGCTGTGTTAAACAACCCACCTCAGAACCATCGAACCATCAACACATTCTGATTTAACTTGCACTAGGGCGAATTACACTCAAGAAAGCTCAGAAAGCATGGTAACAGAAGAGATTGTGTTTTTATTTTAGAAAAAGGAGACAAAATGGGAGCTATGCCCAACAGGAAAAAGTGGTTAAGGTTGATTTAAATGTAGTTAACAGAAGTATTCCAACACAGACCAGAAGCAAAACTTGGCATTCCTTCAATCCTAACACAAACTGGTAAGCTAACGAATGAAGACAATTTAAAACAGATCTTGTATATTTTAATTGTAGTTAGAGTAACACTTCCAACTTTTTTTTGCAAGTCTGATGATACATACACCCAAGAAATGAACAGAAAAATTGAAGTAAAATAGCACCAGCCTTGTAGAGTAGGGAAATGGAGAGCTCAGCACTTCCTCCCCAACCTAAAATCCACTTGAATGTTGTAAAATGCAGCAAGCTTGGGGAAATCACAACTGAGAGACTGCTTAAAAGGCAGGCCCAATTCAAGTGCTACGTTTTGCCCGAAGCTCCCACTCCCATGTCCCAGCCCCTGAGCATCACAATCCAACCCCTTTCCCTGGACAAGAAGCCCTCAGGAAGCTCTTCCCTGGGTTGCACAGAACTCCCTCTCTCGAATGAGAAGCTTCCCAAGGTCACATATGTGCAAATCAACCTTCAAGCCTCTGTTTCCTTCTACTTAAAAACTGCACAAGACCTGATAAGCCATCAGAACAGTAGTTAATCCCAACATCTCTTTCCTTCCCAGATGCATTCATCCCCTAATGCACGGTCTTTGTTAAAATCATGCAGACCCTTTGGAGTGGAAATGGTTTAAGCTGCCATTGCTCAATAGAGGTATGATTTGGCTGAATTTTCAACCTATTATTTGAGGCCTTTGCAGAGCTCCCTGGATATTGAGACTTCCACCAAGTCTTACTTGGTTTGCTGCTACTGACAATCTTGGGAATCTTGCTTTTGGTTAATCTACCTCACTGAGACAGGAGGGACACCTTTCTTTTTCTTCCTTTAGCAACAGGGAAGTGAAAGAAGGAAAGAACAATCTCTCAAACTGGAGGGGAAAAAATAAAATATGAGAGGGCAACAATTAGAGAGACAACCTAAACATCATTCACCACTTGCTATACACTGATTTTTGTTAACATCTTCTGTAAAGTTTAACACCTTCTCCACATACTGTTTGCTACTAACCACAATCACTATTTTACCTACTTTTCAACCCTTGATCATGTATTAAGCCTTTAATTTAAGTTCCAAAGAAAAAGTCCTCTGAAATCACTGAAACTGTACTTGTTTACACTTCAGGGGAAGGTGCCCCGTTTCTCGTGTCCTTTTTGCCTGAAGTATTTCAAGAGGGAAAGAGACACAGAGGAAAGGTAATATGAACTGCAGAATACATACAACAACCTAGAATAATACTGCTCCTACAGTATCTTGTGCAGACAACTTTCCATAAACACAACAGTATGTTTAAATATAAGGCAAATGGACACTGGAGGCCACTAAGAAACTCACTTGTGTATTCCTCTTAAGGGAGTGAAAGTCCAATTTCATTTAAGTGCTATAAAAGTAATCCTAACACATAATATTGTTAAGAATTACATTTTAAAAAACGTTCTGTTATCTATGCTTGTTTGTCTAATGATCTGTTTACAGAATTTACATTTTTATGCTGAAAGTAATTTTTAAAAAAAAAATTATTACCAGAGAGACACTGTTTAACTACAAGTCTTAGTACAGTTGATTGAGCTGGTGCTTCGACAGAGCTATAATCTGTTACTTAGTATAGCAGCCACTGTTTTTATAATCCTTAAAACAGTAAAATTCCCAAGGCAGATTTGTCAGGAAGCTGTAAACAAGTAATTTTCCAAGACTTATTGGCAATAAACAAAGTGATCCCTAGTCTAGGTTTTAAGTTTCTCTGCCAAATTTCAATTTTGGAAACTGTGGAATCTACTTCCCAGTTAATACTCTGGAGCAGTTTGGAAGCTTGTCTCTGAGGAAGAGTCAACATCTATTTCCAACGCAGACTCATCAGGATTTGGGAGAAAAATAGGATAAGACTTTAAGTCTGACTGCTCCTGGATATCAGCAGGAGCACTTTTCATAGCTGAGTGCATGAAGCATGAAGATTCCCAGAGCCAGCTCTCAATGTGTGCAGAAGAGTGAGGCATCTTAAGGTGGCAGTATGAAGAACGAAACTCCACAGCAGATGGGACAGTCTGACATTTTCTTAGTAATGCATAATTGTCTTTCCTGTTTAAAAAGAAGGAAGGAAAAGGAGATTATTAATGTTCTGATGGCATTTTTGTGGCATTTACAAGTTGCAAATACAGTGGTTCACCTTCCCAAAGGCCATCTCTGCATTCCACTTCACAATCAGCTCGTTGTCACCAACCTGAACAACTGGAACAGAACTTGTGCACACTCTAAACCAGCACCTGAATCACCAGGTTAGCCTTTTCCAATTTCAGAAACAGGAAACTGAAGGTTTAACCAAGAACGCCCATTTTTTTTCTTTAAAGTGTTCTCTCCTCTCTTGCAGTGCTTTTGGAAAAAACCCAATCCCAAACAACAAAACTCCAACAAACAACATGTCACAACCCCTCTCACAAACAAAAACACCTCAGCTTGCCATACACACACGCACACTTCAACACTGCCTGAGCTGCTTTACCACAAGAAGAAAAACTGTGTTTGTGTTTAATCATGATGCAATGACCAAATAACCCCTCTCAGAAGTTATTTCTGAGACAAACCCGTGATTCTGTGTCTTCCCAAAGCCCGTCTCAGATGAAGAGACTCAGGATTGGTAAGACTGGAATATGAGAGATTGCTAACTATGGGTAAAAGCAGGAAGGTGATGATCCCCAAATTTATTGTGGAAAGGAGTCAGAAATATCATTATGAAAAAAAGGAAGAAAATACACTGGATTACATGTGCTATCAAGTAACTGAAGAGATGACAGTAGGATTAACAGCAAATATATACCAAGAACTACATTTTTGCTTAGAGAGATGCCTCAAAAGCCAACTAGTGTTATAGGAGAAAAGGCTTTAACTGATTTCAAAAAAGAGAGAATTTCTAAAACTGCATCATTTGCATGCAGCAGGACTCCACTTTACCTGGCTGTACAGAAAAGCTTGGTTTTAGCCTGGGAATAAACTGTGGCAGCAATCCGAAAAAGCTGTTCCTGCATCCATCGAACGTCAGCAGGCATGTCAGGAAACCAGTTTACCAACCTGCAAAAACCAAAATGCAGCTTTTGTAAGCAGTAGATTTAATTTGCATTATATTTTCACACACCCCATCTAGCCCACTCATCTCTTTTCTATAAGCTAAGAAAAGGGGCAGCACAAATCACTGCATCTCTGAGTGGCGGATCACTGTGTGCATTCCACACCCTGTGACCAACACAGGAGTCCTGCAAAATATTCCTGCCTCCAAGACCTTTGTGGTAGGAACATTCTGCTCAGCTTAAAGCAAGGTGGAAGAGGAAGGAAGAAAAAAAGAAAAGCACAATGGAAGAACAAAGAGAAGGCAAAACAAGAACAATGTCACAAATGTACTTTTTTTCCTTATGATACCCTTAACAGAAGTCAGCTACATCAGAGTGGGACAAGGAGGAAAACCTCACAGAGAAATCTGGGGAAACTTTCTTCCTCCCCATTCACCAAAAAGGGCACACAAGTGCCACATTCAGTGGCACAGAAACAAAATACTTCACTACCAGAATTGATTTTTTCAAGATTTTCTAAAGATAATAATGACATCTGCTGCTCATGACTGGAATTCCCTTAAGCAAGCACAAAGGTTAAGATTCATGGTGCATTCACTGAGCATAACTTCTCCTTGGCAAGAATTGAAACTTGTCAAATTAAGCCCTGCTTCAAGAGCTCAACTTTCTGTCAACCTAAACAAAACTGTTAAGAGAATTTATATGGTGAGTAAACAGTGGATTTCACTCCTGACTTCAGAAAGAAGCACAAGAAGGACGTGGAGAGAGTTCAGATACCTCTGCAGAATATAGCAATGAAGAATGTGCTCCTGGAAAGCACAGCTAAGGGTGCTTCTTTTGAGCAATTACAAGACAGCTATTAGTAATATGAGTGTGTTATTTGAGAATCTTCTAAAAATGTTTATTTATCTAGCCTTGGACTATACAGGCTTTAGAAGGATGCATCACCTAGGCAGAAATAATGGCTCTTTTGACAGTTACCACTTAAATTAGAGAGTCCCAGAATGCCTATAACGCTGAATAAGCTCTCAATGAGTACATTTCCAAAATTATAATGATTCTGAAAGAGTTCATGACCAGTTCCTTACCGTAAAGCAACCGAGTAAGCAGACTCCACTGGGAGTGTGTATGGCAGCATCAGGTAGGATATCACCCGCATTGGGAAGAGTTTAGAGAACTGAGCATAGAATCCATTCTGTTCTTTACAAGCTTCCTGCAGTGCTTAAGAATAATTATTTGAGAGAAGATGTTACACTATCTGAAAGCAGTTTCAATAACTTTCTTAGAGTTTTGTAATATCCAGTCAACATTAACAAGTGTTACTGAATAAGGCTCAGTAAGAAAATGAAAGAATTAATCTCGGGGCACTCTTACCATAAACTTTCTCTATGATATTTTAAAATATGGGAACTTCGACTCATGCCACAGGGACAAAACACATTATCCAGAACTTCTGAGCAATAGATCTAAGAATTAACATTAAAAAAAAAAAAAAATCATAGTTTGCCACTCAAGAGTTACAGGAAACAGCCTGAAGCATGCACCTTTACGTAGTCTGGGAGGTAGACTCTCAAATATGCTCTTCTCCAGAGGCCATGGATTTTGCTTTAGCTGGTCATTTAAGCTGGTCATTTTCAAAGTTTCTACTCTGTTATTTTCTGTCAATTTTCTTCTCTTCACATGGTCCATGTGTTGTTGTGCAGCCTCGTGAGGGTTTCTTTTTGTGAAGGACAAGTGGATATGAATCGAGTCATTCAGAATACCTGAAAGAGTCAAGAGCTTTCACTTAGGTTTGATCCACAGGTCTCCTGAGCACCTGTACAGCACCTGAGGTCTTGTGTGTCTGTACAAAGACCTGTCCTGAGGGGACATCACCATCTACCCAATGTCAAATGCACCTGCTCTTAGGATCCCACAAATGTTTAATCACAGTGATGGCTCTTCTGAAGGTTTAGGTCTTACTTTAAAACAGGTTCTAAAGAAAAGGAAAAAAGTGAACAATTAAGTGAAACTGCCCTGGAAACATACAGTCATTTACCAAAGTTGTTTTCCTGCAAGAACGCAAAGGATTTAAAGGAGAGGAGGAAAACTGATTTAATATGCATTTGAAAGAAAACATCTAAAACACATCAGATATGGCAGTTATCACAGTAGTATTTTGAGGCATTGCTACAACAGGGTTGAAAAGGAAAGCAACTAGGTTACAATATTTCTTTCAGTTGTGTCAAAAGTACAGATCTAAATCAACATGGGTTGCATTGCAAAACTGGTGCCAGTTAAGAAACAGCACTGATAACTGCCTTAGAAACAAGCACTAGATCCTGAGTACAAAGAGAAAAACACAAGAAGTGCATTCTCACTTGGTTTCCATGAAATCATTATAAAATTATATATGAAAAAAGACTACCAAGTTTTACTAGGAGCTATACCTGCATACAACAGAACCTATATCCCATCTGCAAGTACTAGTAAGAGACAATGTCAAAAGAATATACAGTGAATTTAGCAAAGGAAAATATTTGAAGTGTCACAGATGAAGGGGGGGGATTAATTCCTGCAGTTGAAATAACTTAATAAGAAAGGTGATGCATAATGAATGACTTTGGAAAGGTTATAATTATCATTGATTAAGCTTGACGCAAAACAACCCTGTGACAGAATAAAAACAAAGTTGATCACAGGATTAGGAGTGTGAGAAGGAGGACAATAGTGCAATACAGAGAGGACATGGGGCAGAGAGACCGTGGAAGAACTGCAAGGAATGTCAGATATTAGTGTCAGATGGAAACTTGCGCACAGGAAACTTGTGGGTGCAGGACAGCAACAGAACCCAGCTCAGCACAGACAAATGCAAATCAGAGGCTCTTTGTAGAGCTTGTGCTTTTAATCAACTGGTAAAAGCTATAAAGCAGGACTCTCTCATTAAATAATAGTAACAATAATAATATCATAGAAAGTCAAGCTCTTAAGCAGAACTGTGACTTTCTTGAGTGAAGAGAACTGTTTCAAGAAAACTTGAATATTCAGGAACCAGGCATCAGCAGAGTACATCAATGACTGCATGACGTCCTGCAGCTGGTACTACCTGTAACAGTGCAAATGCCCCATTCCCATTCCTCCCATCTGATCCTCTGATCTGACCCAGTACCAGTTTGCTTCTGCATCCAGAGACTACAGGGCCTAGGCACATTTAACACATGGTTTACTTCATGCTAGTATCAAGTTACTGTCTTCAACTTGTTTGTCTCAAAGGTTGAAGAACAGTAATATTTATCAAGATAAAACATGTTATTAGAATTCTAGGATTAGAGTAGCATAACTTGTAATTCTTCTTCCTAAACTTAACTGGGTGTCAACAACTGCTCCATTATAAGTTGTCTTCTTCTAAAGTCTTTCCTCACACAGACCAAGGGTTTGTCTGTGACTGAGTTTTTCCTGTTGTTAGCCAGCTCCCACTTCTGGACTACAGAAAGTCACTTGGATGACAGCAGAGAGGAGGCAATACGAGATACAGTTTTCAGAGGAGAAGGAAGCAGTAGCCTATTCCCATCCTGCACAATTAACACAAAGCCAAGTAATAATATGGGATTCTTTGGAAATTTCACTTAACATTTACTTCATAGAGATTTGACAAAACTCCAGAAGTTTAATTTGTGTGTGGTGGCACAACTTGCCTCAGATGAACAGTTACTATAACTGGCCCTTTCTACAAGAACTAAACTATCACGATCCCTCCAAAATTCTCAAAGACCCTTCTTAGCTACACACAACCCCCTCATCCTTTTTGTTTGTTTTGATCTGGTGGTTTTTGTTTGTTTTTTAAACTTATGTTAAGACCATATAATCCGTAATTATCTGCAAGTTTAACATACCATTCTCCTTCAAGAACTTAAGAGCATCCAAATATCCTTGCTCACAGATCTCTCCAAGTACCTGCAAATACAGAGTAAATGAGTCAGACAAATAAAAGGAGTTTCAACTTGAGATCAACAGTTTGCAGAATGAAAAGCCACTTTCATCCACGTTGCACTCTTGTAAGAAAAAAAATCACCTTAACAGTTGCTGGAATTCAACAGATTCGGGTTAATATGGCTACTGTGATGATGCATACATAATCATGTACATTAACTTATCTTTCAGCTGTTACTGAATGATTCACCTACAAGAACAGCATTCAAACAGTTTGGAAGACTTCCTTCCCTTCTTGTTTCCTTGATGAGCCCTTCAGAAGCTGCTAGCAGCAATGAAACAGGGTGTTTGGAGTATGCCAATTCCCCTCCTTCCCTCCCAGTGCCTCTCACTTCCCAAAGCTTTGAAAAATTAGCTGTGCAGTTCTGATGCTCAGGCTCAGGCTTATCTTCCCTAAGACAACATCTTTTACCAGATGCAACACCAGCTCACCTACACAGGGGTACTAGTAAAAAAAAAATTAAAATAAATTTTACTCTTGAAGTGGTCAAAAAGCCCTCAGTTAAAATATATCTGTAGCAGTCAGAAAAATTGCTTCTTTGCTGTAGTATATCCCAAGCCATTTGAAAAGGTCTGGTTTTATCTTTTTATTTTTCCAACTTCCACAACCGCAATTCAAGAGCATTTCGTTCTTCAGATCTGCAACTAACAGCACTGAGCAAAGTTTAAAGCCAACTTGCCTGTGCCAAGTATGAAATAAGACCTTTACAAAACCATGAAGCTTTAGAACTTCTTCTAATTTCTTAGCAGGTAAACATGAAAGGACTACAAACTGACAGTTGTTAATTTCCCAGTGTTGATTTTATGATAGAATCTTGTGATAATTCCCAAATAAATACTGAAAGCCAATAGCAGGATATGCATTTTTAGTCTGAGAGAAACTAAAACCAAGGAGGACGTAAACAAAACATGAAAAAATAGAAACAAAGTATGTCACCAAAGAAGTTTATGTGACTGGATGAAATGCTAAGACACTGTAACTTTCTGCAAAAGCTTTCAGGTAGAGAGATGAACCAAAGGAAGGCGGGGGCTGACCTTGGGTTCTGGTGGAAAGAGTGCTTGTGTTAAGCGATAAAGGTTCCCCAGGCTGAACTGAATGCTGGTGTTGGTCACGTTCATCTCATGGAAGCTGGCTGACTTCCCTTTGGGACAGATGTCACACTCCCCAGCGAAAGGGGACACTGTGATGGTGTTCTTACACTCATAGTGAGGCAAGTTGTCACTGATTCCTCCGTCCACGTAGCGCTACAAAAGGAACAGAAACAGCACATCTCAAAGGCTGAAAGTGTCTGACCAGCAGAGTCCCCATGCAAGAATGAAACAGCATTTAAGGCTGTGACAGAACAGCCTGTGCCTGTGCTCCCAGGCTAAACATTCTGAGTGGCATGATCTGTTCTCTAATGCCAATAAACATTCCTACCTACAGTTCCATAGACAGCCCAAGCGTATTCTGTTTGGGATTTTTCAATCACAATCCTACACAACGCTCAGAGAAAAGCAGCTCCACGCTTCAAAGTTCAAGTTCCCAGATACTAAACCAGTCTAACTTAAAAGTACTCTTCATAACTAGAATTTGATAGAAAAGCATCAAAAACTATTTGGACACAAGGAAAGTGCAAGTAAAAATGGACAATGCTTCAGAAACTTTGCCAACAGCCACAAACACCTATTGTGCTCTGTGTGGAAGTTCCAGGTCATGCTTGTCTCCTTCACACTGAATGGCCCATTTCTGTAGTTTTAGTGCATCACCACCTCAGACATTTTAAGCTCCAAGCCCCGAAGTGCTCTGTTTTGGGGTAGCTACTGTCTAGTGCAGCAGCCCCTCCACTCGCTTACAGCAGCCAGCTTTCCAGTGGGCCACAGGGAACTGGTTTGTTCCCACGCCACCAGCTTTGCTGCTTCAGAGGCTGCATTTTCCTCCTTCCTAACAGGTCGGCAGACCTAAACTGTAGATCCTTGTCAAACATAAATGTAACAGAGCAGTGACTTAAGCAGGAGCAACCTGAACTATCAATCTCAGCTGCTTTGATACTCACGCCCTGACCATTCTGAGAAACACATTAGGAATTAGGAAGAGGACAGCTCATGGCCTGTCGGCTTCCCAGGATGCTCTCTGGACCCAGCAGCATGCAGCTCCTGCCAAACTTTAGGTGTGTAATGCAATCACTAAAGTACAATTTCACTAAGTGAAATCCTCAAATCCTTTGTGGAAGTGTCAAGTGCAGTACAACAGGTCTGGCAAAGGAGGACCCTTCTCAAGAAATTATTAAAAGGTGGAAGTATATATCTGAGTCACTGTTCTAAATGATTTTCATGATTTGGAGTATCTGCTCAGCTGGTCCTCCGAGTCATTTTTTAAATCTCAAACCACTGCTGTGTTTGAAAGGAGTAAAAATCCCAAACAAAAGCCACTACATGCAAAAGCTTTTGAACTGGCTGTTAGATACACCTTTTAAATGTTATCCTTAAGCCTTTGTTTTACAGTATACAGGCTGGAATGCCAAGCAGAAACAGCAAGATGCCATGAAGTTTACATTTTTGACATTCTATTGTGCTTAAGCCTATAGGAGTCATGCCAAGCACTGGTAACTGTGGTATTCTTACCAAGTTACATCCAAAAATGCCTCCTAAGCACTAAAATCGTATCAAAATAATTGCAAAGATTAACGGGATAGAATGATGCCTTCCTTTCCTCAAAACATGGCCAAATAAAGCATCACTTGTATGCTTTTTTACTCTGAACTAAGCCTTTTAAAATAACATTGTTGTCTGGTGACAAGAACTGAACAGCCAGATCAGCCTGGATCCACCTCGACCTTGGATTCAGTCCAACGTCCTGTTTTCATAACACCTTTAATCTGGAAGAGTTTAAGGAGACATACAAGGTTTAGAAGTACAGATAAAGAAAATCCCTATACACTTCTAATTACATTTGCTTAAATTTCAGCATGAAGAAAAAAACAATACATTTCATGTCTATTCTTGACGTTTTAATACTTGCAAATTGCCTTGAGAACAGGGTGTAATCAAGCACTGTTAAAGATGTTTAAAGTTTTCTTCCTTCCTTCCTTCCCTTCTCCTTGTGCAAGGAGCACCACAGTTGGAAGGAAAGCAAATGCAAGCAAATAGAACAGGGTAACAAAAAGCCACCGATGTCACTGCCTTGATTTGAAATGCAGATCTGCCTCCAGACCTGTAATTAAAACACCTACAACAAACCATGCCAACTTTCCTGCAGGTTTTGTCTCTTTGACAGGAGATTTTAGAAAGCCCAGTACAGCCATGAAGTACAAAGAGGCTTTGTAACCAGCAGTTCCTGGGAAGCAGTAGAACATACTAATATACTGATCTTTTACCTCTAAAAAGTAAGATTTCTTCCACTGAATACAAATGCCAGAAGGCATTAAAAAGCTTTGTTTGCACCTAAGTGAACACAGAACTTTAATCCAGCTGGAAGGCAGATCTACCCACAGCCAGAACACAAAGACACACAATAAACTATACTACAACCTGTTTTGTTGGAACCATTATAGGTGTATTAAGCTGTAAATTTGTGCAGGTGAAAGAGCATCACTTCCTTCAATAAATATTTATCCATAGGTTAAATACTCATTATCTTATAATATCTTTTTCTTTTATTAATGAATCTTAGGGGGGGAGAGGTGGGAGAGAGAGACAATATGTGTGTGTTAAAATACACGTAACATCTTCCACACATTCAGTGTTCCTTTCTCTTTTTGGAAAGTTGTTACAGCTACAGTACTAGAAGCTATGATGAAGGTATTTATTTTACAGTAGGATAACAAAACACCTCACATGCATTCTCTCTTAATATTTTCAGAACAGCTAGAACTATTTTTAGATCTTAACAATAGAGACTTACCACACCTCTAAATGATGGTGGAATGAGGCCACAATAAATAGGGACAAATGAACTACAGATTAAAGCCTGTAAGAAAAGGAGACCATATACATTAAATGTTAATTGTTCCATTACTGACACAAACATTTATCTTTATTTTTTTTAGATATTAGCAAAACCAACCAAGCAATTAAAAAAATCCCCAGTAAGAACACTGGAACAAAAAATGGGGAGAAAATAAAGGTATGATCAAGCATTATTTTAAACAGGATGAGTGTATTCCATATCTTTTTTTAATCATACTCCATCTAAAAAAAAATTGTAAGACTCACTAAAAGACCATTTCTAAAAATGGTGTTCAGCAAGGAAAAGATTATGATCATTCACTCAAGCTCCACATTTTCTGAGTAATCAAAGTAATAATGACTGGGGACACAATTATCAGCATCCTGGGATCATATGAAATTAGCTTTGTAATTGACATTACAAGTTTTTAAAAGCTATTTTTGATGGTTTCTTGATCATTGCTTTTATAAGAATGACCTTAAATTCTTATTCACTAAGGCTATAGTTTCATTAGATCCACTGCACTTTAAAGGCATTTATCCTTTTTTGTGACTGAGCCCTCACACCTCCTCCCTAAAACAGTTCACAGATACATTGACTGGGAAAACCAGTACGTGAATCTGGTGTAAAAAAGCTTGAATTCCTCTTTAAAACACTGTCAGAGTCACAATACCTGAAATGCTTAAAGCAGAACTCCAGCAGGGGATGTTAAAGGGACCTAGGATTATACAAGTTTCTAAAAGTTGCCAAGAAGAAACATACCTGTATAACTTCTTCTTTAGAGTTAAAATTAGATATCAAGGCATTTTTGCCATCTGATACTCTGGTTAGTGAAATACACAGTCTGCCTGATGACAACTGGTGCGTGTTTTCTGGAAGATTTCTCATCAGCCCATCTCTTATTATCTTTACCACATTAAAGGAAGGATGAAGAGGACCAAGATTTCGCTTTCTAGCTTCTTTGGCTAATGCCAGAACATCTGCACAAGCCTGAGCTGGAAAGAAAATGCATTGCATTTAACAGCAGAAGATATGTCAAAAAACACAACCCACACTTGGACTCATAAAGCCTATCTAGAGCTCCAACTTAATTCTCTTGCTAAAATTAAAATGCAAGAGCTTTTTAACAGATTAAGTGACTGTCCAACATGTTTAAGGAGTTTAAGAGTTTTCTGAGAGACAAAAAAAATCCCTTTAGACTTTCAAAAAGAACTCCTGGTGAAGATTAAGCTACTTACATGTCATTAAGATGTAGATTCTAAGTGTAAAATACCCATATGAGATACTTGCAGTAGGAATTATTCATTCCAGAAACACATTTTTTGAGGAGGGGAAAAAAAAATTTAAATTAAAAAAAAAAAAAATGAACCAAACTTAAGGTTTCAGGGCACCACTTCTCTTCATTGATACGTAAACACACTAAAGAAAGCATGAAGTGTGATCTGGTGGGAATGCCAGGAGGGAAGTTTTTAAAGCAGTGTGAAAGGAATGTGAAGGATATCCATAAAACACCACACAGGTCCCCACCTAAATAGGTGCACTTTTACAGTAACAGAAACATAATAATGTTTTCTCCAATTAAATCTACGTTTGGGAACTTCAAACCACTACAGAAGACAGGACCACTCCTGAAGAACACTAAAATCCTTCCAACATTTAGTCACAGGAGGAACAGCAGCTCATCCACCTGCAATGTTTTGTTTGAACTTAGAATGTCACATTTCTCCAGGGCACATTTTGAGAAAATTGCTTGTCAACTTGGTAGAGGAAAGGGGGCAAAGGTCAAAGTAACACCTTATCAACCTGAGTGATAGGCTACAAGGTCTTCTAAAAATATTTTCAGAACCTACATACTTGGACTTACTAGAACAGATAAAATTCAGTTTATCAGGTTAAACGTGAGCACTGCACTGGCAACAACTCTGCTTAAGCCTTTGAGCTCAGATTAATTTCCAAAAATATTACCTTTCTACAATGTTATTCCCCCCCTTAAATAGCAATAACTAAACATTCATCATTCTCAGCCAAGAGTCCATGGCTAAAAGAGCATCTCTAAAAAATCTGAGCTATCAGACACACTCCAGTTTTACTTCAATTCTTTCATTCCATCCTCACAGAGGGAAATCCTGGGCCACAAATCCACTAACACCAGTAGCTTGATGCCAGCTCCCACCCCAGAACACAATAAACAATTTAGACACAGCTCACCATTCATGGTCAAATATATGTTTATCTTAGTAAAACACATTTTACACAGAAATAAAAAAATTGCACGTCACATTCTGACAAGTGACAAAGTTATTTCCAAAAGTGGAACCAGGCAGTTCTAGCAGCTCTAATTTTTCATGCATCCAGATATTCGTTACCACCTCCCTTTTTTTATTTAGCAATGCTCAATCTTCTAAACTTTCTAAAGATAGGAACCAGGCATGTTGCAGGAGTCTGAGATACTGAACTACCAGAAGCCTGGCCAGGAAGTCTTCAAGCATACACAATAATTACCTTTTGCAAAATAAGTACAGTTTTGAAAGCTTATGCACCAAGCACATCACTTGCTTGTTCTAAAATACAAACCAACAGCCAACAAATACATGCAATTTGATTTAGCAGTTTACCCATCATCTCCACATACAAGAATTTCTATGCTTGAAGTAGTTCATAGGGAAAAAAAGACCAAAAAAAGCTGACATATTTTGTTTATTGTAACCTATTTTAAACTCAGGAAGGGCTCCAAATCAAGGAAAAAAAAGAAGTTCTGTCTAAGAGTATGCGATATTAAAAAAACGGAAATTTTAAAAGCTTTTGTTATTAAGTCAACAGACTTCAAAGTAGTCCAACTCCTTTTCCTTCTCCCTTTTCCAACAGGATAAAAATACAGTTACCTGTTAGGCTGGTGTATTCCAAAATAGGAACTTCTCCAAAAGGGACTAGGGGCTAGAGCTCAAGTCAAACTGGGATTTTAGGCAGACCTTGGTCCATCTGTTTTATGTTTGAGACACAGGAGAGCTAAAGAAATTAATCCTCCTAATAAATGTGAACTGTTTCTTGTTACAGTTCTGCATTCCTATTTTTAACTGTTCGTTAACTATTAATTTGTTTCACAGAGTAAAACCTGAGAAGTTTACTCCACAGAGTAAAACCTGACATTATATTTGCAGCCTCCACTAAACTGGCTCTCTTTAAGTGCCCCACTGGAATGGATGCTCACAGCACCATCAAAATACCAGATCTCCAGGACATCCAAGGAGTGCAACTTGTACATTCCTGTTTGGAATAGCCTGGAATGTACTTCATCCTCAAAACAACACTCATGGCTAAGCTTCCCAATTTCCCCAGTATTTAATGCGTGAAACTTCTTTGTCAGTCTGTAAAAGTGTGCTTTTCTTCCCCATTCAATGGCTGATGATTACATTTATCCACATTTGAAGTTCCACAGCCTCCCTACCTATCCAGTAGGCAATCTGAATCACAGAGAAAATCCTTCACTTAAAACATCTGGCTACAAGGCTGTACGAAACTAAATATGCTCTTCAATTCCAGCCACAACCCCTGCTGACAGATTTGCACACCCTGTTTTGTGTGCACCAGCACACAGACCAGTTCAGGGCTGGGTCTGCCAAGTCCCAAACATCTCCAAGGATGGAGATCCCACAACCTCTCTGGGAACCTGTGCCATTATTTCACCACCCTCATGGCAACTGTCTTTTCCTTACACCTCATTTGAATTTACCAGGTTCCAGCTTGTGCCTGCCGCCTCTCATCCTTCTGCTCACCTCTTGGAAGAGTTGGGCTCTGTCTACCCACAGTAAAATGCAACTATTAAAAAAAAATGGTACTTACTTACACCTCCAACTGCAGGAACCACAAATACTGCACATTAAAGTGTATCAGCATACGATACAAACTCACAAAATACATCCTATTATTGTAAAGCAGTGTTTCTTTAGAGCTCATTTACCATCCTCTGCTTTCACACAAGCTCACCAAATACCGCAGCTAGAAACTCAGAGAATTAGCATGGGAATACCTTATTAGTTTTGTCAATTTACAGCAATTCACAGATTTTAGAATGTGGGTGGTTTGAATTGTCTTCCCCCTTTCCCAAGTGATGCCTTTTTTTTTTTTCAGTAGAAGCACACTTGCCCGTGGAATCTGCTACCTTGGACAGTGACCACACACATATTCTATTAGTTAGAGAAAATCAACCATCTCAGTTGGCATATGACATTGGTAATAATTGGAAAAAGTAATAATTTGAAGTCGGCAACTCTTAATTATTAAAGTGCTAAAACGTTTAAAAGCTGTTATTAACTCATACTGCCAAACAAACAATATACATTTTCTGGGCTTACGAGTGCTTCAAATATTTAACACAGCTTCCTTCTCAAATCATTTACAAAGTTAAATTAAGTAGCCCAAGTTTACTGCTGAAGCTTTGAGGAAATTAAGCTTATGTGCTAGAGCTCAGTGGCTAAAGCAGCAGGGACAAGCATTTCACAGCGTTGTTCTCCTGTGCTTACAGAGAATTTCTGCTTGTTTTAGTCAAGTGGATTTTTCCTCCAGAAATTTAAAACTAAAACACACAAACCCTTCCAAACTCAAAAAATGTACTTGTTGTTCTCCTCCTCTTCTAAGATGAAATCTGAATTTACAAAATCCTCTAGTTCTAAACCAGTCAGGGGTGCTGCTAGCAAAAACAATCAGAGTGGAGTCATGATCTAGACAAGCTTTCCTCAGTGGATTTCTTTAGTTTAGAAAGAAAACCGTTTTCAGATTTTCAGATATTTCATACAGTTTTTTAATCTGCAGTCCAGTCCCTATCCTAAACACCTTGATATTTTGATAACTTTTATCAAGTTTAATTCATTAGAAAAATGTATATTCATGAGCCTTAAACAGGTAAAGGGAAGGTGTATTTTTCCTACTGCTAGAAAGTAAGTATGTATTTCACAAAATACACTATATTTAGTTGCAAACTAACATCTTTAATCCGGCATAAATGCAACACAAATTACCGCTATTATTTGAATGACAATTAAAATCAGGGATTTTAATCAATCCACCGTTTCTAATCATACACCTACGCGACCTTTGCAACACACACCGTGCCCAGATTAAAGAGGAAAAGCACGTTAAAGCTAACCTAAGCCCTGACCTTAACTCTCTTAGCCTTACCCCAGAAAGGAGCAGCTTTGGAGGAAGCAAGATAAAGCTATCCGGCACTTCACGTGCAGAGAGATGCTCTATTTCCCAACGGAGCGCAAACACTTTGTTTACGGGTGATGACAGGGCTGGCCGACTTGCTCCGGAGGGTGTTAGGGCTCAGCTGCCTCCTGCTCTCCCAGTTAATTCCTGCACTTTGGACAGAGGCGGTGAGAGCAGCCCCTCTGAGGGACACGCACGGGAGCAACTCCGACCTTTCGGCTACGCAAGCGTGGGAATCGGATCGGGCATCGCCAGGACCATTCCCTGCGCCACGGACCCCGGTCGGATTTAATTCCACCCACGGGCACACGTTTCAGGGGCAAAGAGAAGCAGATAATCGGAGCCAGCCAGGCCCAGCCCGGCCTGAGGGACCCCGCGGCCCGAGCGCTTCCCGGGGCCGCGCCCGCCCTCCCGCACCGCACCGGGCCCTGCCCGCCGCACCTGCCCCTGCCCGGGGCTCGCCCCGCC
>VWPU01014651.1:0-35898 GCA_013398955.1 Callaeas wilsoni | reverse complement strand
CGGCGCCCTGCAGGGCCCACCGCTCCCGCGGCAGCGCAGAGGGGCCCGCGGGCCCGTCCGCCGGTGACCACCCCGGCAGGGGTGCCCGGGGCCGCAGGGCCTCCCCGGCTCCCCGCAGCTCCCGGCGGGAGCGGCACGGGCCGTGGGATCCGCCGGGGAGCGCGGCCCTCCGAGAGGCACCGAGTGTTGTTGTTTCTAATTAATGCCTGTGTGGTGGCCTAATCTGTGTTACCGGGCTCTCAGGAGTATTGTAGCAACAAAGGTATATTCTAGGGTTCAGTTAATTAAAAATTACTTATAAATCTGCCTAGGTCCTGTGTTGCACTTAACTCTGCTGCTGTTGTGGCGGTACCACAGAAGAAACACCGAATATTTATGCAGTTACAGCAGTAGTTTGGCTAATTTCTCAGCTCTTCCTGGCTGGATTCTAAGGGCCTGCTGTCCTGTCAGCCGCTCGCTGCAGGGGAGAGGTAGGACTGACACCTGCTTTTCTCCGTGTCGGTAGCAGAGCACCTCCACAGCTCCCTAGGGACTGTCCTGCTGCTGGCCTTGCTCGGGGCGTGGGCCGCCTGCTCTTCTAAGGGCACTTGGTTCTAGGGCTGGAGTTTGGAGCGCACTTACAGCTCTGGATGCATCTGTGTGCTGGGATAAAGTTATTTCACGAGTCCTCAGGAGAAATGACGACACGTGTTAGATTCTAGTTTTATTTTATAGTAAGCTTCCTCCTTTCCACCCCTTGACATGCCCCCCTCCTCCATTGGTTTTTTTTTTCAAGTGCATGTGGAAGTGTCTAATATGTGTTCTCTTTGGCTATATACTTTTTATAAACTCAATACCAACAGTGTACTTAAACACATACTTGTGGTGAGGATGTGTCTGGTTTGCTTATAGTAACGAAGTTCAAGGAAAAACTTGATGAAAAATACCTGATTTCTATATACAAGTCTGTGTGTGTGTTTATTTTGGAGTTAATTTCTTTTTGAGACTGATAATAAGGGAGAATGTCTTTCTCAAGAAACCAAATTGAAAGAAGATGATACAGAAGCTGGATTCAATATGGGTGAATAAATCTAGCCACAGATCTACACGTAGGCTCTGGAGTTTCACACTGCATTGCAAAGCATGGCAAGCTTGTCTCAACTGTTGGGTTCTTTTTCTCTTTTTTTCTCTCAAAGGAGTAGGGTGCCATCACTGCTGACACTTGGCTTCCCAGAAATAGGTGTTTAAGTCAAGTGTTTGAAACAGACATGGTGTTACTGTTTCTCTGTGGCCTACAGAAAATAACAGAGTAGTAACATAGTTAAGAGCTAGACTGCATTTCTAGGATAGCAAAGACACAGTATAGGAGTTAGTTCTAACAAGCACTTTTAATATTTTGCTTTTATATTAAAAAAGTCCTAACTAATTATTTGTCTTGAGCTTTTATACTTCTATAAATTTAAAAACAAAAAATCACGTTGTTGAAGAACACAGTAAAAACGTCTGTTCCAAAGTAGATATCTGGGAAAGGTTGCCAGTACGAAGCTTATCTTTGGAAGCAAAGCATGATCTTTCTTGAACATTTTTAAGGAAAATGATTACTTAATCGTTCAAGATTACTTTCCATTATTTTGAGAACAGTTACAGGTTGCTTAAAATACCCAGCCCACTAAGAGTGCTTTTACCTCATTTCACACGTCATTGTTTTGCGGATTGTCTGTGTTTGAGGAAGTTGATTTGAAGCCCTAGGAATTTAACTTCTTGCCCATCTATTTGTGTAGTCTAAAATCTTCAGCCTGAAGAATGCACCAGAAGTGCTTGTTTTGGTATGTAGAGCTTTGATTTCTGTAAGCTGTATAGAATAATTTTATGAAAAAGCTCGAGAGAATCACAGAATGACACAATGTTAAGGGTTTGGAAGGGACCTTAAACACCACCTGGTCCCAACCCCCTGCCATGGGTGGGACACCTTTCACTAGACCAGGTTGCTCAAGGCCTTGTACAACCTGGCCTTGGACACTTCCAGGGATGGGGAATCTGCAGCCTGTTCCAGTGTGTCACCAGCCTCGCAGTGAGAAAATTCTTCCCAATATCCAGTCTATCTGTAACTATCCTGTCACTACAGTTCCTGACGAAGCTTCCTTCCCTGTAGCCCCTTCAGACCCTGGAAGGTGCCGTGAGGTCTCCACACAGAAGAACCTTCTCTTCTCCGGGCTGAACAGCCCCAGCTTTCTCAGCTTGTCTTCACAGAGGATGTGCCCCAGTCCTCTGGACTTGCTGCAACAGTTCCCTGTCCTTCTCGTGTGAGGAACACCAGAACTGGATGCAGCACTGCCAGTGGGGTCTCACAAGAGCAGAGTGGGGGGGAGGATCACCTCCTTTGACCTTCCGGTCAAGCTCCTCTGGATGCAGCTCGGGATTCTCTTGGCTTTCTGGTCTGTGAGCACTCACTGCTGCCTCGTGGTGAGTTTTTGATCAACCATCACCCCCAAGACAGAATGATTTTGTGAAAATGCTGATGTTCTCAGGGACAACCTGCTTGCCTTTCCATGGCTTGCAAATGCTGATTCTCAGCATAAAGGTTTGATGACTCTTGTAATGTGGGCAAAAGTAAGAACCCAAATCCGCTGATGGTATTGAACAGTGCAGTTAGCAGAACAGGCTTGTAGTGTTGTGGGACTCCTCATTGTCTCCTTACTTGAAAAACGTAATACTAGTGTACAAGGCTATAGTTAACTATGTTTATTGGATAAATTTAGTTGTCACAAGCTGCATTTCATCCTTTGCAGAGCAACCGAGAAAGCAGTAATTTTAGGACCAAAGCTCACTGGCTCACTCTGCTTTTAGTAGAGCTGCTGCAATTAAAATAGAGGAAGCTTTTAATAAGAATTAATTTGAGAGGGGACACACACACTGTACATGCCTATTTATTGGTGAGAATTATACTTCTGCATTCTATGCAAATAATAGGTCTTAGCTTTTCTGTTTACATGCTGTTAGTCCAGCCTGTAACCTAAAACTCTTTTTTGTAATTGCTCCATTATGAAATTAAGGGAGGACTTACTTGGGCAAGGAAACCCAAAGTTAATCCTGCATGGGTATCTGGTGATCTAGTGGATATATTCTTTCTGAAATTCAGAACTTGTATGAACCAAGTTATGGCCTCTGTTCATTTCCATTCTACTTGGTCATGCAATTTAATGTGGTTTGCCTTTTTTTTTTTTTTTTTTTTTTTTTTGGGTGATGCCTGATAATTATGCTAATAGAGTGCTAATTTTGTGATATTTAATGTTTACAGTGTTAATAGCTAAAGATAATAGCTGTGCTTTATTGTGTTGGAGAATTTTAGTATGTTATTTATAGATCTGAAACCTACAAGATATGATATAAAAGCCTTCAATATGAAAAATGTTACATTTCTGAGCAGACAGTGAGAAAATTGCCTTTTAGAGGTCAAAACTCCCAATGCCTCTGGCAACATGGCCTTGATGTCATTTGACAGGGTGGAAACACAGCCCTTCATGGGAATAAACAGCCAATACCTGCATGATTCATTTTGTTAGAAGGGTTCTCCCATTGTTGCTAGGCAATATTTCCTAGGTGGAGTTAAAAACCAACAAAAATATCAACAACAAAACGCCCAGAACCCAACTGCTGTCTCCTCAGAATAATACTTATTGCAAGTTGTCTTGCTATTGTTAATATGCTTTTCTAATTAAGTGGTAATTTTTCCTTCTGTGGAATAGATGCATCAGCTGAGTCTCAACAGAGACCTTCCCCACTAAGAGGCAGCAAGGGGAAGAGCTGGAAAAGGGTTGCACCTGGTTAGTGGAAGGTTTCCTTTCTGTCCTCCTCTGTCCCTTCTTAGAGCTGTCTGTTTGGAAATGCTCGACTGTGTTGTGATGTGCAATTCTCAAAGAAGAAACATGGCAGAGACCAGCAGACATTCATTTGAAATGATTTTCATTCACTGCATTCTGGAATGGACTTGAAAGCAGGTCTCAGAGGCAACTTGTATGTACCAGTTTGTCTTACATATTTATTTACGACAGACTTGAATCTTCAGGATGGTATTCTATCAAGTGACATACCCACTCAGTGTGATGTGTGTCTAAAAATAGGTCATTGTCAAAGGACAGGAAAGGAATTGCATAAATCTATAAACTAAACCATTGCAGTCTAGTGTGATAGCATACTCTGAAGCTGAGGTAATGCTGTGTTCAAAATTGTAGCTTTCCATGGATTATTTTCTAGAATAATACATTAACACTGCATTTATCAAAACAGGAGGATGGCTGCAGACTCTAAAGACAGCTAATGCTGATGGGTTACTTCTGACACAGCAGTTAGAAACAGTAAAGTAAAACAAACCATCTCAGGAGGTGGCAGGGCTGGACCAAACTTTGCTCTTATGCTTAAAATATTACTGATTTAAACCCCTCATTTTTTCATGTGTTAAATTGTATCATAAAACACTTATTTAGTGCTGGGACTTAGGCGTTTGGGTTTGAAAATAATGCTTCTGTTTTGTGCATTTGGTCAATGTGAATGGATTTTTTTCCTCTAGTTAATCCAGAGTGTTGAGAGGCCTGAAAAATAAGACCCCTAAAAATGATACTGTTTAAAAATGGGCGTTAGGAAAGGAATTTTTTTCATTTTAAATAACCTGTCGATGCATACAAATGTGTGGGGTTTGGACTGTAACAGAACAATGCAGATTTTTTTTCTGTTTATGACAGCATAAGCCCCAGTATATAAGTGAGGTCTTCAACAAGTTATATGTTTTGGTGTTTAATGCAGTGTTGTTACTGCAAACCAACTAGAAGGGCTAATATTTAATTAAGGATAGAATGTGGAAGTGGTCAGCAAAAGAACAAACGAATCTGTGTACAGGGTTATAGTGAGAGGTTTGGAGTTACCAGGTAAAGGGGAAGTGTGACATCTGGTGGAAAGATGGTATCAGGAGCAAGAGATCCACTAGTTATCAATGGAATTATTTGGCACGAAAATGCATTATATGATGTTTGAAACCACTGCTGGAGATGAAATCCAGATGAGTGACGTATTTTGTGATCTCATAGTTCGTATTGTCCAAACCAGCATACATGGCAAGATGATTATGTTCTTAATGAGTAGTGATCTCTTCTAAGCTACCAAAGAAAGCTTTTTTTGTTAAGCTCCTCCTCCAATCTTAATCTACACTAAAAATAAATTACTGTGGTACAGGTTTAGCTACCTTCGGATATCCAAGTATTCTTTCAGAAAAATGTCATCTAAGTAACTATGATGAATATCCTAACAGGTTTTTTGATGCTTGAGTTCTTTATTGAGTCTTTTGTAGTACTGCTTCCAGGTGCAAGTCCCGAGTTATCAGGACCATTTGATGCTGCTGGTCTGGGAGACACTGGTATGACACTGGCTTGGAGATGCCATCGGAGGAGCCCGGCGTTGGAGCCCCTGTTTGGGTTCTGCTCCCTTAGAGCTGGTGGCAGTGGGCAGGCTCTTCTGGAGAGCGTGGGAACAGCCTTGTGTTGCATGAGGCAGGAGAAGAAGGGGAGGAACTCTGTAGGAGAAGGGGGAAACCGGAGCTGCCTTTTGCTTGGTGTCACATTGCTAGAGTTAGAACTTGCATAAAATCAGGGAGGGCTCAGAGCTGCAGAGATCTTGCTTTATTGTACTTATTCCAAAGTATGTTGTGGAAAAAGAGTCTGCAATTCATTGGGAGCTCTATGTATTAAGGATGTTCAGGAACCTCCTAGCTCAGCTCAAAGGCACAGGGGGGAAAAAAAAAGAGTTCATCTTAATCTTTCAGCCCTTCTTTAAAATACCTGATTCTTCTGAGGTTTCATTCCATAGGATATTGATCATCCCATGTCAGTCTCGAGATTTTTCTGTGTTACAACTTTGCTACTGAAAGATTGCTTCATCCCAAGCACAGCACAAGTTCAGTCGTGGTTCCGCTTTGTAGTTCAGGCTCATCTCCTGTGCATAACTGCCCGCCCCAATCATGTGGGATTTCCCCCTTCATCAGAAGGCAATAAATCTTGAGCTTCTTTTGTTCTTTGTGCATTTTTCTTCTATTTTTAACGCTAGCATCTCACTTGCTAGAACAATATATTATAAGAGTTCTGAATCCTTTTCCTGCTTTGAGGGCAGACTCCATCTGCAAGTTTTTGCCTGCTTGCACAAAAATAATGCTTTTTGGGAACTGGCCAGTTCAAGCAGGGAAAGAAGTCAGCAAATACCTAAACCCACAAATCAAGCATTTCAGTGCTAGACTGCCATGGGGCGGACCCATCTCAGGTGGCTGGCTTCTTGGTCAGCCACATCAGGCATTTCACAGCAGCATCTGTGAGTAACCTGCTTCTCAGGTCACCTCATTGTCAGAGTCACAAATAGGTGATATTCATGAATTTTGGTATTTTGGTACCATGATGAATGAAAGGCATTGTTTACTCCAACGAGTGAACTGTTCTGCTCTGCTTCTGCTGGGCAGGGGTTTGGATAATCCAAATGGGTTTGAGTAGAAGGCCTGTGGCAGAGAGTTTACTGGTAGACTTTAGTGCAATTTAGTTCAGTGTTGAACCCTTTCTTCCTAATCTACCCCCTCTTCCTAAGCAGTGTGGCAGCAATTATCCTTTTCTGTCTGCATTTCTTGGGATAGATTGTGTAGGCACTCTCATACTTGTGGAATCACATAAATTAGAAATCAGTCAACTGTTACTGTATTGTCATATGAAGACTGGATGCAGGCCAAGCTTCAGTTTCTTCATGAGATATTTTGTGTTTTATCATGTTGGGAGGGAAACAAACCTAATGCTTTCCTTCAGATAACCTCACTGTATAAGCTTTCTGAAGGTTAATTTAGGGTGTACAGATAGAGAAATGGTCCTGTTAAAAGGGAGAAGATAGTCTAGTTTAACTCTTTTGGAAATATAAATGAAAAACATAATTTTTAGTGATGTTGAGGTTGATTCTTTTAAAAGATCTCTAGACAGATACTAAAAAAAAAAACCAGACTAGAAGTTTTGATCGACCTGAGAGCCAGACTGACAAGTTTTAGTTCTCAGCTCTGTGTTGCTGAGGAGACAGTTCTCCTTCTTGCCAAATTATAACTGACAATGATACGGAGCTTGTGCTAGCAAAAGGTGCTTTCTTAACTGCAAATGTAATCTCAGCCTGAAAATGCCATAATAAATTCACTGAATGGACTTTCTTCTGTAGTATGCTCTTATATTTATAAGCCCTTTGTTTTTGCCCAGGGCATCTACTTAGGAGATATCATAAAGTGAAAATAATCCTAATGTCACTAAATGAGAAAAGAATGATCATATTGCCTTGCAGAAAAAATGGGAAGGGGGACTGAGGAAGGGACAGTACAGGATTATATTTGCTGCACCCTTGTGGGCACCAGGAGAAAAATACCCTTTATTTTTCTGAGAATGATTTAAAAATGTGTTTGTATCAATGTTGCAGCTTCTCAGTAACGACTGGAATTTCTGACTATGCAGGTATGATTACAGCCTTTGAGAAAACGGTTAGCTTTATCTCCATTACTGGTATTGAAGACTGGGTTCATGGTGGCTGTTTTGGTAGAGTATGTAGGAGGAAGAGGGAGAAGGTTCCTTGAGAACCTGTTGCCAAAAAACAAAAAGCAAAAAAGCATGTAAGCCAAAACTTAGTGAAAGTAGGATATGAAACTTGCTTATGGAAATTTACCACTGGATGCCACTGTTGCTTCACAGAATGTCATACTAAAATAACATCAGCTCTGCTGAAAAATTCTGCTTTTCCTTCACTCTCATCTTCCTAGTTTTTTATTACTTTAATCTTTGTTCATATCAAAGGAAAGGAGAAATCGTGCCCCACTTATTCTCTCCAGCAACATGGTGATATGGTTTCCATATCTAGAAGTGACAGCTTGTCATAGGAAAGAAAAGGGAATGACACAAAATTTGTCTTTTTTTTCCCCCTTCTAAGGTAAAATATTTTTCTTGAAAAGAAGAAAGGCTCAGATGAAAGAGCAGCCAATTTTCCTTGTAACTAAATTCCTTCTGTCTGTCTCTGAATCTTGTGTTAATCACAACTAGATTTGGACACCAAGCCTTTATTCCTGTTTTAATGTCGTCCTAGAGAGCAGGGCAGGAGGTCACTTTTCCAAATATCTGTTTATTTCCTTTCCCAAGTGCCGGGCATTTTGAACTTGAAAGATTGTTTTTCGCTAGTTACAATGTTTTCCTCCTGGGGGAGGCAGGGAGGGTGAAGGTCGTCAGGTGATTTTTTGATGGCTGTTGCTTGTTTTTGCAGGTACATTTGTAATCACCTGATTAGCAACTCTGGGACTTTTCTCTAAGTCATACAGTGTGGGGTTTTGTAAATAGCTTTTTCTTCTTTTTTTTTTTTTTTTTTTTTTTTTTTTTTTTTTTGATTGAAGCAACCCTCCAAATGTAATTAATTTGATTAAATAAAAATAAATAAAAATCCTAACATCTGAAGCCTAAGTTTCAGATCAGATCGTTTGGGTTTTGTATTCTGAGCGCACCTAATTCCTAATCTTTCCTATGAGGAAAGAAAAAAGGAATGTTGGAAAAAACCGTGAGAGATGAGCTTTTTCTAGCATCATGCCTGGCTTCTGCAGAGACAGTCCACCTTCTGCTGTGCGCCTGCTTAATTGGGTAAGCACAAGTATTGTGGGTTCCATAAAGTGCCAGCCTAATTAGCGACAGTGGGAATGCGGGGAAAAGGCGAAGACAATGGAAATGATGTGCTGCGAGGGCGCAGAAGGAAGGAGAAGCAGCAGCCATGCAGCCCCGAGAAAGCACGTTTGCTCTGTCTGTGCAAGCTGCGGGAGCAGACAGACAGCAGGGCTGCAGCCCCGGGGCCTCGGCAGTGCCATGGAAACGGCACAGCAGCACCGCATCCTCCGGCCGCACAGCCCTCCTGGCGCTGCTGCGGATTCGCAGGCAGCGGCACCCACACAACCTGCGTGCGGCTGCGGCAGCGGAAGGTTAAAATGCACGGCCCTTCTGCTGCCTCACAACTGGGTTATGAGGCACGTTGAGGGAGAGGAAAACAAACCGGTAAATGTAGTAAGTTTACTCTCAAAGATGGACTGCCAGCTGCAGCACAAGCCTCGTGCTGGATGTCTGACAGCCAGAACGCAGTTTAGTGATGCCACTGTTCACTGATAATTCCCTTCTCTCTTCTGGAACTGAGGTTTTGCCCGGATTAGATATTGTAATCTAAGTTTTGCAGTGATCAGGGCTGGATGCTAATGCTACATCGCTGTAGGTTCTGAGGGGAAGCCTGCCAGCAGAGCTGCTGTTGATGCCGCATAAACTTGTAGCGGTGACCCAGATAACATTGTGACCGACACAGTAAGTTACAGTGTCAGGAGGAATAAATGTCTCCTGCAGCCCCTCACAGAGCTCCAGCTGTGCTGTGGTACCTGCCCTTAAGCCCCATCTACCCAAGAAACTGATGGGCTCTGCGAGCTGCTGGGCTTTGCTCAGTTGTGAGCTAGTTGTGCAAGTGAATTCAGAAAATACACAGGGCTTGCAATTATTTGGAAATTGTGGTAATTTGGTGTTCTTAGTAAAGGACGTTTCCAAAGTGGTTGCCTGGGCTCTGCCATGTCTGTTGAGAATTCCTAGCAGTCATCTAAACGTGACAGCTCTCTAAAGAGAACTTTTGTGCCCTCACCCCTCATCTACCACCCTCTGCTCTGTTCTTCTTCTGGCCTGGGCCTGGGAGAGGAGTAGTTTAAATTACCTTTCCTGAAGCTCTGCAGTGAGGCACACCTTCGCCTTACCTCAGTTCTGAGGTGGAAATGATGAGGTTTCTGTTCTGCTCATTTGTTCTGCCATGCAGAGAGAAGGTTCCTCCTGTTCTTTTGCAGTAGGACTGCTTTCATGGCTGGAGAATGCTAAGTGGCTCTGCAGTGGCTTGATGTGGGCTTGCTCAAACCATAACATGAGGTACAGCAATAGAAAAGAAGCAGACATTTCTGGTATTTTTGGACAACAGCCTAAATATATCATCACTACTTTTTGTGGTTTGCAGCTGTCAGAGAAAAATAGCTAAATGAAGTTTGACTTCAGCACAAGAAGGCCTGGGCTTTTCAATGTAGCATGTACTGGTGAAAAGTGAGTAAGATGGAACGGAGCAGGACTCAGGCCTGTGCTTTTGAGAGGTTGTGGTGAGGTTAGCTCGCTAGCTAATGTAGAGGCAAAGCCAGAGAAGGATTAAAAAGGCATACCATAAAAATGAAATAAATGAGCTGCTACTGCCTCTTTTTTTCTCCGTCATCCCTTGTCCATTTTAGAGTGAGTGATGCAGAAGACCACTGCTGAACACTGTCCCCAGGCTCCCTCTACACTGGATGTATATGTGTGCAAAGATCAGCAATGCTTCCACAGCCTTTTCAGTGTTCCTTAAGTGTACAGAATTCAGTCCCTACTGCATCAGCAGCCTTCTGAAGTCTCCTGATGCAGAAAAATCACTGATTTTTAGCTGTGCCATCTTTTGTTAACTGGAAACTGTAATACGTGTCTACAGTAAAACCCACTGCCAGAAATGGCAAGGAGAATTTCTGTATCTTTTACAAGAAGCAATGGGCAAAGACCAGATATGTTTTGGAGCAAAGGTGGGGAGGGCTTCTCCATGCCACGGGTGTTATCAGAGTTAGGCGTTGTCAGGGTTGTGAATGTGGCTCTATATGTGTCTTTATAGCCATGGATCATCATGAAGCAGAAACCAATTGGTTTTACCCCATGCAAGCCTCTGCTTGTTTATCTATCTGAAAGCAGTCATTCATTCTTTGTGCTCTATTTGTAGCCTTCAGAATTTAATATTTGTATAAATCTTAAAGATGGCATCTTCACAATGTAGATTTTCATTCTACAGTCCTTGTCTTTCATGCTGCTGCAGTACATTAAAAATGTTTGCACTTTCCTCTTCTGTGGGGGTGATCTTTGTAAATTGATCTGGTCTCTTTGGGGATGCTGCATCCTCTGGCTGCTCATGAATGGAAAGTGCATTGGCACAAAATTATTTATGAATCTTTCAACTGGTGCTGGATCTCTGTGGTCCTCTACTGCGTGTCTCTTTAAACTCTCAGAGGAGATTTTTCAACAGCTCCTGGCTCATAAGCAACAGCTTCCCCCGTGATAACCCTGCAGCAACTCATCTTGTTCCTTCAAGCTTCTGTCTGTTGCCAACCTAGTCATTAGGCCGATTATTATTTAAGCTAATCATGAATTCCAGTTTGGACTCTTTGCTTTCACAGTAAGTAATTACAGAAGGCACCTTCCCCATCAATTTGTGCTATTCATGGAAATGTTATCACTTACAGAAGGCACAGAATAGACATTTGTAGGTTCCTTTTATTTATGTGACTGAGAAAATGTCCATGGGAAAGGGGAAGCTCCTAGCTGACTTATAGAAACCTTGCCCTGTTGGCCTTGCTCTGTACTAGATGTTTAGGGATTTGGTGCTGGTGTTTTACGACATGTTTATATTCCCAAGAATGTGGTGTGTTTATTGTTTTGGTTTTTTTTCTCTCCTATCTTCCAATGTCATGTAGTCAAGCTCAGGCTGTTTCTATAGATACGACAATGTTTAAACAGTGCACAAAAACATTCCTGTATTTTAAAAATACTTTGAGACTAAAGTCTACAGTGAATATGTGAGATCAGGGCAGCAGATAGTGGGAAGACTGTCATCATTAACAAAGAATACTTTTGTCTCTTGAAATAATGTAGTCATAGATGTGTGAATTTTAAAGCCATGCAACAGTATTAGTTCTTTGATTAAAAGCCACAAAAGACTAAATTCTTCAGTTACTGTGTAGGCTCTCCTGAACTTTCTGGGAACTGGAGTAAAGGGAATAACTGAGGGTCAAAGGGCGAAGACTGCCTGGCTGGTCATTAATCCAAATTTGCCTGCAGAATATAGCTGTGAAGAAGTTGTTAGCATATTTTCCCCCTCACCCTAAACAAAAAAAAGAGTTTTTGCTCAAATCTGGATTTAGAGTAATTGAGGAAAAATAAGGAATTTTGAAAATTGGGTCTTTCAGGTGGAGTATGTGCTGATGTTTTGATCTTTTGTTTCTTTAATTTTTTTTTCAAGAAAACTTGGGAGGGTGTTAGGCTTGCTGTGATTCAGATCAATTGAATTTCAACAGAGTAACAGCAAAACTGTCAGTCTTTATGCAGCTCTGAATGTATGTGAACTGCAGGAAAGGTGTGACAGGGATGGGGATCCCTGGATAACTTTCATGGAGCTACTGCAGGTTACAGGTACCTCTGAGCATGAAGCTGCCTGGCTTTCAGTGTGTGCAGCCCAAGAAAGTTCCACAATTTGTCATTTTGTGATAGTGCCTTGTTCTGCTCCAGTTTTGTTGCTCATACCCCAGCTAGTTTTCTTAAAGATGGAATGAGGGTGATTGCAATTGTGAAAGCAGCACAAGAAATGTAGGCAGTGCTTGGAGAAAAGTAGGAGAGATTTGCTGTGTCCATTTCTACTGAATACTTTGTCAGTCTTCTTATTTATCAGGTAGGGTGCTGAGAGCATAAACCATCCTACAAGTCTTGCTATATTCTATTTGGAAATTAAAGACCTTACAAAATGAAAGTAAGTTGCATTACTATAGTGTCACCCAAAGCACTTAATGATCTGAGACAAGAGAGGTTTCTAAAGGGCCAAGAGTTGCTCTAAATAGTGTCAGAACTGCAGCTCTGTGAAGAGAAGTACACATTTCTGAATTGGTAAAAAGGAGTTGCATTAATTATGTGGCATGCCACACTACACATGAACACCACTAAAAAGTCAGCCTTTAAATCTTAAAACACTTCTCGTTCCTACTATCCTCATTATTAACATCCGTATTCTACATTAATGCCTCTGGCAAGAGGTGAAAGCTGTTCAGGGTGAAAAGAAATTAGTTTCATTTTTCAGTAATTATGGGGAAAACTGTTCACTGGCTTTAGTCACCCTCTCAAGTTATTCTAGTGCTTCTGGTTAAAAAGATCCTGATCTATGGTATTTCGCTAATGATCAACAGTTTTAGAAATGACATTTTTCAGCAGCACAGCCTCTATTATTGGGACAATCTTCTCCTTTGGGCAGCTGCCAGATTTTTCAAAACCAGTGGGAAAGCTTATAGAAGGTTAAGTTCCTTCTCCCCCCCGCTTCTTTATAAACTTGAGATCACTATTGCTGAAGATGCAAACTAATGTTTCCAGTTTTCCAAGCAGAAGACCACCTCTTCCAGGACAGTTATTTAAATAATCTATGACTGTGGGAAAACAACTAGGTAAAGGAAGAGACCCTGAAGCGTATGGCAAAAGTTAAGTGGAAGTGAAAGAACAGCATGCCAAGGTTGCTCCTATCATACAATGTGGTAAATTCTCTATGGATAAATAAAATATCTTAATTTGTCAAGTGCATTTTCCTGTTCTCATTTCAAGTGGGCCTTTTGTTTCATAAGGTTGAATGACAGAAAAGTGAAAAATTGCAGTAGGTAATGAAGATGCATTTTGAGAGATGCTTCTGGAGGACTGAGTAGGTACCTTCTACTGAGTAACGTGAAAGTTTGCTTTGTTCTTTCTCACCATTCTAACGTGTATTTATGTGGTGCTTGGAAACAACAGTGGTCAATCAGAGTTGACTCCTAGGTGTCTTTCTGCTGGAATGTACTGTTTAGGTTATTTACCAGTACTCTTATTCTGTCTCATATGAAGTGTTGATTCTCAAGTTATGGAAAACTCCAAGAAACTTCTGATGCATCCATTTATAGTGTCTTGCAGAGGATTAGTGACAGTTCAAGTCCAAGCAATAGCTCAGATACCTGATTTCTGTGCCCATTTTCTTATTGGCAATAAATTCATTCTTCAAGTGGCACCATCAGTGCCATTTGCAAAGTGTCTCTGACAGTTTCCCTAAGACTGTATGAAATGCTGTGTGGTGTGTAAGAACTGCTGCTCCTTGGGGCATGGCAGGGAACTATGGCACTTCTCCACTGGCCACAGAGAAACAAAGAGTTTCTTCCTGGGGTGGCCTTGGCACCCCAGCTATGTTTGAGACTTTTCATCTTGGACAAACTTCATTGTGACAATTTTTATCTTTGAAGAACTAATCGAACTGTTCACCTTTTTACTACATTAGCAGTTCTAGCTCAAATGATCCTGGCTGTAGTAACTTGATTTTTGAAGCAGTTCAACACTCTGTGATCAAGAGTTGCTTAAGCTTCTTGTGCTTCGCATTGTACTTGTAAATGATGGCAGCATCTTTCTTTCACTTCTTTCTGAAAGAACAGGCTGCATTTAAAAATAATAATTGTTTTTCTTGGATAATAGCTCTATTAAGTACCTACAGCACAAAGTATCATAACTTAAATGCTTTTGATTAAGGAAATTAATCAGAACTTAAAATCCTTCTTCTTCCAAAGAAAAACCTTATCTTCCCCAAAACTGGAACATGGAGGTCTTCAACAAACTGCAGTAAGGTGTTTTACATAAATAGTTTATACTTTTCTGTCACCAGATCACCTGTGTAATAAAAAGACCCTTATTCTTTAAGGCTACAGGCAAGCACTTGGATGCAGAGAAACATATTGGGACAAGCTATATGAGACTTCCCATAGAACATCAGAATTTTTCTTCTAGTGAGTATGAAATCTTGCCTTTGGCACTAAGCTGTACTGAATGCTTCAGAAGGGAATGAAAGGGAAAATCTTTCTCTAAGCAGGAAGGTAACTCTCAATGCAGAGCTGGAATGTATGGATTTCTACCTCTTCTCCATTTGGTGCTTTGATTTGCTTTCCCTTTGCCTTGACTGGCTGTGCTACAATGCTATTATTTTTTTCAGTCCTTTGGAGCTGTAAATACTAACATACAATACTGGGACTGGTGAACTCTTCAGCTGATGAAATGCCATATACAACCTTGTTTCTGTTTTATGGTAAATATAAGATCTCACACTGTTATAGTATGGTAAAAGGTATACTGTCCTTTTTATTTTAATGCTTGTTTAAAAGCAGTCCTTGATCAGAGTTAGTGGTTGTTTTGAGGTGCATTTGGTAAAACCTTAAAAAAAATGCAGCCACGCACTGAGGTGGCATGTATAAATAAGGTAACAGAAAGACTTTCAGTGCCTGCATTTGGGGATCCCTTTCTTAAAGAAAAAGCCTCAGGCTTTCCTTACTGCCACCTCTGGACTGACTGCACAGCTGTCTTTAACCGTATTAAAGACCTGGACAGGTAGACAAGATTGACCTTGTCTCTGCTGCGAGTTTGAGCCTCTGATTGTCCATTTAGCCTTTCAGTAGATCTGCCCTTCTGGCCCACTCAGAGTTTGTGGGCTAATCTTCTGGATTTGTGGAGAGAAACAAGTATTAGCAAGAAGGATTTTAAGTTGAACTTCTCCAAGGTGTGTGAGCATGACTTGGAAGATGGCAAAGGTACGCTTATTTATAGATATGCATATATCTATGCTTATTAGCTACAGAGAAGCTGTAAGGGGGAGAAACGGAATAAACAGGGAATGGAGAAAGTTGATTTGGATGGTCTAGAAGACCAGTGCTCAGTCAGTTCTAAAATATCTTCACCATGAAGGAGAGAGTCTGAAAGCCTGAATTGGGTCTTATAATCTGGCACATCGATTGAGGGGAAAGGAAAAGACTGATGGAGGGATTCTTATAGGAACTGTAAGGATAACATAGAAGAGAAACTGTGAAAGGCAGGATCAGAAGGTGACAAATGGATGAAGCCCTGTGGAGAACATACACTACCATAGTTGGGAAAGGAAATTTGGAAGTGCTCTTGCCAGAGGAGGGATGTGGTGGGTTTTGCCAAAGCTGGGACACTTGTGGAAGGACTACAAAGATGTAAAGGCCATAGAATCCATAAAAGAAAGAAGAATGTCCCTGGTTCAGCTTCTGTAGATGTGAGGAATACTTACAAAGACTTCCACTGCAGGAGCAGTCCCAGCCCAGCTGCAGTGTGTAGGTGGTGTGTTCTACCTCGGGCAGATCCTACGGTGTTTCTCCCAAGCCAGTTCTTCCTCTCTTCAGGGATTCTGTGTAGCTTTTCCTTTTCCTTTTCCTTTCCCTTTTCCCTGTTCCCTGTTCCCTTTCCCTTTCCCTTTCCCTTTCCCTTTCCCTTTCCCTTTCCCTTTCCTTTTCCCTCCCTTGGCTTTCTGCTTGGCACAGGTTCTGTGTTCTCCCTGACTTTTACTGGACTGATTTTTGTGCCCTGATCCTGAGGGGCTATTGAAGGAGGGGGGGGGCATTTATAGTGAGCTTTATTGTACTTTGGCTGCCTGACGTGAGATTGGCACCTGTACAGGGCTGACTGCAGGGAAGGTAGGCTGAAGTAACCCATGTGGTGCTTTGTGAGGATATGTGATCCTGCCTGACTCTGGCTGGGTCAAGGGAATGATGAAGAAAGTATTTTAAATGTCAATGAGGAGCAAAATTCTTTAGGCTTTTAATCTTAGTGAGTTTTCGCTTGATTTAGTCAAATCCTTCCCAGATGCTAGTCACCAATGAGACATTACTCTGGAAACTTGAAGACTTGAGGGTCTGTCTGATTCACAGGGGGGATCACTATCAGCCTAATGGGACCTCGGTTGAAACTTTAATTACAAGAAGACAGTAAAAAGCACTGTTTAAGAAAAAAAAATCCCCTTATCAACTTTTTTTGCTAGTCTAGTCAGGCTAAAAATTCTGCTTAATCTTAATGATTAGTAAGAGTTCTTCATTTCTGTTAAATAAATTACGAATTATTCGGAGGCAGTATATTAAAGGAGATCTAATCAAGATATCCAGAATATTGTGACATATTTAAATCCCAAAATATTTAAAAAAAAACATTTTTGAGGGAGTAAAGATACTTTATATACAATTAGAGGCAGTATGATTAATAACCTTGGGCTCAGATTCAACTACTTCCTTTGGGATTTGGGGTTTTTCTATATCTCTGGAGCCAAATATATGCCTTAATTACCAATCAAACAGTCAATGAAGGCAGAACTGAAGTGTGGATGTATCTACTTGGATTTGTATTAGCATTTCTTCCACAGACTTGGATTAGTGAGGCTGAGTGTGTGTGCAGGTTTTGCTTGCTGTCAGGGACAATGTGAATCCACACTATGACTTAGATTTTCAAAACTAGCAGACCTGTGTGTTTGGCATCCTTTGACATTTATGCCACATGCTAAACCGGCAAAAGGTAGGTGTTAGCACAAATGCAGGAGCATTTAAAAGTTCTGAGAACATTCAGACCATTTAAAACGAGACAGTGTAGTCTCTCCCCAGCCCTATTTCTTTATGGGTGTTTCAGGGGGAATAGGAGATTTTGATGCGTGAGAAACAAACTCATTTGGTTGGTTTGAAACCATTCTGGTAGCAGATAATCTGCAAAGCTACAACATAAAATCTGAATTGAAGACAAGAAAAGAGGAGCCAGATACTTTTGAGGTTTGGACACTCACAGACTGATACAAAGTCAGTGACTGGCCAGTGCTCCTTAAATAGCTGTGTCGGTACTTCCTTTTACTGCAGAAACGGGCGAGTCAATGCCTTCAAATCCAGCTGCGTTGGGAAGCTCAGGGTTTTGGAAGGTGTTACCTCTGAGTACTTTGCTTGTCAGGTATAGCTGCAAGGAAAGAGGTTTCTGAGTTGAAGGTAGGGAGTGGGAAAATGTGTCTGAAACCAGTCTTTATTGTAATTCTAGGTATTACTTATATCTCATAGTTTAAAGCAGTGAAGAGTCGGGGAGAAGTAGCACCTTATGACAGGGGAGAAAAGGGATAAATGGGGTGTACTATCAACCCTTTTATCTTCTGAATTTTTCTAAAATTGGTGTTACTTCTGCACGTGTTCGTTCTGGAGTGTTCATAAGCTGTATGTTTTGGTCAAGTATAGCAAGCTTAGCTTTTTATTCTGAACAGTCAATTTTGAAACTCACTATGAAAGAGCTAGAGCTCCAAGGTAAAATGTTTTTGATCATTACCAGGTGCTGTGTGCTTTGTAGACTGTAATATAAACCTGACATTCAATTTTGGTGGGATGATCTAATGAAGTTCTGAGATTTATTTTAGATAATAAAAATAAATCCCTTTTTTTCAAGGATAAACATGGGTAAATTGTCAGATTCATAGCCCATCTCATATTATGTCTGCTTTTTTCCACAGTGCCTGAAATGGTCACTGTATGCCTGATTTATAAAGACAGTATCACCTTGATGAGTACACAATGTGTCACTTGAGCAGGATTCATGTCTGTATGGATTTCAGTGGAGAAATACAATGTGAGACAATATAAATATTGCAACCTCTTGCTCTATCACCCTGTCTGTTTTATTAGGCGGGTTACCTGTGCTGTAGTGATGTTGGGTTTTTTTGAGTTTTTTGGGGGGGGTCTTGTTTGTTTGGTTTGTTGTTGTTGTTGTGGTTGGTTGGTTGGTGTTTGTTTTGTGTTTGTTTTCTGGTATTAATAAGAAAAAAAATATTCAAATATTCTGCTACCATTGGTGGGGAAAACTCCTTTCTGTTGTGTTTTGCAATAGGTGAATTAAAGGAATTTGAGATCAGTAAATAAAATGTAGTGCAAAACACTAGATATTATACCATTCCTGAAGATGGAGAAAGATAAGTGGAGCAATTCTAGATGAGACCCAAACCAGTCAGATAACCAGCAAATCGTAGGCCAAAGCTCCCAGTTACCTGCCCTAAGCATTGGCATCCCTGGCTACTTCTAGGTGGAGCAGTATTGTTGTGAATGAGTACTGTAGAAACAGCTCATCTCTCTGGCATTTTACGGAACAGACAGCTAAAACTTTGCCCTGTGGGCTTCAGTGGGGGCATCGGCGTGTGGGCTGGCACCACCTCCACATGACTTCTCTGTGGCTCCACCATGGCACAGAGGAAGGGTTATGCTGACTGCATGCACACTTAAAACAAAGATAAAATAACTTTTTCTTGTGATGATAATGTATGTTAGTCTGTATCTATGAATTTGAAGGTGAACTGTAGCCTAGAGGTTTCCTTTCTTGGGAAAGAAGCCACCTCCACTAGTGTTTAATGGATTGGGACAAGCTCTTAGTGCAGCTGCCTTAGGCCATTGCTTCCCATGCTGCTGTTCTCTCTGCTTGAACATAATCTCAACACCTTTTGCAGCTCTTGACATGCTTATGTTTGGCTATGTTGAGAGGAAATTTCCTGTATTAAGTGAAAATAAATCTGGATGGAATTCCCAGATTGGAGAATAACTCTGGAAAAGTTGGATTGTGTAAGCCTCTTTCATTTTCCCTTATTTGGCAGTCTAATTTTAAGTTCCATGGAAAAAAGAGGACATTATTAGAAAAGATCACCCACAGAGATCCTGTAAAGCTGAATGTGAAACATAGGGCCAGCACTGCTGTAATTGTTGAATTTAAACAGAAGAATTTGGCTCTCATGCAAACTAGGTACATAATGGAAAACTTGACCTCTGCTGCAATTCTGATAAATGTGTCTTCAGTTAAAAAAAAAAATGGTTGGTGGCAAGAATGGCAACAGATGGCAGAATTTGAACAAGCTTATTTCTCTAACTGTGTAAAAGTCATGGTGGCACAAACTGCCTGGAAAATGACTCTTAAAAGATTTATCCACATAGAAGGTGTTATGTACATATGCTCCTTACTAGACACAAGTTAGCTGTGCACTGACATGTGTGTATGCATAGGACTTCCCAAAGTGTCCTTTTAAACTAAGTATTGGGAGTTCTTCCTTAAACCAGACCAGAAAATATTTTTACAAGGTTGAATGTTTCTATTAGACTTGTGGTAAAGCAAACATTCTTGTTCTCTAGAATGAGTCACAACTGACTGTGTCAATTGCTTCATAGTGCATTACCCAAATAGTTTGATGGCAGTTAGCAAGGCTTAGTCATGTCTGTCTTCCTCTTCTGTGTCAGCTCTGTGCTGCCTTGCTGTCTTGGGGTGATTCTATGACAATACTGTATTCCCCACCGCCTGCTTGATCTCTAGTGCACCTTTAAATTGCAAAGGGGGGAGAGAGAAGCCGAGAGATCTCTTCAAAGCGGCCAGCTTGACCTTGCAGCTCGAATGTTTTGCATTCTTTTCTCTCCCGATTCTGACAACATTTGTTGGTTGGAGGACTTTTGCTCTCTAGTCTCTTCAGCTTTCAGCGGAGAAGGGACTGTGATCTGCCTCAGTGGCTTCTGTTCCTTTTTGGACTGTTTTTGGCTTGCTTTTCATCCCAGACCAGCTCCCATCTCCGGCCCTGCTCGGCGGGACCCTCCAAGGGGGATCGTCGGACCCGGCCTGGCCCGGCCCAGCTCAGGACTGCAGGTGTTACCTACAGAAAGAACTCTAAAATCCATAGTCCTCTTTTAGGGGACAGGGGAGGGGGCTTCAATATCCTTTTTTCCCTGTGACAACGGAGAACTCTGTTTATTAAATAAATAGATTTTTCACTTTCACTCGAGAAATTATTTTCCCGAACCCGTGGGGGAGGCGCTGCCGGGGCCTGCTTGCCTCGCAGGCAGGAGAGAGAGAGAGAGAGAGACGCCCCGCGCGGGTTGTTTCCTCCTAGATTTATGTCCAAACCGGCACACTTGCCCTTACTGCTCAAGTGATGCACTCTGTATAACGCTTTCACATATTCCAGGATTAAATTGAACTGTGGAACGGGTGAGTGCCTGCCATTCTTAAAACTCGAATCCATTGTCAATCTTTACTGCACGCTTCATTCTGGGCGCCTCTATTGGAATGGATAGTTCTAAGAAATTTTGGCAATGTGACTTACCACTGGTAAGCAGCAGTTGTCACTAGTGTAGCTAATGGAAAAAGGTGTCTCATTCTTGACTCTGGTGCATTTTTTACAGCAGTATCATGCTGGAAGACCTTAGAGATGTTTGTTTACAGACTTACCTGTGAGGTTCCAGAGAGAGAAGCCAAGAAAATTGCTGGTCCTTCTTAAGCAGCTGTTGTCTTTGGACAAAAATTACATGCATCTTGCCATATGAAGCTTGGGACACTTCCCAAGTCATTATTCAGGAGAGTGCAGGTGCACTTTGAAATCCCCACACATAACAATGCCAACCTGACAATCATCCCTTGAAGCAGTATCAGCTCAAACAGGCTGTGCTCAGCCTTGTCTCTCATGTTGTGCTCTGAGAAAAAAGTGGTGCTGCATGCAGATGTGTTCCAGTGTCAGTGAAGTTAAAATGGTGAGGTTGGGATTTGTACAGTGTATTCCAAATATGCCCAGCTACCTCTGTGATTTCGTGTTGGGGGAAGGAAAAGAACATCCTTCATCTCAGTGTCAGCAACTTGTATCAAGAAAGCAACCATAGTTAAGAGAAACAACATCAGAAAAGAAAGTTCCCTTTTTATCTGTTCATTCCTGGTGATGTGGTACCATTTGAGTTGGCCTGACAAATTAATTTGTACTGCTGTACAAAGAAACTAAGAACAACTATGTAAAAAACAATGCGTATGTTTTATATACATTGAACTCATTTTCCAATTAAATTTTTTGGCGTTCTATCTCCCTCCATTTGTAAGTTTGTAGGTATGTATAATGCTATTTGCATAGGGTTTTTTCCTATGTACTTTATCTGGGTATGTATAAGCACATGGATTTGTCATATGCGTGCTCTTGCTCTCAGTGATGATGTTGCCCAAACAGGAAAAGTAGTGTAAAGAAATGGGATTAAATTCATGTACAGTGTGGTATGTGCAGCCCATGTATGCACATGTACTTACTTACTCTATGTATCCCTCTCTCTCAAAAAAGATACTCTGTGATCATCCAAAGTGGGTTTTCTCAGTAAGTTGCTCAAATGAGGCAGGAGAGGAAGGGAATCACCAGAATTCAGTACTTACAATTTAAAAACTTTAAAAACTCTTTACTTCAATCATTATACAAGATAAGCTGTAAACCAGTAAAACGAATTGCAGAATCAATTAAGTTGGAAAAGACCTCTGAGATCATTGAGTCCAAATTGTGGCAAAAAGAAAGTTAACTGCTACCCTCAGTTCATATTCTCTTTTGACATTGTGCAGTCTGATGTGCTCAAACATTGGTGATTGTTATGGAAGAAAGCATTGGAACCCCATCATGGAAATTCTGAAAAGTTATGGACATAAGAAGTTAAGAGAACTCATCTTACAATCTTGATTCCTTTATTTTTGGAGGCATAAGCCCTCATAAACTCACACTTATGGTATGAGGTCAGCCATGGTAAGTAGGTATTGTAGTGGGGGGACTTAAATGATAAAAACCCCAGCAAATTACCGTCACTCAATTTGGTGCACATTGCAAGGATGACTTTTTTGGGTACACAAAGGTCTCAGTTCACTTAGATCTTAATGAATTTCACTCACTGAGCAGCCCAATATCAAATTCTTAAATTATCCCTTAATTAAAATATTATTGCTGTCTTCAGTTTCAGACTCTGCAAAAGCAGATAATAAACTGCAGACTTAGTTAGCACAGTTTGGTTTTGTCTGTGTTAATCCCTTTTTCTGCTATAGACCTTAGACCACTTGGAGGTGCGTGGTGGGAGAGTCTGTTCTGTTGTGTGTGTGTGTGTCACACCTCACCTTCTGTGGCTGCTTTAGCTGGGTCCTGACCTTGCAATCCATACTGTGAGCCTTTTACTCCTCATGCACTGACCATGAAATCCCAAGGTGGGGAACAGGGATTCTAGGAGTTGTCAGTATATCAGCTATAATGGAGGGCTGCCCCAGATGGAATCAAGTGAAGTGTCCCCAGTGTGTGGATGCTGAAATGCTGTTAGCAGGGAAATTTCCTTTTCTTGCATTCATTCTGTGAGAACTTTTCCTTGGCTGTGTAAGCTATGTAAACAATAGATAGGGTTTTTGTAAATAGCATTCGCAGCTGGTATCTTCTGACCTTGTGTACATTATATTAGGAAAAAACATTTCTAAGTGGGTGTCTGAGATTTTGACCAATCACCCTAGGAGAAGTGTGAGCACTGTTCAATTGCTTTATGGAACTAGAATATATAAATGGTATTGTAAATTTAATAAATAATGCATTCCTCGCTCTGACTCCTGCCTCGCTGCATCTCTGAACCCCTGCTTGGAAGCCCACACCCAGTGCTGGAAGAAAGCTAAGCACGGATGAATGGGGCTGGAAGGCAGGTTTGGTTAACCTGTGTGTGGAAGATGCTGGGGCAGGTGGGCTGCTCTCAGTACCTCAGCTATTTGTAGTTACTGACTCAAGAGTGGGCAGAGTTCTAGGGTAGTAGGAGTTGTGCATAGAGGGGAAGGACAGGAAAGGATCAGGAGTAAAAATATTGAAAAAGAGAGAGCTAGGAGTACATCTCAGTTATCAGTCCAGTAGTAACAAAATTTACCTCTTACCTAAGATACATCAAGAAGAATTAAAAACCGGTTGGATTGACAAAATTATTTTGTCTAATATTTACCTTGGCTGACCTCTGAGTTGTTTGAAAACAGGATTTTTTTTTTTGCAGTCTTTAATTTCCACTTTCCATGAGAAATTAAATATTTCTCTGTGAAGAGAAGGATAAAATATGGGAATGAATCCAGAATGAACACCTCTGAAAAAATTCAATTGCATTGAAATGAAAATGCCAAGATTTTATATGTGGAGGGAAAAAAAGATAATCCAAAGGGAAATAAGCAGTCTGAAAACATACCACAATCTAGTCAAAATTATTGCTTTTTACTTAAAATTTTTGCTTGACATGAAAATATTAGTTTACTTGTCTGCTGCATTGGATTTTTGTTGTTCAAGATATTGCATTCCTTCTGGCTTTAAAATGTATCTTTACAAATATCCTTTTGACATCACTTGTTACCTTGTTTCTGCTACTCAGCAGTGAATAGGAGCTGAAAGTTACAAAGCCAAATTAGGCACCTGGCCAGAATTAAGTACCTGTGAGTATTAGAAGGATGCTTCTGTCTTCCTTGAGAAGCTGTAAAACAGATACTACTGTGCCATACATAGCTTGTTATAAACATGCAAATCGCTGATCACTTTTTGTTTAAAGAGTGCTTGTTATCCCAGACAAAATAAACCCTGTCAAAATCTTCACCTTCATTTGTCATTAAAAATGTAACTTCCCTGTTGTTATCTTTTACTGTAAATTAATTAAAATAGATATGGAGAGGGTAGTGGTAGGTGAAGTACTGGTTTGATACAATCAGAAGTGCAATTTTGCACTGGTATTGCTGGTATTGTTCTCACTCATACAGTGAGCACTTACTGATCAGGGAGTGTACCAAGCCTTTCCGATGAGAATGTGACTGTATGAATTTATGTGGATGTGTAGATTAAGCTGAAAAGGAACTGGGAGGAGGCAGGAGGAGGCAGGAGAGTCAGGTCTTCGATGTGAATCCAGCAGAAGGATTAAGTCCCTCAATCTTACCTTTAAAGCTCTCTAAAACTAGCAGAAGTCTGAACACGAATGATGCCCAGCTTTATTCTGGTTGCCTCACAGAGCTGACCCATGACTCTGCATGTTCCCTTTGCTGCAATGGTGCTGCAATAACATGAGTTGAGATTTTTCTCCCAGTGGAAGTTCACCTGCTGACTGGAATGAGCTCAGCACACTGAGCTCTGGTACAATGACCTGCTCACAGGATCAGACCCTGAATAAACCTAAGAGGGCTACGACATCCAGGACATCCTCTCCTTGTGTTGGTGGCTGATTTCTGTAGTTACAGACCATCAGTTGCATCAATCAAAAGACCATCACTTCTCAGAGCACTTAATATCATTAAATGCTAAGGATGGCTTAACTTAAATTCCTAGTGGTGATCTTGGCTATGACTCTTCACACCCCAATCCATCCCCCAAGAATTCCCACCACTATCAGAATCTGCTCCATCTGCACTAGAAAATGATTCCCGTGCCCTGTTTTCCCCTGGATGCTCCTGTCTGCAGCCTGTTGAGTGAGGCTGTTGGCTGTGCCTGCCTGTTGGCAGGGCAGTCCGAGCTAGCAGACCCCAGCCCGTTACTGCAGATCTGAGATGGACTAGCAGAAACATTGCTTTGAATAAAAAGGCTGTTCTGCAGTCATGTGAGCAGATAAACATGTGGAAAAGTGGGATGGGTGGGGGACTGCTGCAGAAGCAAGGCCATGATGAGGAGCTTGGGCAGACAGGGAAGGGTAACTGGTTTCATGGAACAGGGTAAGTTCCACATTACATTTCTAATGCAACCAATTTTTCTCTGAACAAAAATGGAAAATGTGATGTCAGACTTGATATGTAAAGTATTTGTCAGTGAAGCTTGCACTACAAGGTGTTTTGAAACAATTTTTCCTCTATTAAAATGTTTAAAACCCCAAAAATATACTGGGTGTTTCTGGGGAAACTCTAATGCCGATGCTTGTAATGCATGAAACTATCTGTATGAGGATCTGAACCTGGAAACAGATTGAAACTAGCAATTTTTCTTAGCTGATTACATTTGTACAGTGCCAGTTGTGCTGGAGTTCTGTGTTGTGAAATACAAACTCTAGAAATTGCTGGGGAGTCCAGGTTTGGCATTGTGATGGAGTTTGATCCTTGTTCCAGTATGGCCAATTCAAATATCATCATGTCAAGTGGGTAAATGACATATAAACAAGGGTTGTGTGTACAGAATTTGAGTGAAAATTTACGAAGCTGAGATTGGCTCAGTTGGTCAGAGCGTGGTGCTGATAATGCCACGGTTGGGGGTTTGATCCCTCTATGGGCCATTCACTTGAGAGTTTGGCTTAATAATTCTTGTGGGTCCCTTCCAAATCAGAATATTCTGTGATTAGAGACAGTAACTAGTGGAATGTCAATTATTTTATTCTCACAAGACACTCTGGTAGAGATGAGAAAGTCCTTTCAAGCATAGAAATTGAACTAAAACACCTGGAATATTTTTTACATGTTAAGTCAGATATAATTGTTACTAAAACAAGCAAGTGCAAATTGTTTGCAGCAATGAAAAGAACTACCCTGTTGGGCAGGAAGTGGCATTTATTCTTGCTTGTTATTATGATGGAAAGATTTGATATTGCTGGTGACTATGAAGATTAAACCAGAGATTTATGTTAATGCAAAGGATTAAAAGAATTTTAATAACACTCAAAAAGATGCAAATGTTCGCCTGCATTTTATCTTTTTGCAGATGAATGTGCCATAAGGGATATATTGAAGGGGGAGAACACATCCTCACTCTGAACTGCAACATCTGGTTTAATACTGCTCTCACATGGTCATTAAGTACTGGTTGTTTTCACCAGTGTGTTTATGAACAGTGTAAGCATGGTTAGACTTCTTCTCCCTAACTAACTAAAGAATATCAGGAAACAGCGATCAGCATCCATCTTCAAACACATAGGGCCTGTTTAGTGCATGGCTTCATGCCGTGCACATTTCAACAAACTCTAAATATTACTCAGTGTATTTTCTGTCTTACTGCTCCGTCACTTTCAGACGTATTTTCTGAACAGTAAAGGGCTTGAAATACTGGCTGTACTTTAGAATTGCCAGCTGTGCTTCCCTGGTTTCAAACTGTGCCCCAAGTGCAAACACAGGCCACACCAGCCTGGAAAATTCTGTGCTTTATTTGGGGACCCTGATATATTATACATATATGTACATACATTTCATATGGAGAAATTATAGAAAAAATATGATTTGAAAAAGGAGGCAGTTAAGGTGAAGGTGTAAACATCTGTTCATATTCTGGTTTGGGTTTTTCCCTGCTCTTCAACCAATTGTTTGCTAACAGGTAAGTGTATATAAACAGATGCCACCTGGATTTGTTACACAATTCAACTGATGCGACTGTGGAAATATCCCAACTCTCAAATTAATATAAATCTTCAAAAGGTTTTGAGTAGTTGAACATCAAGTAATCCATATAGTAAAAGTCATAGCTTTGTTGTCGTTGAGAAGGAGAAAGCTGTGCAAAATACTGTTGTGTAATTTTAGTGGTAGTTCTTTCTTCATTGGAGTGACGATCTTTAAACTTGGGGAAAGTTAAATTTTGTGGAGCACCAATTAAGTGCAAGAAAAAATTTGCATCTTCTTCCATACTTTCAAATTTCCCAACGAAGTCGTAGTCTATTAAACATGGGCTGCAAAGCCTATTGACATGATCCCAGTGTATATCCATACCCACTGGCCTATGTACATCCAGGAGATATTGAATGAACTCCTTAAACTTGACTCCAGAGCCTGTCCTTAATGCTTCTTTGGTGGCATTGACACGGTATCTGGAAATGATGGCTTTTCCAAAAACCGGGTGGTAGTAGTTGTTTGGATGTTCAAACTTGTCCCGAAATGCAGATACCAGCTTTTCAAAAGGCTCACGAATAAATAGCATCTTTGTGTAAGTGTTGAGCCTGTGATAAATTCCTTTGTGATCAAACCCATCGAGCCGTTTCAGGTAGTTTCCGTAGTGCACTGTGTTGTGCTGGATGTCCTTCGTGGAGGAGGCCAGCCCGTTTAGCACCATGAGCACCCGCTTCCAGTTAGAGCAGCCGGCTTTTGGTACTTCACAGTATAAAACTCTGTATTTATCTTCTACAAATATTCTAGACACATGATAAGGAGTAATTATTCTTCTGTTATTACTCTTGTATTTTGAACAAGTTTCCCTCATAATCCGCTTCCTTTCTCCTTGGATCTGATAGAGACTTTTCCACTTGCTGTTGTTTCTATCCTCATATTTAAGTGTGGGCAGGTTGAGAATGGAGCTGTTCATGGAAATCAGAATTGGACTCTTTTTAATTATAAACCTCCTCCTGCGTTTATGGAGCTTGATGGAATTAATTTCTTCACCTTTCTGTTGATCTTTCATAGCAAACATGATGCTGCTTTGCCTTCTGTCGGTGCTTTGAATCTTGGTGGGCACACTTTCAGATGGCTCTAATGAATCACTCTGCTTAACTGTCGCTACTCTGTCTGCAGTATCTTTTCTTAATCTTCTATCCTGGTTATTGCTGGAAACACAGTCCTGTGAGGAAAAATAGATTAAAGATATTAGTAAATGAGAGATTGTCACTACTTTGAGCTTGCACCACCTTATGTGTACCTTTGGTAACTTTTAGAGCCGTACAACAACACGCATTGCCACAAGCCCTCGGTGCTGCACTGTGGTACGGGCTTTTCTCTTGTCACTTTGTTCTGTGCTTATGGGAAACACAAAGGCTGAGATGAACCTGAGCTAAATTTCCAGTAAATTCCAGTTCCTATTTGGATTTAACTGCATTACTGTATTTTAGGTGGCGTACCTAGATTTGACAGATACTTTTGTCTTAGATATGTTGTTGAAATTTCTGTAAAAAGGTATCTGAGTATTTTGAGGACTTGCCTAATTATTCCAGACTGCCCCTGTCTGGACACAAACTGAAGGGTTTGTTTGTTTGTTTGGGTTGTGTTCCCATCTCCACCCCCATGTCAGTAATTTATCTTTGCAGTGAGGACAGAGTGAAGTCCGCCAGGGAAGAGAGGGGGGTTTGTAGAGTTTGTAAGGTGGAGTGAGATGTCAGTGTGGGCAGAGGGAAGCAGGAAGGATGCCAGTGAAAACACGGAGGTTTGGCACACAAGAAGTGGGTTTGGTGAGAGCAGCATGAAGGGGACCCCAAAGGGAGGCTTGAGTGAGGCGAGCCTGGGAGGAGAGCAGTTGAAACTGGATGAGAAGCAGTAAGAGGTGGGAGTGAAGCTGCGGCTGGGACTAGGTCAGTGAAAGTGAGTAAAGCAGCTCTGTGGGTAAGGGTTTCTGGGACTTGCTCTTTTCCATTGGGGGATCTCTCTGTTAGTACTTCTGGCATACAGCCCAGCTGTGCTCCATTGCTTCCCGCTTTTCAAAGAAGCTGAATTAAATCCTGTCTATGCCTCTAAGATTAAAATCAGGTTCTGGTCACTGTTTAATTATGTGTCATCCCCGTTTTGAGGTCACCTGGATCAGAGCAGCCTATGAACCATCAGGGAGAATTTCAACAGAGAAGCATATATAGTTGCAGAATGTTTATTGCTGACCCAAAATACTCAGTTAGAGGGTTTACAATTTTAAATTTAAATTTTTGATTTTCAGTGTTTCCCCAATAGTATTTAAAAGTGGCTTAAAAATAAGATATTGTGTGAGTTTTAAGGTGTACCGTTGAGGATTAGAAGAGTCATGCTCTTTCAGGGTGGCAGATTAAATCTTAATCAATTTTACAAGTCTTTGTTTGTCTGAAAAAAGCAATGCAATAGGTAGCAAACTTGTTCTGTCATGGAGATTATATCTTATCTCATTCTTGTTCAAGGGTCAGAGAATAAAAAAGTCTCAGAAAAGAGATTCAGAATTCATTACAAAAAGCACTGATGACAGAAGAACAAAAAAATCAAATTGTATTTTGTAGGCAACTTGCTTAAATTGATAATTATACAAAAGTTGAACACAACAGATCAGTATTAAACACAGGTTTTAGGACACTTGCAGAATTCAGGTTTCTCATGTTGGATTCACTGGTAGTGAGGGTGGTATGTGCAGACTGGGAAACCAACTGATAATTTCTTATGCAAAACTATTCATTTGTTGGGAGTGCTTGTTGTACGCTACTCTCATCTTCAGAGGTTGTTTCTGTAGCCAAAAGTGTCTTTATCTTTGTAAATACCAGATGTAATTCTAAATACTACCCTTTACAAGACTGGCTGTAATTCAATCCTATTTACTTGTGACACGGCTGATATTTAAAGGTTATCAAATTCAGGCTTCCTAGAATTCTGGACCTTTAATGACGCTGATGATGACCCTGGAGTTTTTGGGAAACTTGAACGTCTTTTGTCAGTGTAACCTTGACGCAGAAGGTCGGGCTGGAGCAGCAGAGGAGCTGCCAGTCCCGTCTCACGGCGGTGAGCAGGCGGTGGCATCTGGGAACAGCTGGCAGCTGCCCGGTGTGCTCTCGTCCGTGACTGTGGGCTGCAGGCAGCCCCGCGCAGCCTGACAGCCGCTAGATGGAGGAATTCCACCAGAGTTTGTCTTTAGCCTGGTTTTTAAGTACCTCTCAAGACATTCATTTGATCGGTGCGATTTCATATAGAACATTAATATATGCAAAGTTTACAGTCTCTTTTAGCAATATCCAGTCTAGGAAAAAACTCATAAAACTAAAGTTGCATAGCTTATCAAATTCCTATTTTAAAAGGAAAATTTGCATTTTCACAGCTAAGCTTTGGATGCATCTTTCCTTTTCAGTGGTTCATCTCTGGTGTAGTGGCCTTATCTGAGCCACCTCTATCTGTACTCCACATTCAGAATATGGGTACAATTTTCTCTATATACTTCTGAAAACTTACTTTTTTTTGTTGCTGGAATCCCATGTTATATTTTATCCCTAAACAAAGAAAGAAAGTAAAATAATTATTTAGAAATAAAAAACATTTGTTTCTTTTCTTCTAGACTGATAGAGCAAGTATTGTTAATGCAATGATGAATAAACCAATGGTGAATGTGTAATAATGTATATTTCATAGTAACAATACTCCTTGAAAGGCCTCTTTATATGTAGATGTCATAAAAATTGTGAAATGGAGGGAAAGACTCTAAGACTTTCCCCCTTTTACAGATGGGGAAACTGAGATGAACAAAAGTGGAACAAGCGTGATTGCTTAATCTCAGTTAAAAGGCCAGTAGCAGAACAAGACTCAGCTGAAGGTTGTGATTCCAGGTGAGAGATCTAAAGAAAAAAAGCTGTTCTTGGTCTATTTACCAAAAGCGATACGGTTCCTACCCCACAACTTTGGACAGCACGGTACTTAATCATAATAACAGCTTGCATGGAGTACTCTGCTGCAAAGGCAACAAGAAGTGCAGGTATGTGCCAGGTAATATTTGCACACTTTTGGAGAGGCAAACGATACAGAATCACATTTTCACTAATCTTCTGACTTCTACAGTGATATTTACCTGAAAATAGAATAATAAAGATGTGAAAATCCTAGATGGCAGCTTTAGCAGATGTGTAGGGTCCATAACCTGTGTTAGGTATAAATTAATAATATGGAAATGGATAATGGAAATGCTACTGAATTATGACATTTGTTTGGGGCTTTTCAACTGGTAGAACTGTTGTCATCACTGTCAGTGTTGCTTGAAGACTTCAGTTTAATAAGTCTGCATGATGAATCCACAGCCTTTTGGACAAGGACAATTACAGCTGAAGGTCTTGCTCAGCATTAAGTGAAAGCTCAGTCCCATCAGGTTGATTTCATAGGAGCAGGAAAGCTCTCAGAAACACCTTGCATGATAGTTCACATTGTCACTTATTGCAGTTATGGTAGCAAGTCCAACTTAGACAATCAGTCATGCTTTATTTTTGAAATCAGATCTACAAACTGATATTTGTAGTGGAGTCTGAGTAAAATTGGTCTGGCTATTTCTATGCTCCAGGAGTTACTCTAAAGTGTTCATGATGCTTTTGGCTTATGTTTGAGCTTTAACTCCACTTCTGCAATTTGGAAGCAAGGAACTCAATGTTGTGTGGGATATTGTGATTCTGTGCCTATTAAAAGTAAAGAGCATATTTTTTTTACTTCATTAGAAATAAGTTCTAGACACCTTACAGAAGGAGTCTTAAACCTCCTAGCTGCTTCTCAAAAATGTTTAGCTGCAAATTAAAGTCAGAAGGTATCTGCTAAAGGTAAATAGAGCTTGTCTGTAGCATTCTTGTGTGGGTTCTGGAGAATCAAGGCTGATTCTTTTGCACCAGGCTTTAGGAGATGTTCCTGAGCTGTTGCTCCTGATGTGATCAGTTAAAGAACCACGTTTATTCTACTGTTGTGTAATGTTGCCAAGTAAGGCAGGACAGGAACCTGCTGTCCAAAAACCCCAGCAAAACCTGAGCACTAGCACTTTGAAAGAACTGATACTAAAGCATGGGTGATCTGTTTATACCATGAAAATGTTGTATTTGTCAGTAGATGTAACTGCTTCTTTTTTTGCTAACCCTAAGGGCCTAATTTTAAGCTATTTGAGCTGCTTGGCCTTTGCTTTAAGGCATCATTAATACAGCTACTTACTTGGAGTAGTTGCTTGACTCATGAGATGGGGAAGATGTGCTCCCTTTCCAAAAGTATTTTGAGCTTTTTACAGTTGAAAACTTAAATAGGTGAGGAAAGACTTTTGGTCACTTATCAGAAAACTGGGGGAGTACTTTGGATGGAATCAGTTCCAAATATTGGAGCGATTGTTGTGTCCAAATTATAATGTAACTTAGGGTTAGTTTTCTTCAGTTGTGGTCATTTGTTCTGACTTAAAGCAAGCTCTGGCACCTTGTAGCAAACTCACACACTTTGTGTAATTACCTGTTAAATTTGGTGCCACAACTAATAATTATTAATAAAATCCCACAGAAGTGCAAAGAGCAGGTATGAGGCCTACCTATTTTGTGGTTAATTATGATTAAGTATGTTTTTGTAGTAGTGTTTCATAGAGATAACTTAATTGAGAGAGTAATACTTTGTATTGCTATGCTTTGCTTTAAAAAATGAAAAATAAATTCTAGGAGGAGATGAGTAACCATTTTAAAAGATGGTTATTCATTTACTGGCTTTAGGATGTAATCAGAACAATAATTCCTGCTTAATATAAATGTTTGGTGAAGCACTTGCCAATCTCTTTGATGTTTTCTGAATTTGTGACATCTAAATTTGGCTTCTTTTAGCTGTCTTTCTCATTATACAGTCTGTCACTTCAGATTTAAATCTACATGATAAAAACCTCTTAAGTGCAGTGAAGTTATGTTGCACAGATCTACTATACTAATCAAAATCTAAATTTATTGTTATGCTACATCTTTACTATCCATACTTTTTACCAGGTCTTTGATGTTATTGCCAAAAGGGTAATATTTTTGGCCGTAAATAAACCACTAGTGTCTGGTACATGCAGTTGAAGGCAGTGATCAATAACTCTGGTGCCAGACGTGAGGATGACCAACATCTCACTGGTGCCCAAACACAGAGGTAGTAGCAGAGACAGAATCATTCTCTCAGTTACAGATTGCTTATGGTGGCTTTCACGGTGTTCTTTTCTCTTCCACTTGCGTGACCATGATTTTCCAGGCTTGAGCCTGGCCTGTGTTTTATCCAGTCCTACCACACAGTGAAACCCACTGTGAGCTATTCTTTCTTTATTTTCTTTTCCAAATGCTGCTAGCAACACAATAAAATGGTCTTCATCTTCCTTGTGTAATACTGTATAGTTTTATCTTTCTGCCTTCTCCTTGTCTCTGCTTCAAGACATAAATTTGGTTTGCCTCTGGTGTTCTGCTCTGTTTTGAGCCTCAGCTACAGCTGAAGTATTTTTTAATAAAAATGGTAACTTCAAGTCTGCATCTGCAACTCATCCCTTACAGGGCTTCTGTGCACAGAGTGCTCTTTGATTCATCCAAACGGATTTGTGAAATCTACTCTGGAAGGGCTGTTATGTCATTTCAGGACCATGTGTCAAGTGCCCTATCCACATACGCCCAGTCTTAGGTCTTTACTCAGAGATAACAATGAGTACTTAATTGCAGAATGATTAATAGGGTAGTACTCAGAATTCTGATAAGCATGAAAAAAATTTAGCAGGAAGAAGATTTTCCCAAAAATACTGATCAGAAAATTAAGATTTTTTTCCCCCTTTTTTCTTTTTTTTTTTTAATATTTAAACTTAACTCAGCTTATACAGTATAAAAGACCCGCCTGTATCTGAACCTAACTTACTCTGGTGTCCAATTGTTTGTATATTCGAATTAAATTACTCATTAAAGAAATTTAGTTAAAGATTGCTACCATAGTAAATTATTTGGTTTTACATCTATATAAAATATAGAGGTAGTATACACATCAGGAATACTTTTGAAATATATAAACCTCTAAAATAAAAGCATTTTCTACAAAAATTAGGGCCTAATTAGTAGAACAGACTTTATATGTAGTGTGTCTGTTTTAACTATGTGCTATAAATCCTTTTTCTAACATAAATTTATAATTTGATTAGGAAAAATGCCGTCAAAAGTTCCATCTAAGCAACACACACAGTATCTCATTTTAATACAGATGGAATTAATGAGGCCAAGTAAAGAAGGCTTAGCAAAGCAGTAGCACATCTTAAATTATACATCAGGAAAGAAGCAAACCTGTACTGTGAATCTACATAATCGGATCCCTTTGAGTCCCCAGTGAAGCTGCAAGTGTGTGGTGTCACTTCCCACACATGGGCAAACTCTGACAGTGAGTGCTTGGGTTACACGATACACATCCAGCCCTTGCCAGACAGGTCTGGTGGTTATTTCCTTTGCACTGGGGAAAGGATGGAATGCTTCTGTGGCTGTTTCCCAGTCTCCAAAGTAGGCCTTCGGAGCTCTAAGTAGTTAATCATGGCTCTTTGAGTAAAGAGCTTCTTTTTTTTCCTCTATTTTTGGAAGACATAAAAAGTTTGCCAAGCTGCTGAGGGTTGGGGTTTTTTACTCTTTGAGCTTTCTTTCATGTGTGAGTTCCTTTGTAACTCAGGTAACATTTGTCCTGAATTCTCAGCTTTTTGTTTAAATCCTGCCATTGTCAAGCATGCAATTTCTAATAGTTTAAATGCAATCTATTTGAGGAATTTTGAACTTTGACTGCTGGCTTATTCTTAAGCAGCTGTTGTGGTGAAGTAGAACACTTCCCAAAAAGAGAGCCTCATTTTCCCCTCGCCTGTGCTAGTATTGTGCTAACACACCATTACTTTCCATTGTTCTTGTGCTTTTCAGTCCAAGTCAGCTTCAGAGATGCAGACATTGGATCTAAGTGAAACTGTGGGTGTCGTTTCTAAACCAGGCAAATCTGGGGTTCCTCCATCCCAAAGGCAGCAGGCAATGCAGCCTTGTGCTGCTGCATTTGTGTCATGGGGTACTTAGGATGGTAGCAGCTCGTGTGCTCTTCAGTTGATTAAAACACGATTACTCTGGCTTTTTGTAACTGAAATGACTTTCCATCTTAATGAAGCAAGGGAGTCTCTGGACAGAAGTACTGTATGCAGGGAAAGCAATGCAATTCTGAAGGGCATATTCTGGAAATAATTAAAAACATTCAGTTCATCCATCAGTTTGAACAAGAAAAAATTACAAATCAGAGAGCCAAAGTAGAGATCAGTACACACATTAAGTGACTTTTAATATTTGCCTCTTGAGGACTTTCATACTGCCAAAGAAGTTGGTATTCCCAGTTGATTTGTGGCACCAGTAGCTGATCCTGTATGCTGGCACCGGCAATTCTGCACAGAGTTGTTCTGAGGCACGGTCCTGAGTCACGGCTGCTGCCATGGTGTCACTGCTTCCCTCCTGATCCCTCCTTAACTCCCTCGTAGCCAAGGGGCTGTGTCTCTCTTGACAGCTTAACTTAGGCCACCCTTCACACGTGGCTGTCCTTACCTTTTCCAGGAAGGGAATCTTGGAGTAAAGGTCAGAGTGTGCAGCTGGGTACCCTCTGTCTGTAAATACGGGTTCCTCCTGAGGATGATGTTTATGCCTACACAATGTTTCTCAGACAAAACACCCAGGCTATCCTCCTGCTGTTGTTTCCCCCTGTCATGGTCGGACATCGGCCAAACGGGCACCCATGAAAATTGCTCGCTCACCCTCCCCTACCACAGCTGGGCAGAGGAGAGGGGAAAAAATGAATCAAAGGTTCATGAGTTGAGATTAGGACCGGGAGAAAACACTCCAAGGGCAAAACAGGCTCAACTTAGGGGAACAAAGTGAATTTTATTACTAAAAAAGTCAGAGGACGATAATGAGAATTAAAATAAGCCCTTAAAAAACACCTTTTCTTCCCCAACCCCTCCCTTCTTCCCACTGACCGCTCAGGGAGACAGGGCATGATGGTTTCCATCGCTAAGATTTTCTTCCACTGCTCCGGG
>VWPU01014650.1:0-45086 GCA_013398955.1 Callaeas wilsoni | reverse complement strand
AGAGGAGTGGATCACAATTGCAGAGGATCATTTTTGATGTTACCTGCTCCACAGGGGCATCTCGGGGTGGAGAGGAATGGGACACATCAACTGAAGAGGATCATTTTTGGTGTTACCTGCTCCATGGCAGGGGCAGCTCAGGGTGTAGAGCAGTGGATCACATCAGCTGCAGAGGATCATTTTTGATGTTACCTGCTCCACAGGGGCAGCTCAGGGTGTAGAGCAGTGGATCACATCAGCTGCAGAGGATCATTTTTGATATTTGCAGCTCCTGGAACTGTCCCTCCCCCAGGACACAGCCGGGGAAGGGATGACACAGCTCTGGCCTGGGATGGGAGCAGGTACTGACCACAGGCATGAGGGAGGAAGGTTTGTGGGTGCACTGGTTTGTGGATGGGGAAAAGGCACGGGAGGGTCACCACCTGCTCCAGTGGGTCAGTACCTGCTCCAGGGGGTCACCACCTGCTCCAGGGGGTCAATACCTGCTCCAGGGGGCCACCACTTGCGCCAGTGGGTCAGTACCTGCTCCAGGGGGTCACCACCTGCTCCAGGGGGTCAATACCTGCTCCAGGGGGCCACCACTTGCGCCAGTGGGTCAGTACCTGCTCCAGGGGGTCACCACCTGCTCCAGGGGGTCAATACCTGCTCCAGGGGGCCACCACTTGCGCCAGTGGGTCAGTACCTGCTCCAGGGGGTCACCACCTGCTCCAGGGGGTCAATACCTGCTCCAGGGGGCCACCACTTGCGCCAGTGGGTCAGTACCTGCTCCAGGGGGTCACCACCTGCTCCAGGGGGTCAATACCTGCTCCAGGGGGCCACCACTTGCGCCAGTGGGTCAGTACCTGCTCCAGGGGGTCACCACCTGCTCCAGTGGGTCAAGACCTGCTCCAGTGGGTCACCACCTGCTTCAGGGGGTCAGTACCTGCTCCAGTGAGTCTGTTTTCAGCTTGTCCATGCCGGAAAGCTTTGTCCTGACAGCACCTCCTGGTTATCCTTTCACACCAGGCTGAGGTCTCCACCCATCGCCTGCGCCGAGGGCACCGAGGATGGCACAGGGTGCACAGACCACAGCTGGGACATCTGGACTGTGTTGGGGTATTTACGGTCAAATACTCCAAATTAAAGCCTTCAGTGGCAGCCAGAGGCCCACCCAGCTCGCGCCCAGGGTGCCTGACTCCTGAGGGGGGTCACGGTGGCACGGCGGGGCTGCAGTGACCCCTGAGGCCCCGAAAACCCAGCAGCCAGGCTGTGCTCCGCGCTAGAGCTCCACGTGGAGATGGGGAGGTGGCTGCAGCCTCCTCAAGGCACAGCCTTTGTTTCCTTCTCCAGTGTTGAACATGAAGAGCATAACCCCGAGGTTAGGGGGGGAAAAATTCCCTCCGTTCCCTCCGTTGCGGAGCAGATGGCCGAGCGGTGCAGCTGGGCTGGCTCTGCAAACACCGTCAGCTTGGTACAAACCACATGTTTGGGACAGATGGTCCTTCCACCAACAGGATCTGCCCAGCCTTGCCCGACCCGTGTGTTTTCTGCAAACAGATTCCTCTGCTCATCCGTGATCCCCGCGCCAGCCCACGGCAGATCTGGAGTGCCACGGCTCCGCTGACGGAGCCTCAAGGCATTTCTCTCATCCTTTACGGGCTGTAGTGGGATTTTCCCCTCTCCCTGCCGTGCTCGCTTTGGGAGAAAAACTGATCAAAACCAGCGGATGCTCTCCCATTATTTAATTTGAAGCAAAACCATCGCCCTGCACTGCACAGCTCTGCTTTGGCTGCCTGGACACCACACACCTGGGTTTCTTACAGCTTAAAAAGCCACTCAGATGGGTCAGTGGCCACCTCTCCCATCCTTCTGGGAACAGCAGAGTTCCCATTTCAGTCGAATCTCGGTGAGATGAGCCCCCAGCAGCAGCACAGACCAAAGGGCTGTGATGCCCCAGGGGAGGCTGCAGAGGGTGGGGGACAATTCCCCCCTCCCCATTTTCCTGCTGTGGGGCTGGGAGGCGAAGCACCAGTGCTGGGACACTGCCTGGGCCACCAAACACATCCCTCTGCCATGGAAGAGCAATGCAAGGAATTCTTCCCTGTGAGGGTGGGGAGGTCCTGGCACAGGGTGCCCAGAGAAGCTGTGGCTGCCCCCGGATCTCTGGAAGTGTCCAAGGCCGGGTTGGACAGGGCTTGGAGCAGCCTGGGATAGTGGAAGGTGTCCCTGTCCATTGCAAGGGGTGGAATGAGATGACCTTTAAGATCCCTTCCAAGCCAAACCGTTCCAGGATTCCGCGATTCCTGCTGCAGACCTTTAGCACTGGAGACTGACAGGGCCCCTCCAGGCTCTGCTGCCAGCTCTGCGTTTTCCCAAATCTTTGGCTGGGTGTTTTTTGGGCACCGGCTGTCGCGGTGCGTGGCTGGAAGGGGCGCTGGGGAAGTTTCTCAGTCCCAGGGATGTCATTTCAGGGGCTGTGGTTTGGATGAGCCACCGTGGAGAGCCACATCTGGACGGTATTTCTGGGAATCTATAGAGCTGAGCTCTGTGTTCTCACTCAATTACAGTGGGACACTTGTCAGCAATTTCTTGTTTTTATTTCCTGTGACTTTCCAAACTTGGTTGGTTAAAAAAAAAAAAATAGGCAGGAGGGGAAAAAAAACCTGACAAAACCCCCAAAGCACATGACACGAGCTGGAAGTGCACCAGGAATGGATTTTTTCTGGGCAGGAATGACTACACTTCTGCTGGAGTGGGGTGTGCAGGGAGAACAGGCTGCCCAGAGAGCTCCTCCATGAGCCCGTCAGTGTTCCATGGAATCGGAGTGGTTTGGGTTGGAAGGCACCTTAAAAACCCTCTCATTCCACCTTCCACTAGACCAGGTGTCTCCAAGCCCCATCCAATGTGGCCTGGAACACTTCCAGCGATGCTCAGGAGGCACAATTCCCTCAATAATTAACTTTTAGTCAGCCCTGAGGCGATCAAGCTGTCGGACTTGATAATTGTGACAGGTCCCTTCCAACTGAAATATTCCAACCCACCCATGCTGTGGGTGAGAGATGCTCAGTGCACTGTTTTGGGCAGAGTCCAGGAGCACCTTCAGACCTTCCAGAGCAAAAGCAGCCCCAGAGTGATGGAAAATCCACCCCCTAAAACCCTGGTTCCTGCTGTGGGCACTGGAGATGGAACAATCCCAAAAAGAAGGACTTCTTCCAGTAACTGCTGCCTGAAAACACATAATTAATTCTGATAGATTGAGATGGGAACTTTAAATTGATTTAATGGCAGGTGGAAAAGAAGAATGCCCGAGGGCTGCCAGTTTCTGCAGTTTCACTTCCCTGATATATGTAGAAGCTTTGGAATAATCACATTTGTTATTAGCACTGTCAGTGCTAATACATTAAACCAGACAAGTGCTGAATTGCTTTATTTTGAAATTGATTTTATTTGTTGTGCCGAAGCGATCACACTTGAAAACTTCCTTGTTTTGGAAAGGAACTGGAGAACCATGGAATCAGTAAGGCTGGGAAAGGCCTTTAAGACCATGATGAACCAGCAGAGGTTGTCAACCTCTGTCTCTCGTCATCGCCTTCTCCCACAAGAGTCCTGCTTGTAGGTGTGGCGTTAAGGGAACTCATGGATGTCACGGAGCAGGGATTGTCCCTGCTGGGCCTTGATTTCCCCCAAATTCCACACCTGTTGTTGCACTGCTGGAGCAAGCACTGTGGAGTCACGGAGCCCGGCTTTTGCCAGCTCGTTTTCTTCGTCTGTTGGATCCAGCGCCATTTATCAATGGAAGATCAGGACCACTTGGCTCCAACAGGGAGAAAATCCCTCCTGGCCCGGAATCCTTGGCAGCAGGCTGGCAGAGTGGGCAGCTTCCAGCCCCCCTCCCATGGCTTGGCTTCACTGCAGTCCCTCCTTCACTGGGAAGCTCTTGTCCAGATGGTGCTGTGAGCCAAAACATCCGTGTTCCCTGATTTCCAGGGCTTTTCCCAGGCATTTGGCACAAATGTGCCTCCTGCCGAAACCTCTCAGGTGTCTCTTCTGTGTTTGTACCGGGACGAGCGTCCCCAGCACAGGCCTGGATCCATGATCCTGCTCCTCCGGAAGCCTCTCAGCAGAGCAGGGAATCCAAAATGTTTCCCAGCCCTTCTGAGCAGGGACTGGGAGCATTTGGGAAGATGGATGAGAGCAGACCTTGCTGGGAAGGAAACTGGAACAACATTACCTGGGAATTTTCCTCCAGGTGATGCTCCTCAAGGTCATCTTGGGCTGGTCAAAGCCATTGGAGTTGTTTAGTCTGGGAAAAAGGAGGCTCAGCAGGGACCTTTTCACCCTCCACAACTCCCTGGCAGGAGGGTGGAGCGAGGCTGGGCTCTGCTCCCAGGGAACAGGGACAGGACAAGAGGAAAAAGGCTGAAGTGACACCAGGGAAGGTTCAAACTGGATATTGGAAAAATTTCTTCACTGAAAGGGTTGTCCAGCCCTGGCAGAGCTGCCCAAGGCGGTGGTGGAATCCTCATCCCTGGAGGGATTTGAAGCCGTGTGGATGTGGCACTTGGGGACACGGGGCAGTGGTGGCCTTGGCAGTGCTGGGGGAACGGTTGGATTCAACGATCTTAAAGTGATTTCCCAACCTAAACAATTCCATGATTCCATAAGAGTCTGTGTCCTGCCAGCTGCTGGGAACTAATGGCTGCTGCTCTCCCTTTCTCCTTGGGACAGCTGCAAATCACCACATCCCAACCTCATTCCCGAATTTTTTGTCTCCCTTGGAGCACCATCACCAACGGAACCGGCTGTTCAAGGCTGGGCTCTGCTAGGAGCTCATCCTGGTGTCCCGGCCTCTCCACCTCTGTGCTGTGGCCATTCCCAAACCACACCTGCCCTGCTTCCCCCAGCCCTGCTCCCGGCCTGTGGAGAGGCATCTGCAAAGGCAAATCCAGGCTCTCCTGCAATATTTATCACTCAGGAAGGTTCGCCATCTGTTGCCTCTTCTGAAGCTCCCCAGGACCAGCGCTCCGCTGCTTTTCCAGGTTTTCCTGTGGGACTCCAGGGCTGAGGCGGTGCTGAGCTTTGGGCTGCCCACCCAGAGGGTGACACCAGCACCTCCCAGAGCTGCTCTGCACCCCAGGGCTCTCCCGTGGCACATGTGATGCTGTAGCAGCGCAAAAAAAGTGTGTTGATAGGGGTAGATTTTTCTCCTGTGAGCTGTTTTTTTTCTTCATCTGCCTTACAAAAATCCCCACCGAAACTCATGAGAAATCCTGGAGTTTGGAGCCTCCCATCTTGTTTCTCCTTTCCTCTTCGTGACCAGCCTCTCACTGCTCCTTTTTGGATGAAACCCCACCTCAGCTCCCTCTATTTGTCACATCCCTCACCCTTGAGGGAGTGAACGCTTCCACCCTCCTCCTTACCTCATTAGAGCTCGCCCCTCGTACTTTATCTCCTAAATTAATTTGTCCTGTGTCAGCTGCTCGCTCTTGCAATCATTTCCTTCAAGGCTGAGGAAGCAGCACTTGATGGGGATCTTTTCCCACTCCGTGCCTGTGAACCTTCATCAGTAAATCCAAAAAGCGCTGCCAGCTGGAGCTCCTGGAGCTTGGCTTTATCCAAAAGGTTTTCCTGCAAGTCCTGCTGACTCTGACCCCCCACCCAAACACTTCAGCATCCCTTGGGGTTCTCACTGGGGTTGGAGCTTGATCTAAGAAAAGGTTTCCCACCCTCGCACATCCTCTCCAGCTCTGCAGCATCCCGTGGAGCACCTGCGCCCCCCATGGAGGTGAATTCCTGGTGGGAATGGTCGGAGCCCCGGGGTGGGATGGAGCTCTGATGGTGTCACTACTTTGCATCCAACTGGCTGAACACTCAAAGTTGTGTTTGTCCCTTCCACTGATGCCCTGTCTCGGGTTTTGCCCTCTCCCGCTTGCCCATTTGAGACCCTCACTGAGTCTTGGAGCTGCCCCGAATTGCAAATTTCCCTCTGAGTCCTGATCCTGGGATCTGAGTCACTGCATAATCCATGGCCCCAGGGCTGAGGGGTTCAAATGCAGCCCAGGAGAAGAGTCACGGAGTCATGGAATGGGGAGAGGAAACCACGTCTGGGAATGTAACACCCTGCCTTGAGCTGATGGACCACGGCCATGAGCTGTGTGTGATGCAGCACAGGCTCCTTGGTTTCCTGCAAAGGGCATGGGACTGTCGGAATGAGTCCAGGAATGGCCACGGAGATGCTCCAAGGGCTGGAGGCCCTCTGCTCTGGAGCCAGGCTGGGAGAGCTGGGGGTGTTCACCTGGTGAAGAGAAGGCTCCAGGGAGACCTCAGAGCCCTTTTCGGGGCCTAAAGGGGCTCCAGGAGCGCTGGAGAGGGACTGGAGACAAGGGATAGAGGGACAGGACACAGGGAATGGCTTCCCATGCCAGAGGGCAGGGATGGGTGGGATTTTGGGAAGGAATTCCTCCCTGTGAAGGTGGTGAGCCCCTGGCACAGGTTGCCCAGAGAAGCTGTGGCTGCCCCTGGATCCCTGGAAGTGTCCAAGGCCAGGCTGGATGGGGCTTGGAGCCACCTGGGATAGGGGAAGGTGTCCCTGCCATGGCAGGGGTGGGACTGGGTGATCTTTAAGGTCCGTTCCAGCCCTGGCAAGCTGAGTCTGGCCTTCCCGGGAGCACAGCTCGGTGTCACCCCCAGGATGTCTCAGATGTGGGAGGAAAGAGCTCTGGCCCCATAAATTTCCTTCCTCCACAGACAGTGTCACCTTGGAGCTGGCAGCAAGCAGCAGCCAGGCTGTAAATCACCGCTTCTGGCGTTTTTGGGCTGCTCCCATATTTTGGGTCCGTTCATGGTGAGTCAGAGCAGCCCCAGATGGCATCATTCCAGTTGCTCCCCGTGTGCATTCCCAGGATTTACAGGGGCAGGGATCAGAGGCTGAGTAAGGAGCTGGAAGGAGAACAGGCACCTGCTAACTGGGGGGGCTGCAGCTCTGGGGGGATGTGGGGTGTCCTACGGTGCTTCCCCAGGGAAATCAGGCATGGCTTTGCTGGAAGAGCTTTGCTCCCAAGGAACCAGGTGAGATGGAGATGTGATTTCGAACAAAAAGAGCGGGAGAAAAGGACAATCCGGGCACTGAAGGGATCGTGAAAATAATGGATATTTATTTCTTTGCCTCCTTGTTCTCCCAAACGTGGGGATGGGGAGGTCCCATGGGCCTGGGCAGTGTTTGCTTGGAGAAAGAGGAGTGGATGGTGAGGGCAGGAGCACAAGGAGGGGAGATCCTACTCCAGATTCCTGAGGGATTCCTGCAGCTGTTCCCTCTCTGCCTCTAAAATGGGCATGTGGAGTTGATTTGGGCTCGTGCTGAAGTTTTCAGTGATTTTGATGATATTTGTCAGTGCCCAGGAGTTGCAGGACTGGACAAGCTCCCCCCCACCAAAGCCTGGCTTATCTGCAGGAAGGACTGGGGGTCACTTTAAACCCTTTGTTGATATCCATCTGATTTTCCTGTGAAGCCCAGACAGGGGAGCAGAGACAAGCCAGCCTGGAAACAAGACACAGCAAGTCTCACAGCAGAGTCCTGAAAATTCTCTGATCCGTATCAGGACAGGAATTCTGGAGGAGAGCAGAGCGGAGCTGCACCAGGTCAGGGTCATAGAATCATGGAATTATAGAATGTGGAATATCCTGAGCTGGAAGGGACACAAAGATCACTCAGTCCTGCACAGACTCCCCAATAATCCCACCCTGGGCATCCCTGGCAGAGTTATCCAAACGCTCCTGGAGCTCTGGCAGCCTCGTGCCCATTCCCTGAGGAGCCTGGGCAGTGCCCAGCACCCTCTGAGGGAAGAACCTTTTCCGTCAGGAGTGGTGAGAGCCTCTCCTGGGTGCTGAGATGCTCTGCTGGAGCAAAAGTTGTCCTGGCTTCGGGAGGAGAAGAGACATAAAGATGGGAATGTGGGGGATTTCCGTGGTGTTGCATGAGAAAGCCCAGAGGAGGCAGAGCTGGAATCTCATTTGAGGCTTTGCTTCGTGTGACTTTTTTCCCCCTCTGATTTTAGTTGTTGTTTATCTGCAGCATCAAATTCTGCCCTTATCTCTTGTTTGTTCCTCTGTTTCCAAGGCTCTGAGAGCACCAGACGAGGCAGAACCAGCCTGGGGTCAGGCGATGGGACCCTGGGCTCATCCTGGGATGGAGAGCCCTCGGAGCCTGGTGAGGCGGATGTGTTTGTGTGCCGGGTGTCCTCTCTAAAGTCCTTAATAAAATTCACAAACCCATCAAGATCAATCCCTGTGCCAGCTTGGCTCATCAATACTTCAGCGCTTGTCTCCTCCAGGCTCTTTGAAGGGATTATTTTAATATGCACCAGCTCCTCAGACGTGGATAATGAGGGGTCAGGCGGATGCTTTTGTGTGCTCAGAATGTGTCTGCAGCTGGGCTGCTCCTCACTCCCTCCTGCTGGGGCTGCCAGAAGATTCCTCTGCAGCTTCCAAGCTCCCGGACTCCCGGGGTGCATCCCGACCTCGTGCTGCGTCCGCTGCTGGGTTCTGGGAAGAGCCAAACACTGAGGACAACAAACTTGTCCCATAGCTGTGGGGCCAGAGGAGACCCCAGACTGTCTCTCCCTAGAGGATAATCCCATTATTCAACGGATGAAGCGTCCCATTTTATCCCAGAATTTCGGCTCAGATTGGGATGGCAGTGGGTATTTGATTGTGTTGATGTTTTTGGAAACCTCCTCTGTAGAGAAGGTCCCTCTTCCTTCCTCCACTTCCATGGAGGATTTGCCCATCCCACTGCTGAGCTGGAGCTCGCCCCGTGCCAGCCCTGCAGGACACCAGGCGTGGAGCAAGCAGAACCCTGCTCCCAGCGCTGACGGGTTTTGGGATGGGGTCATGGCAGCGAGGCGCCTGGGAGAGCTGGAGTTACTGGAATGCTGCATCCCAGCTGGGTGTGGGCTCGGAGGGGGCTGGGATGGAGGCCACAGGCCACAGCAAGTGGCTGTTTTCCTTCTTTCCATGACACGCGGGAGGGCTGGCGCTTGGGTTTGTTTGTTTTTCTCATCCTTGTTTGCAAACTCGTCTGCTGTAATAACAGCCCTGCTGGGCTTTCAAAGGACAGGTTTCCACCGCTTGGAAAAGGAGATCCAATGGATCAGGAGCAGGAGGGAGCCCTCTGCTATTTCAAACATGTTTCTCTCACGGACATCCTCTCTCCAGCCCTACCTGCTCACCATGGAGGGGCTTGAGCAGCCTGGCTGCGGGAGATCTCCGTGGAGACATTCCAAGGGCTGGAGCCAGGCTGGGAGAGCTGGGGGTGCTCCCCTGGAGAAGAGAAGGCTTCAGGGAGACCTCAGAGCACCTTGCAGTGCCTAAAGGGGATCCAGGAGAGCTGGAGAGGGACTCTTCATCAGGAACTGTCATGATAAGAGGGGTGTGAATGGGTTGAAACTGAAAGATGGGAAATTTATCTTGGATATATGGACGAAATTCCTGGCTGTGAGGGGGATGAGGCCCTGGCACAGGCTGCCCAGAGAAGCTGTGGCTGCCTTGTCCTTTGAAAGCGTCCAAGACCAGGTTGGATGGGGCTTGGAGCAACCTGGGATAGTGGTAGGTGTCCCTGCCCATGGCAGGGGGTGGAACTGGATGGACTTTAAGGTTCCTTCCAACCCGAAGCATTCCCTGACTCTGTGATTTTGTGGGAACGGTGATGTCACTGCCGTACAATGATTTGAGCTCACTGGGAGCTGCTCCATCATTCCACGGAAGGAATTCCAGGGAAGGGTGACCCAGTGCTGGGGCGTGGGAGTCGCAGAGAGCTGGGATCAAAGCCACGGCCGTGCCAAACTTTCCTGACCAGATGTGGGTTTTGATAAAGGAACCGGGCAATTACTGCTCCACCTCCACGGAGTGTGTGCAAATCATTAAGTGGTTATTAATTCCTCATTAAATTCCAAGCCTGAGAAAGTGTGAGGAAGAATTCACTCCACGTGGCTCAGCCCCAGCACCAAGGAGTCACACCTTGATGTGCAAGAGGGTTGGGATGGCTCAGCCCACCCAGAGGGGGTGTTCCTGCTCCAGGGTATCCATCACTTTTTGGTAAGGCTGTCCTTGAGGAGATTCCTGACCTTTCACTGTGCCAAAGAGCAAGTGATGAATCCCTGAAGACCATCCCCACATCCTCAGCTGTTGTCCCACTATTCCCAGCTGACTTTGGAAGCTGTGAGAAGGCACGGTGACACTGGGGACAGCTGGAGGGTGACATCAAACCGTGGCCACCACAGCCTTAGCCAAGCACAAACCCCACGGTGTCAGTGAGCTTTTTTTCCTCCAGAAAGGGCTACAATAGTAAAGTCAGTAAATAATATCCTCAAAGAATGTTGTGCAGGCACTTGTTCCAGTTTTCCTCTCCAGCTGCAGCCCTCTTCTTGAGCAGGTGAAGGGTCCACGAACCACCAGCAGAGAATTAATTAGGCAAATCACGAAGCATTTTGGTTCCTCGGAGCAAATCAGGGCTCATCAAGGAAAATTTTCCAGAGATTCCTTTCCCAAAGCACTTCTGCAGGGCTGGAACTGGGCTGTGAGATGAGCACGGGGGGTGTCTAAAGCATATTTTGGGGGATTCTCTCATTAAGGATTATTTTGAGGTCACACCTCTTGGTGGGTTTATTCCAGCATGGAGCAGGGGGTCTGGTGGCCCTTTGGATGAGACCCTGTGGAGATGTTTACCACGGGGGAGAGCACGGAGTGGGCCTGCGGGTGTGTGCAAGCCAGAGGACAATCCGGGGAGCGCCGGCTCCGGGGTGGAGCGGCGGCAGGGACAGGCAGAGCCGGCTGAGCCGCTTCCCACGCCCGCACCGGGAGATGCCCTCGGAGGTGGCCGCGGGCTGGAGACAGCGCTAAGGGGCCACCGTGGTTCCTCTCTGCTTTCCTTCTGATCTGGCCACGGAAGCTGCCTGGGTTCGGGTTTGTCTGGGGATCAGCGGGGCGCGCCTGGGGCGTGATGCGCCTCGTTTGCCCTGGTGGATGCCCCATTCCGTACCTGGAGTCCGGGCAGCTCCTCCTGCCCCACCCCGACACCCTCCGGCCCGGGCAGCGCTGGGATCATTGGCATCGTTCCCTGCCCGGGTTTTGTGCACCGTGGCTGGGCGGGGGGCTCAGAGACACCCCCGGGCTGGCAGAGGGTGCTGGTGCTTGGTGGGGGTTTGCAGCTCCCCTCCAGCTCTTTGGCCACCCCTATTTCCCTCTCCTTCCTCCTCACTCTCCTGCCCAATCTAAGAAGAAAAGAGAGCCTGTGGACAGCCCTGTCTCTGCATCCCAAACACTCAGAGTCCTCCTTCCCTCCGTCTTTGTTCAGCATGTGGCGCGTGTTCCCCGCTCCAAAGGAGAGGGGACAAAGAGAGGTGGCACTGCCACATCAGGTGACATTTGCCAGCAGGATGCTGGAGGCAGCAGCGTGTCACGGCCCTGGGACTGATCCAGAGGCAATGGATGGTTGTCAGGGAATCATGGCTAACACGGCTCTTCCCAGTGTCCTGGCCCCTCTGCCTCCACATGGACAAAATCAGCTCATTTTCTTCCAGAAGACCAAAAAAAAACAAAAGAAAAAACTAAAAAAAGGCAAAGCAAACACCTCAGCCTTTGTTCAGGGAGACAAGGGCTGCAGCCCGCTCAGATGGAATTTATTTTGTGCTCAGTAATTCAATCCATTCGGGCTCAGGATGTGGCCGGGAGAGTTGAGCCAAAAAATGCAAGTTTAAAGCAACTAAATTTTATGCTGTGTATACAGTGAAGTTTGGGGTTGGCTGAGACAAGCAGTTTCCGTGGGTTTTTTGCAATTCCTGTTGTAGCAACGAGCTCCTTGTGCAACGGAAGGGCTGGGGATTGTGGCTGGAGAGGGGCAGGAGGGGAAGTGGGACAGCTGGGATGGGGGACAGGGCTTATCGCAAGATGATTGATACCGAGCTGACTGAGTGACCCTCACTGGGGACAGCGTGCTTGGCGTGGCTGAGAACATCCCTGTGGTCTGGCCCGGAAAGGCTTGGATGCTTTCCTCCGAGTCACTTCCCCCAGCATCCCAATGCCGCCGGTGCCATGCAAAGCTTCTCCCGGTGCTGGAATGCGGCTGCTGAGCTGTGCTTTCCCTCACGGAGGTGTCCCTCTCCCTGCTATTAACATTTTTCGGCTGGAAAAGCTGTGCAATGCTGAGCCGGGGCCCAACAGCTGGGCTGCAGATGTGGGAAAAGCCAGCCTGCAGCATTTGTGTGTGTGTGTCCCTGTCCCCTCCAGCCCCGTCTGCCCTCCGTGCACATCCCTGAGCACGGCTCATCCTTAATTTTGCACCTCTGAGTCCTCCATGGAGCTGCAGGGCCCCTCTGCAATTAAAAATCGTGAAATCAAATCCAGACAAAACCCCAGGGCCCTCGGGAATAACTCATTGTTTTGCCCTTGACCATGGGATTATTATTTCAGCTGGCCAGCTTGCTCAGACCAGCCCTGCTCATCCCTCAGCCACGGTTTTGGTAGGAAAAACTTGGTGTGGGAGCTCCTGGTGGGAGCTCAGCACTCCAAGCCTGGAAGGGCATCAGGGCTTGGGCAAAGCAAACCTCTGCAGGGAGGTTTTCTGGTTAAATGGCATTGGGTGGCCCTGTTTTGCCTGGGGATCATTCCCACAAAAGTGCTGCTCTTTCAGGACGCTCATCCCAGTGGCCCAATGGAGCCCAAGGCAAGTGCTGGGATTTATCCCCAATCCGGTGGTGGGCTGGAGGAGATTCTCCTCCAGTTTTGCCCTGTGCTTTGCCTGTTGCTGCAATCAGTTTACAAAACGTTATCAGTTTATCAGGCTACTCCTGGAATGTGCCCACAGCCGCCCACAGGACTGGGAGCTGCTCTCCAAGCCTTTTCCTTCCTTTTCCTTCCTTTTCCTTCCTTTTCCTTCCTTTTCCTTCCTTTTCCTTCCTTTTCCTTCCTTCCTTCCTTCCTTCCCTCCTTCCCTCCTTCTCTCAGGCTTTGCACTTTTGCCCTGCTGAAGTCAGTTATAGATTAAGTTAATCATGGAATCGTTGAGGTTGGAAAAGCCCTTTAATGCTCCCAGCCCATCCTGTCCCGTGAGAGTCACTCAGCGATGGATATTTCATTTCACTTGTCCAGCTCAGGGGCTTCCTGACGGGGCTTTTGGGAGTTCAGCAACCTGATGGATTTCTAGCCCATGAACTTCTCCAGCATCCTCACGAGCCATTGGCATTCCTGGTGTTCTGTGAGCTCAGCAAGTTAAATAGGGGCAGTTTGGGGACCCACCTTCTTTTGGGTGCTCTCGCCTGCATCATTTGATGCCTTTTGGATTCTGCATCAGCATTAACTGGACACAGCTCCTAATTCCCAAGGCCACCAAGGTTCCACAGCCTCCCGTTGCCTTATCCTGGAGTTCCAAGTCACCTTGAGCAAACAGAGGGCTCCTTCCCTGTGAGGGTGGGGAAGCCCTGGAACAAGTTGCCCAGAGAAGCTGTGGCTGCCCCTGGATCCCTGAAAGTGTCCCAGGCCAGGTTGGATGAGGTTTGGAGCAGCCTGGGATAGTGGAAGATGTCCCTGCTCACGGCAGGGGGTGGAATGGGATGAGCTTTAAGGTCCCTTCCAACCGAAACCACTCTGGGATTCCATGAGTCCATCCTGCCCCATCCCCTCCCTGGTCTCCCACTCTGGAGAACGATCACTGCTGGGCCCCACACCTTGTCCCCAAGAGCTCTGTGCATCCCCACGGGTTGGAATTGGAGTGGATTTTGCCCTGGAATTCCCTTGTCCACACCTGCCCCCTCCTCTTCCTCCACCATCTCTTCCAGCTGATGATCTCCTGAGATGATCTCCTTGGAATACCCTGGACCTGCAGGAGACCTGTGCATTCCTGGGAGACCTTCATCCATCCAGCATCACCTCGAGGGTGCTCATGCCTTTCCAGTGACAGGACACCCCGGAGGTGACACGTAAGGTGTGTGGGGACCTTCTGGAACCACCACCACCTTTGGGACAGCAGCTCCATGCCCATGACAGCGCTGTGCACACAAGGGGGACTTGTGGACCCCCCAGAGCTGCTGATGAACAGATGTCCACAGGCTGGCCCATAAACTGTTAACACATTAATTAAAAGAAGAAAAAGGAGTTGGTCCCATTAAGCTCCCCATCTGTTTTAATTATCCACTGGAGCTCACAGAAAGCTTTGTACACACTGTAATTGCATAATTAAAACGAACTGTTGGGAGATAGATGGCACTGAGATGACTGGGGAGAGAAAAGCAGCCCTTGCTCCCGCTCTGCTGCCGCTGAGGAGCATCATAATTAGAAAGAAACATTTAAAAACCCCCTTTTTGGACTGAGCTTAGCATTGCACAGCCCCAGCTGACTTCTGAGAGCTTCTCGGGGGTGTTCGTGTCATCTCCACCCTGAGCAGAAGCAGCAGCAGCATCAAACCGCACTTTGCTGATAGCTGGGATGAAAACCCCGCGTGCTGCTCCACAAATTCCAAGTTTCCAGCCCAAATCAGCACCTGGATGCAGACACAACCCAGCCTCTCCTGCCTTGTGCCCATGAGTGAGGATCTCAGCAGAGCCAAGGGAGTTTGTTTGGCAGCTCCCAAAACCAGGCTCATCCAAAGGGAGCACATCCAAAGCCCAGCTGGTTGTTCTTGGCATGGAGCAGGTGGCCTTGTGCTCATGACAGAAGTTTTAAAATCAAAATATTAGTCTTAAAAAGAGAAAACAACAAGCACAACCAACTTCCTGTGAGCAGCAGTGGGAATTCTTCACATTTTTTTGAGGGGGAGGTTGTCTGTGGGTTGGGGGTTTTTTTATTCTTGTGGTATTGATATTCTGATATTCTCATGTCTTATACCTTGTTTTTCCCAGCTTGCTGCTTTTCCACGTTCCCTGCAAACCTAGTCTTTGGATTAATACTTTTATTTTTCTTGACATTAAGTTTCTGATCCGTGCCGAGAAAACACGATGAGGTCACTGCGAGTCCTGAAAACTGGAATAAGTCCTTCTGGTTCAAAGCCCTCCTGGGACAACCTCTGACAAGGAGGAGATCCAAAACACAACTGTTCCTGGAGAAAATATGACTCCTGCAATCTGCCCACACTGGATCGGGCCAGGAGCGAGCTCATGACAAGGAAAACGCTGGAATGGAGTTAGAGCAGAGCTCTGTAGCCAGCCAGAACCTCCCAAATTTAAATGTCAGCTCGGAGACACATGGATAACTTGGAAGGGTCTTCTGGAGCCAAGGTAAACTTGGGATAATCTCCCAGCACGCCTTCAGAGCAGCGACGCCCTGGTACCACCTCCTCCTTGGCATGGTCCTGATGGATGGTTTCTGTCACATCCTATCTCCCAGGGGCTGGTATTTTGTTACAAAGCAATTTTCCTGGCAGAGAACGATGATTCCATCAAAACCGAGGGGTTTTGCGGGAATATGGCTGACCCTCCTCGCGAGGGCATGTTTTGACTTTTCCTTTAGGGACCAGCTTTCCTCCCCATGACAAGACGGGTTATCTTTTTTAATCAGAGCTGGAATAAAAGGCCCAGATTCATCCCAGCTGCCCGGTTTCTCTTTGGAGTTTTGTTTCCTGGCAAATTCCAAGATGTTTTTGTAACGAGTTTGCAAACATGGAGCGCGCTCCCAGCAATCCTGGCAGGCAGCAGCTCCAAACATCCGATGGCAATCCAAGGTATGGAGAAAAATGCTCCACCTGAAAGAGTTCATTTGTGGGCTCCTAACAGAGACTGACCCAAACAAACCCTCTTTTTTCAAGTGATGCTTTTCCCTATTTTTTTCCTCTCCCAGAGTTTTTTTCCGGACAAAAATTTGATGTCGGTTGCTCAGCTCTGCAAAAAAAAAACATGGAGAAGGGAAGGATTACAAATCCCTGTGGATGTGGCACTTGGAGTGGGCTTGGCAGTGCTGGTTAATGCCTGGGCTTGATGACCTTAGAGGGCTTTTCCAACCTAAACTCCTTCAAGTTCCGTCATGGATACCTAGCAGGGGATGCCTGGATTTCCATCCATTCAAATTTGTGGAAAACATCACAAATTAAAGCAATGAAGCGGGGTCGTGGCAGTAATTGGGGAATTGGAGATGCCCAACTGGATGCAGCAACACGCTCCAGGATGGGGTCCTGAAGCACCCAGAGGCTGGAAAAGCACCTGGTTGGCATTTTCTTGGAAAGCCACTTCTGAATCCCAGTGGTATTCCCAGGCTGGGATTCCTTCCCCGTGTGTCTTGTGGAAAACTCCTGGCCTGGGATTGGGAAGCGAATCTCATGGATGGCTTAGCTGAGATGTGTTTTGCCACAGGCCTAATGCTTTGGAAAATTAGAGTGCAGGTTTCATCTTCTCTCCTTTCTTCCCTCAAGTGTACTTTGGAATAATTGAGCTCGGTGTTGGAGTCAAATAATTGCAGAACATGCAGAAAAGGAACTTTTTAGTCCAAAACTCTTTTTGAGACATTTTGAGTGCACAATTTGCCAAACCATGGCTTGGTTTTGTTGGCTGTTGTATAATGGGAAATCTGTCCTGGGTGTCTCCCACCACAGATAAGCTCTGTGGTGGCGTTCCCTGGAGAGCAAAATTCACCCCAAATGAACTGCTCAGGGGTCAAAATAGCGAAGAATCTTTTGGGAAATCTCTTCCATCTGGAGAAGGCGTTATGGGGAAAGGCCATCAGTAGTCACCAAAATGCAGTTGCTTCCCTGAATACATGAATAGATGAATATATGAATCTAAATTGCCCTGATTCCCAGGGAAGTAAAGGAGCCAATAATGCAGAAAGAGGAATAAAATCAGACCAATGCTCTGAGGGTTGGTCGACATCACAGAATCTCAGAATGGTTTGAGTTGGAAGGGACCTTAAAGCCCATCCTGTTCCACCCCTGCCACGGGCAGGGACAACTTCCACTAGCCCAGGTTGCCCCAAGCCCTGTCCAACCTGGCCTTGGACACTTCCAGGGATCCAGGGGCAGCCCCAGCTTCTCTGGGCACCCTGTGCCAGGGCCTGCACCACCCTCCCAGGGAAGGATTTTAATGAGGCCCTCAGGATTCTTGCAGGGTTTATTAATTAGGCTGTTGTTTCTTCTAACATTCATGTTAACATGAATGAGCAAAAGGAGCCCAGAATGATGAAGAAATGGGAAAGATCTGGATACTTTTGCTGTAGGGGCCAAGCCAGGAAGCTGGGAAGGTTCTAGTGTAGGGGGTCCAAACCAACCATGCTCTACAGTTCTCATTCAAAAAGAAAAAAAAAAAAAGCCAGATTTTTGAGGGATTTTTATTCCACTACTTTTGCAAAAGCTCTGAAAAATGCTTTGTCTCGACCCACCCAGAACTGCTCGTGGGACCAGCGCCGAGGTTTTGCTCCCGGCGTCAGCTCCCCGTCCCTTTTGTGCAGCAATTTTTCTTCCCACTGAGGTCACTGCTGAACAGAAAGCGCTGGTTGTTTGGAAGCAGAAAGTTTCCTGTAGAAAAACATCCAAATGAAACATTTCAGCGCTGGGAAACCTTCCCTCCCACCCATTCTGGCTCTGCTTGGTTCTCCGCATGGAAAAACCCTGGTGTTGCAAACCCTCGGCTCATCCCTGTCCCCCTGCTCTGTCTGGGATGTAAGGCACCTTCCCACTACTTCTCCCTCCTGCCAAACACGGACATGGAGAGTGTTCAGGCGCTGATCAGCTTTCTGGGAAGCCCAGTGAGGTGGTTTTTAATGGAAGTGGATGTGACACCTCGATTTTCCTTCCCAGGCTGAAAGCAGGTGCCTGCCACGCTCGGCAGGTGTTACAGAGGGAATCAGAGACATCGGGCTGGAATTGCCACAGCTCAGGTACCACTGCACTGAAATTGTCCATCCCCATGGAATATTGCAGGAGAATGATTCCCAGCCCATCTGTTTGCTGGATGATGAGGAGCACAGGCTGTGTTTGGGCTAACGGCGACGCCGGTGACACGGCTCTTCTCAGGCTCCAGAGGGGCTGGGGACATTCCAACGTGAAATTCCTACATGACACACAGAGGTGTGTGCTCCTCACCCTCAGGACGCTTTTCCCAGAGCCCCTCTCTGGACACCTCCTCACTCTGGAGCCCCTTGCAGGTGCATGAGGAGCTGATTTCCCACCTCCACTGCGCTTTGGAGCTGTTCTCTCTGGGTTGTACTCGCAGGTCACTGCCCAGTCTGGCGCAATCCTGAACTGGTCTGGCTCCTTCCCCTGCTGGGACAGTCCCAGCTGATTGCAGGATTTCTCCTGGGTGTAGATGTTATGTTGCCATCAAGGCCCTCCTGGTTTCCTTCTCTCCAAACGCCTGAGCTGCGGGCAGGACAAACCTCCAGTGCTCCAGATCAACCCCTTGTCCTCCCTTGGTGTTGCCAAACCTGAGGAGGCTTTCCTGCCCCACAGCTGGGCACTGCTGCTTCACACCCCATTCTCCTGCCTCGCCTCCTTCTCCTTTTCCATGTCATCCACAAGAAAGCAAAGAGAGAGACAGAATCACAGAGTCATGGAATGGTTTGGGTTGGAAGGGACCTTAAAGCCCGTCTTGTTCCACCCCTTGCCATGGGCAGGGACACCTTCCACTAGCCCAGGTTGCGCAAAGCCCTGTCCAACCTGGCCTTGGACACTTCCAGGGATCCAGGAACAGCCACAGCTTCTCTGGGCAGCCTGTTCCAGGCTCTCACCAATGTCTCCTAGATGTCTCTCATCCAGGATGAGCACATCTGGAACCCCGCCTGGGCAATCCCAAGCACTGCAAGTTGTTCCTGGCAAGCTCCTGGCAGCATCGGGGCTCTCAGGCTTGGAAGTGGCTCTAGAACAGCAAAGAAAAACACAACATTGATGATGCTTTCCATGGAAATGGCAGCTCCAGTCCCAAAGAGCATCTCCAGCCTCCAGCGTGGCCCTGCCCAGCCATGGGACGTGGTTTAGTGGTGGATTTAGTTCTAGGTTAACATCGGGCTCAATGATCATAGAGATCTTTTCTTCAATGGTTCCATGATTCTATGAAACAAAAATCGGAGATCTCATCCTTCCTGGAAATGTCCATCTCCATCCCCTGGCATGTGTCACTTCTGTGAAATACACGCCAAGATCTCACAGGGAAACATTGAAACCAGACAGAAAAGTAAGGGGAAAACTACCTTGGAATGATCAATGATCTCCTTGACTGCATTTCCATCATCTTCCCATACCAGCTGCAACACAAAGGAGAGGAAAAGTAATAAACTGTTTAAAAAGTCATATTTCAAGTTAACTACCCTTTTCTGATGCTCCAGAACAGCCTGTGCTGGGCTGAGCTGGAGTCTTGGAAGAAAAATGAAGGGTTGTTCTTGCTTGGTCTGAACTGGTTCGTTGAGTCATGCTCTTAGTTAATCCCTGGCATCGGCACAGCACAAAATCCTGCTGGAGGGGAAAAACTCACTCAGGGAAAGTTCAGGCCGTTCGTGCTGCTCCGAACAGGGTGAGCAGACAAAGCCTTCTTGTTTCACAGGCGGGGGAGAGGAGAGAGGAAGAGGGAGGTGAAGAAGGGAGAGGGATGGCAGGATGGAGCTGGAGAAGAGGCGGATTTGGGATGCCTGCCCACGGCGTGCTGCTCGCCCAGCCCCAGCCAGCCGGGACGCATTTTTCCAATGCTTGAGCTGTGTCAGGAAGAGGCATTCCCTGTGCCAGAGGGCTGCGTGCCTCGGAGGGGCAGGACGAGACAAAGCACTGGCTCGGTGGGGTGGGAAGAGCAGGATTTGGGGAGGAATGTCAGGTCCCTGGAGAAGAGCCTGGTGGTGGTGCAGGTGAAAGGTGGGATGGGAAGAGCAGGATTTGGGGAGGAATGTCAGGTCCCCGGAGAAGAGCCTCATGGTGGTGCAGGTGAAAGGTGGGATGGGAAGAGCAGGGTTTAGGAAGGAATATCGGGACCCTGGAGAAGGTCCTGTCGATGGTGCAGGTGAAAGGTGGGATGGGAAGAGCAGGGTTTGGGAAGGAACATCGGGACCCTGGAGAAGATCCTGTCGATGGTGCAGGGAGGAGGTGGGATGGGAAGAGCAGGGTTTAGGAAGGAATATCGGGACCCTGGAGAAGGTCCTGTCGATGGTGCAGGTGAAAGGTGGGATGGGAAGAGCAGGGTTTGGGAAGGAACATCGGGACCCTGGAGAAGATCCTGTCGATGGTGCAGGGAGGAGGTGGGATGGGAAGAGGTGCCTGATGCTCCAGAGGTGGGCAAGCTTTTCCAGGCAGGGAACGCTTTCCCAGGCAGGTTGATGGATGCTCCATTGGTACAACAGCTCTGACGGAGGCAGAGTTTGGAATGGCCCTCCAGAAGAGACACAAAGCAATTCCCTTGGCAAATACTGGGTGACACTTTGTGCAAAGTTCTGCTCACCTTGAGAGCCCCTTCCACCCCATCCCATGCCAGGAGAGGTGGTGGGATAGGAACGAAGGGCCTTTTTCCAGCACACACATCCAGGCTGAGCCACACTCAGGCCCCACGGGAGGTCTCAGCAGTTCGGGGCTGTGACAGGACACATGGCACAGCTTCAGGCAGGCCACCACCTCCTCCTCACCTTCACCGCTGTCATCAAAGGGTGGCAGCCAGGTGAACGCCTCCTGCTCTTGCTGGCTGACTTCCAGGCCTCAATTAGAAAGGCAAAACTGGTTAATTAGGGATGCCTTGGAGCTGGCCATCAAGCCAGACGCTGGTGGGTCTCCAGGGAAGATCTCTAAGCTCGTGCTCCGGAGGATCGCAGCAGCCATCAGCCAAATGTGATCTAATAAGCAAATAAATAATCTGCAAATCAACTGCAGCTCTGACAAAGCTCCTGCATTCGCAGTGCCCTGGAACTGCTCAGGGCTGTCAGGTTGGGTAATTCCTCCTGCCTCAAATTCAAGCTGGTGCTTTGCTCCTCTCTGAGGAGCAGATCTGCAAAAGCCGTGGGAGGAAGGGGAATGGCTCTGGGAGCATCAGGCCAGAGGTCCTCCTGCTCACCCCATGGTCCTGCACCCGTGACCTTTGGGAAAAGGCCACTTCCAGGGTCTGAGCAGAGATTTCATCCCCTGGTCTTGGTGGGCTTTGAGTCTGGTGTCTCTCAGCCACATGTCTTCTGCAGTCCGATAATTAGTGGATAATTGCTGCCCCTTGGCCCTTCGTGCTCCTGGATAAGGGATGTTGATGTTCAGCTCCTGTTCTGTGCTCCAGCATCCCATGGGATGAACACATGGGTGAACTCTCAGGCAGGAGATATATTCATATTCCATATATTATTATATTCTGAAGAATATTATCTAGCCCATAAAATCATGTCAGTGCAACTTTTATTCTCTTTGCATCAATATCTTCCCTCTCATCTCAGTGTCTAAGTCACCATCTAAGTCTGCAGCGACTTCCAGATCAGGCTGGAGACAGAATGAATCATAAAAGTCACTTTGCATTGGCTCCCTCCTAGAATATTCCTAATCTTAAATCCTTACTCAGCTTGAAGCGAGGTTTCCACATTTCAAAGGGGTGTTCTTTTTTTTAATCCCACCACGCTTCCTAGGTAAGCCTTCCCTGGTTGCCTCTATTGGGAAATGACGCCGTTGTGCCCAAAATTGTGTTCACAGTGGAGTTTGATTTAACAGAGGATAGAGAAAGGAAAAAACAGAAGGGACACTCTTCTCTGGGAAAACGGAAAATCAATTCCAGGATGAGAAAAGATGACCATGAAGCCATCAGGGCAGCAGGACAGCTTTGATTCGTCCCTGTGAGGGTTGTAAGGCCCTGGCACAGGGTGCCCAGAGAAGCTGTGGCTGCTCCTGGATCCCTGGAAGTGTCCAAGGCCAGGCTGGATGGGTCTTGGAGCAACCTGGGATAGTGGAAGGTGTCCCTGCCCATGGCAGGGGCTGGAATGGGATGATTTTTAGGGTCCCTTCCAACCCAAACCATTCTGGGATTCTGTGAGACATCACTTAAGGCTCAGATGATTGAAGTCCCATATGGGGGAGAACAACACCCTACCAAATAACCCCCTTTTGAGGAGTAATCCATCTGAAGATCCAGCTGGGGGGGATGAGATCTACCTTTTAATATAAGGTTTCCTTTAAGTTAGTAATTTAGAGTAGAGCAGCAATGCTCTACTTTGTGGAGTGGGGTTTTTTTTTGGTGGACAGCTGCCTCCTGGGATCTTCCTGCCAGTGTTTAATCCTTTAATGTGAGCTTTATGGATATTCTGTGGAGCTTAGGTTTTAACAGCAAGTTGAGGAGCCCCTCCCTGCCTTTGTTAAGGCAACGTTACACCTGGCCCCACTGGTGCTGCAGGTAGGAGCCATGGCGGGATCCTTTTTCCCTGCCCACCAGAGCTTAAATTCTTGTTTGTTCCAATTTTCTTTTTTTTTTTTTGTGGTCAGCTGCTGGCTCTGTTCAACAGTGCAGCTGCACAAATCCACACTAAAAGGGGGACACACCATCCAGCATCTCCCACCTGCAAGGCATTGGATTTCTTGGGGATTTTTGCACAGATGAGACTCTGATGCTCTTCACAGCAAGGAGTGACACGGAGCTGGTTCCTCTGGTTATGTGTCTGCTTTCCTGGGCTTTTCCTGAACGGAAAATCGCATCCTGCTGCATTTCAATGCTCAGTCACCTGTGGAGCAAGTTGCTGGTGGGCTGTGGTGGTGTTTGCAAGGATTTCCAGGACTTCAGCTTTCTCCTGCTCTTCCCAGAGTCTGCCCAGGCCGTTGCTTGGCTTTTGGAGGTATTTGTCAGGAAAAAGGGTAAGGAGCTCCTGACCCCTCTGTCCTCGCACAGGGCTCCTCTCCTTGCCAAGAAGCTGCAGCAGAACATGGTTGGCTTGGAAAATATTTTGGGTTCTGACTTTTAGAGCAGGGTCAGCACGAAGCAGCCGCGATCCCCACAAACTGCTACGGCCACCAAATCCCCCCGGGAGGGTGACAGAAGCCACCACCCCGACTGACAGAGCTGTGGAGGGAGACCAGCCGGCCCTGGGAGAAACTCTTGCCGTGGGGTGGCTTAATTATATCCTCACTTGAGCAGCTCGGGGCCCTTTGATGTGGGGACGTGGCGCAGGTATCTCGCGGAGGAGATGTCTCCGCATCAGCCGCCGTCTAGACTCCGTGTGCGCAGCTGGGAGGGGGTGACTCAGCCCATCTGCATCCCCCCTTCCGAGGTGACTCCGAGTGACACAGAATGGCAGCCCTGAACGGAGGCCACCACGCTCCCGGGAACCCATCAGTGCCCCGGGCACGGGGTGGGCTGCTCCATGCAGGCAGGGCTGGCCGGTGGCTCTGCCTCCTATGGCTGCTCCATGAATGTTTCCACAGGCTCCCAAATCCACTGCATGCGCTGTTTGCCCTGTTTTCCAAGTTATCCCTTTGCATCACAAGTGTTCAAGGCCACCTTAAGTGTTCCAGGCCAGGCTGGACAGGGCTTGGAGCAGCCTGGAAGAGTGGAAGGTGTCCCTGCCCGTGGCAGGGGGTGGAAAGAGATGGTTTTGAGGTCCCTTCCAACCCAAATCTTTCTGGGATTTCATGATTTAATGCAGTGACCAGTGATACCCCTCTAGTGCTGGGCATTTGCTCCCCAGTTCCTCAGTCCTTGTCCCCACCAGTCAGGGACAAGTCATGTCCAAATTCTGCACAATTTGGGGTGAAACCATGACTTAATTGGAGCATGGGTGTCACCAGAATAGCTCCTGGCAGGCAGTCGGGCTAATTAAAGTCCATTTAGGAGAAGGAGCTGCCTTTCACGTGGCAGGAGGCAGCAGCTTCATGGGCTCTAATAAAGTCAGGGAGGAAAGCATGGACGTGGTCATGGATACAGGGACATTGCTCGTTAAGAACCTTCAGGGGAGGAACCACTTTGTTCAATTTCCTGGAAATGTAGGAACATTCCCAGGCTCACAGCAGGGAGGTGTGAGCTGATGGCACCTCTGCTCTGTAGGGACATCAGCTGTAGGGTCAGCACAGCTCCTCCAGCTGTGAGCAGGGACGAGCCCCACCAGCACCATCAAGACCCAACACGGGGACATGAAGGAAAAATCAAAATAAATGAATAAATTTTGTTCTTTATTCTCTCTGTTAGGCCTTAAATGTTCTCTGTGTCTCCCATGACCTGGGAGAGTCATCCTTGGGAACCTCTTTTTTGGCTTTCCCAGCTCCCTAAACCACCCTCACAGGGAAGAATTTCTTCCCAGTATCCCATCTGGCAGTGGGAAGCCGTTCCCCCTTGTGCTGCCGCTCCATCCCTTGCCTCAAGTCCCTCTCCAGCTCTCCTGGAGCCCTTTAGGCACCGGAAGGGGCTCCCTGGAGCCTTCTCCTCTCCAGGTGAACACCCCCAGGTCTCTCAGCCTTTCCTTTTAGGAGAGGGAACGTGCTTCCCAAATCCAGAAAAGAAGCAGACCGGAGTCCCTCTGAGGCCGGCTCCTGTGCCAGCAGCACCTTCCCTACTTGGTGTTTTTCCCACTTTTGATCTAGAGAGACAAACAGAAGCATCTGACAAGTAAATGACACCGTTCCCTCCCAGCCCTACCCCGCCATGGAACCGCTCCCTTCCAGCTCCTGCACCCGTGACCTTTGGGAAAAGGCCACTTCCAGGGTCTGAGCAGAGATTTCATCCCCTGGTCTTGGTGGGCTTTGAGTCTGGTGTCTCTCAGCCACGTGTCTTCTGCAGTCCAACCTTGCAGGAATTCTGGCTTTCCACGATGGGGAAAGGGCTTCCTTTTCCCCCATCCTGCTCTTGAAAGGTTGGCTTAAGCCAGCTCTGGATTTCTGTCTCCCACCACTCGCCGCTCCCCCGATAAAGATCCATGTGAAATTTATCTCACCATCTTTCATTAAAATAAACCAATTAAGCAACGCTGAGGAGCCTCTGATCCAGGCCAGCTCGGTCAGTTGGTGTATCCATGTTTCCAAAGCATCTTCCCTCTCTGCTTACCCTCACATCAAAGCAAGCCAGGGACCAGCCCCGTCCTTGGAGCAAAGCCTGTCAAGAGATTGGGGAAACAGCTGATTTAATGCCGAGGAAATTAGTAACCAAATGAGTTCTTAGCCAAACGGCTTCTCTTCTTGATCTTGGGAAAAGTGGTGTTTAAATTCTCGATCTCATGGTTTTAGACTCAGGAAATGTGATTACACATCTGTCATTATTTTACTCTTCGTGTTGATGGCTCATATTAAACAAACCACATTCCTGCATCGCTTAGTAATCTCTGCTGTTCCCTCTCCTTGCTGAGGAGACAAGTCCCAGCTTGACATCCCCATCCCTGTTGATCACAGCTCCGCTGTGAACCAACCAGCAGCGCCCTGCTGGCACCAGCTGCGGGAGCGTTCGCACCTCCGACCTCTTTTCTCCAGCTTCCCACAACTTCGCAGCCCCCTTTTCTCCTAAACAACCTCTGGGTGAAGAGAAGGAGATCCACACGCTGCTGAGATCCATGTGTTTCTCGGAAAGGTGGTCCAGCCTCCCCCTGTCTTCCACCGAGCAGGTAAGGACATGCGTTTTGGGGTTGGACTCCAGTCAAAAAGGGTAGGTCCTTCCAAGCAGAGCACAATTCCCAGGGATCCTGGCGCCTCACCAGCCCAGGAGGACGTGGAGAGCGCCACGGCTCCTGCGGGATGGGCTCTCAGCGGCCACGCAGGAGGAACCTGCCCTGAAAAACGCCACCTCTGCAGGGACACTGAGCTTTTCTCTTGGTGGCTTTATCTTCCAGCTCTGCTGAGACAACCCCGAGCTCGCCATGGAGCTGCTGGAGGAACCTGACTCGTAGATGTTCCCAGCACCAGGTAGGAAAACGAGGGCCTGTTTTAACGGCGTTGGGACAGAAGGGAGTGGTGGGGCAGGTGGTGACCTGGTACCGGTGGGGACATTGGAGACGTGGGGCTGTGGTGTTGACTGAGAGAAGCCTATCCAGGTGTTTCATGGCTTGTGAAATCCTTCCCACCTGCTGGAAACTCAGCAGAGGATCTCAGGGAAATCATGGATGTTGGAAAGCTTTGTCTTCTCCAGCCGAGGACACGGTTGGCCAAGCGTTGGCAGCTGTGCTCCTTGTGGCCGTGCTTTTCCTTTATCAGGGCATTCTGGCACAAGAGCTGTGCCAGGAATGGTGAAGATGCCTGGGAATTCTTGTGGAGGATGGAATGATCTCGGGAAAGCCCCGAGCTCCCAGTGCAACGCCGTTTGCGTGGATCTAGGGTTTTCCCTTGGTTTTGTTTGTGTGATTTCCATCTTTTGCCTGCGCCAAGCCCCAGATTTCTCCCATCCTGGTAGCTGCCAGAGGTGGAAGGGTTGGAGTGGATGGGATGCGATCCTTGTCAGGAAACTCACCATGTTCCTGCCAGACTGATTCCTGTGAGAGAAGCAAGGCTGGTGCGGCATGGCCCCGTTCTTGTCAAAAATGAATCCGTTTGGTTAAAAACAGCTCCTTTTGTTCTCTGCCATGTGACATGAGGAGTTTTCCTCCACCAACCCCTACAGGACGAGAAGGGAAGGTCCCGGTGAAGTGAGATTGAAGCAAAATGGTGGTGGGAGTGGGAGGGCAAGGCTGGGCGTGGGCAGGGGACCACTCCTTGTTGTGGGAGGCTGGGTGAGGTCCTGGGGGCACCTCTGCTCCCACCCTGCACCCGGCAGCTGGGAGGGATCCAGTTCCCTTGGCACAGGGCATCCAGAGCTCCATCTTCCACAGCCAGCCACCCGAGGGTGCTTTGGGCGGTGGGTGCAGCACTCTGCCTTCGGGTCCTTGTTGCTTCCAAGCTTCCATAACCTGAGGAATGAGCTGGGCTTGCTGAATTCCAAGCTGCCTGTAGCCATTGGGTTTTTATATATGTGTAGGGCAGGTGTTCCTTGGGTGTTCGTGACAGGGATCCGCTCTGGATTGCACTGGGTCACACAGTCTGGGGACAGGGGCTCAGGAGCACTTTATGCTTCGTGGCTGATTTTTCCTTATTTGAAATAATCTGTAAGGTAGATGTTGGCACAGGTACTTTCAAACTGCTGGAGCGAGTCCAGAGGAGGCCATGAAGGTGCTCCAAGGCTCTGGAGCCAGGCTGGGAGAGCTGGGGGTGTTCACCTGGAGAAGAGAAGACTCCAGGGAGACCTCAGAGCCCCTTCCAGGGCCGAAAGGGGCTCCAGGAAAGCTGGAGAGGGACTTGGGACAAGGGATGGAGGGACAGGACACAGGGAATGGCTTCTCAGTGCCAGAGGGCAGGGATAGATGGGATACTGGGAAGTAATCCTTCCCTGGGAGGGTGGGGAGGCCTTGGCACAGGGTGCCCAGAGAAGCTGTGGCTGTCCCTGGATCCCTGGAAGTGTCCAAGGCCAGGCTGGACGGAGCTTGGAGCACCCTGGGATAGTGGAGGGTGTTCCTGCCCATGGCAGGGGGTGCAACTGAACAATCTTTAAGGTCCCTTCTGACCCAAACCATTTCATGACCCCGTGAAACTCCTCTGGACCCGGTGGAACACGGGACCAGGCTCTCTTGGCAAGCAGAGCAGCTTGGGAGGAACGTCTGTAGGATGGCTCTTTTTAAACAATTAAGAGCTTCTCCAGCTCATTTCCTTCAATGCCCTCACAGAGCAAATCAGCTTAATTAGCAGTCTTAGTGAATAATTAATTTTCTCACAGGTTTTTTTGATAGCTTCTTTAAAGCAAGAGGGCTCGAGCTGCCACTGAGCAGCTCCTGGCACGACCAGAGCTCAGTCCTTTAGGTGGTGCCTGCAGACCCCAAGGCCCACTTATTCCCTAATGGGCAGTGGAAATGGCCAAAAAAAGGGCACAAGAAGGGACCAGTGGCACGGAGCAGTTTTCCATCCCCAGCATTCCACGGAGATAGATGCAGCTTATCAATGTCCTAGCAAAGCACTGATGTGTGGCCCTAAAACCCGCTGCCCAACCAACTGACAGAGAGAGGTTTGAGGCTCCAAAGCCGTAAAAATCAGGTTTATTTTCATCTTTGCCTCTGCTTTTAATGACAGGAGGGTCCGCTGTTGTTTAGACCTGAGTGGAGAGACTTTAATTACTACTTTGGTGCCAAGGATGTAAATATGGACTCGGGGAAGCAGTGAGGGTTATTAAAGAGAAAAGACTGTAATTGCTGGGCCCCTCCCTCTCCATCAGATTTTCCTCTTGCTCCGGTTTGGAGGGGACCGGCTGATCCAGTCAGGCTGTCTCTGGCCATGGGTTGCAGGCTCTCCCTGAGGAAGGGGAATATCCAGCAGCACCCACCCAAGTCAGGAAGGAATCGCCTTTCTCCAGGCAGGAAAACTTTGTAGAATCCCTGGATTTTAGCATGGCCACACAGAGATATTTGCAGCGTGAGGAGCAGGGCAGGCATTTTGGGTGGGTTTTCCCTGGGGAGATCTTTTTGCCGTGGAAGAAATTCCCAGTCCAGCTGTAAACAGCCTCTCTCTCAGATGCAAACATTCCCATGGCTTTTTTTTTTTTTTTTTAAAAACTCCTATCTTTGATTTCATTTAATAATGGATGAATTATCAGAAATATGTGCTGGCAGGCAGCCCGGGTTTTGTCAGGAGGCAAACGACTTCAGTAAAGCGTCGGTTGAAAATATTTTGAAAAAGAAAAAAGGGAGCGAGAACAAATAAAATAAAAAAAAAAGAAAGTCAGTCTATGCAAAAGCCTCCGGGAGTGGGAAAAAACCCAAGCTGACTGCAGAACTTTTTTTTCTCTCCCTTTTCCTTCATGCCTGTGCTGAGGGTAGGACTTCTCTCACTGAACTCATGTCTCTCCAAGAGCACACTCGGTGGGGTGGAGGGGGAATATCGGAGCTGCGTCCTTTCTGGAGGAGCCTCGTCGCCTCCAAAAATTTCGGCACAGCCTCTTGGAAGCGGGGGTGCAGAGACGTGATGCTCTTGACCACATCTCAGGCCGTGGCCCGCACCCAAATCGCCCATCCCTGGATCCATGGCCGTGCCCGTCCCCGGGGCAGCGCCGCGGGGAGTGGGTGCCAAGGGGGACTTGTGCCTCAGGGCTGGAGCGTGTGGGGTGAAGCAATCGCACCCCGTCATCGGGCAGGAACGGGGCGAATCCAGGGCGAGCAGGAGCGGGGGGAAGGCAGCACCTCCCCGGCGGCCTGCACCGACATGCCGAGCCCACAGCTCCACAGGGCCCCGCTCCATCCATCCCGCCATCCCAGCTCCACAGGGCCCCGCTCCATCCATCCCTCCATCCCAGCTCCACAGGGCCCCGTTCCATCCATCCCGCCATCCCAGCTCCACAGGGCCCCGCTCCATCCATCCCGCCATCCCGGCTCCACAGGGTCCCGCTCCATCCATCCATCCCGCCATCCCAGCACGGGCTGGGCACAAAACGGAGTGAGGGCAGCGCTGGGGAGAAGGACTTGGGGGTGTTGGTGGGTGAGAAGCTCAGTGTGAGCTGTCCATGAGAGCTGGGAGCCCAAAAACCAAAAACTGGGCTGATCCCGCAGCGTGGGCAGCAGGGAAAGGAGGGGGATTCTCCTCCTCTGAGGCACTCAGGTGAGACCCCACCTGCAGAGCTGCTTCCAGCCCTGGGGTTCCCAGCTGCAGAAGGATGTGGAGCTGCTGGAGCAAGTCCAGAGAAAGCCATGAAGGTGCTCCAAGGGTTGGAACCCCTCTGCTCTGGAGCCAGGCTGGGGGAACTGGGGGTGTTCACCTGGAGAGGAGAAGGATCCAGGGAGACCTTGAGCCCCTTCCAGGGCCTAAAGGGGCTCCAGGAGAGGGACTTAGGACAAGAGGCTGGAGAGACAGGACAAGGGAGAATGACTTCACTCAGATCAGGGTTAGATGGGATATTGGGAAGGAATTCCTGGCTATGAGGGTGGTGAGCCCCTGGCACAGGCTGCCTAGAGAAGTTGTGGCTGCTCCTAGATCCCTGGAAGTGTTCCAGGCCAGGTTGGACAGGGCTTGGAGCATCCTGGGATTGTGGAAGGTGTCCCTGTCCATGGCAGGGGTTTGAATGAGATGGGCTTTAAGGTCCCTTCCAACCCAAACCATTCTGGGACTCCATGACTCTGTGATCACTTTGGGCATCCCACTGGCTCTGGATATGTCTGCTGGCTTTGGGATTCATGTTTGGGATCCCAACACTGATGATATCATCTTCTCCCACAGCCACAGTGGCTTTGGCTGTGTGGAGGGGGATATCCCACCTGTCCTGCATTGGCCTGATTTTCTGGTGAAAATGGGGAGACAGGGAATTGCATCCTAAAAGCCTGACTCCACTTCAGCCCCTTGCTCCAGAATTTGGCTTCATTTCCCTCTAGAAAGGGATTTCTCTTGTCCAAAGAAAGCGATGCCCACACGAAGAAGGTCCCCGAGGTCCCAGCAGTTTGGGATCAGTCCCTGTGCCCCGGCAGCGCGGCTGAGGCAGGAGATGCTCCTGAGGCAGATTCCATCCCACTCCTCTGCGCCTGAGTCAGAGTGAGTCAGCCCTCTGGATTGCTCTCCTGCTGCCCCGAGCCAACCCAGCATATTTATTAGTTAATTAGTTTGCATTTCCTCCTCCTCTCTTCCCTTCCCTTCACAGTAAGCCCTCTCCCCCATCTTCCCAGCAAAGCAAACTTTGGGGATCTCCATCCCATAAATAACTCCATCACCCCCTCCCAAAAGAGTCACCCTTCCTGCAGAGAGGCCCTGGGACACCAGCTCTTGGTGCCCTGTCCATGCAGTGGGTGGCAGAGGGGACTCACGCCGCTCCCAGTAGAAGATCCAAGGTCCATCCCAGCCTTTTCCCTACTAAGAGCCAATTTTAGCCCTAAAATACAAGGACTGAAGTTATTTTCCTGGCCATTTTTCCTGGCAGAGGAGCTGGCGTGCCCCGTGACACAGGAAGGGTGCAGGCTGTTATTGTGACATCCCGATGAGTTATTAGCAGAGGGGGAAGTGTGTTAAGGATTGCAGAGAAGAGGAGGAATTTTTGGCGGTTTGCAAACTGTCCTCAGGGCTGGTTTTGCTTCGTATCCATGCTCTTCATAGACTCATGGAATCCCAGGGTGGTTTGGGTGGGAAGGGATCCCGTTCCAACCCCTGCCATGGCCAGGGATGTCACCCACTAGATCGGGATCATCCATCTCTGCTTTCCAGAGTTTTATCCCTTAGGGAAGTGCCTGAGCAGGGTCCCACAGCCAGCCTGACACCAGCCTCAACCTCACCAAGAAAACCTGGAATTTAGCTAAAAACCTGGGATTCAGCTGAAATCCTGATAAAAAACAAGGCTGGCTAAAAACCTCGCAATCGCTCTGGCTGCTGGAGGAAAGGGTCTGTCCCCCACTGGGAAAGGGATGGGAATGGGTACAGGAATGAAGGTGGAAATGGAGATGGGAAAAGGAATCGGGATTGGGAATAGAAACAGGTATAGGGATGGGAAAAGGAATAGGGATTGGGAATAGGAACAGGTATAGGTATAGGGATGGGAAAAGGAATAGGGATGGGGGAGGAAATGAAGAATAAGCATAGGGATGGGAATAGGGACAGAAACAAACATAAGGATGGGGATGAGCATGGAGAAGGGCATGGGAATGGTGACAGAAATGGGGCTGAAAACAGTGCCAGGAATGGGGATAGGAACAAGGACTGGTGATGGGAATGGGAAGAGGAACTATTACGGGGATGGGAACAAGGATAAGGATGGGGATAGGAATGGGGACAGGAACAAGCATAGGGATGGGAATCCGATGGGAACAGGGACAAGGATGGGGATGGGCACGGAGAGAGGGAAGGGACAGAAAGGGAAAGGGAAAGGGAACAGCCTCCTTCCCGCATTCCCGAATTCCCGCCGGCTCAGCCAGCTCAGGTAATGAGCAGGTTCCCTGCCCTCGGCTGCCCCGCCTGGGCGGGGAGGGTTTTTCCAGCACTGAGGCTTTGCAAGTGAGGCACCAGAAGGCAGACGGGAAGGAGCAGGTAATTTTTATCCCCATGAACTCAGCACTGCCGTTTCACTTGGAAAACCCATGGATTATCTTGCTGTTTCCTCGCGCCCTTTGTTCTTCCTCATCCTGTTTCCCACAAGAGGGATGGGGAGACCTGGAGGTGCTGGGCACTGTTAATGGCATGTTGGGTCTGATAGGAATCAGGTCCAGCTCTATCTCATCTCTGCTGGATAAAAAAAAATCTCATTTTCTTTGGCTTTGCTGATTAAAGTTTAATTACCTTGAATGCAAATGATTCATCAAAGGAACACAGATTATTTTTTGTGAGAAGTTCATGTGCAGCCTGGGAAGGAAAGTGTTTATTGAGGTGTTCTCTGAGCAGGGTCTGCTCAGTGTCAGGCAAAGCTGTTGGGCAGAAAGAGGGAAAAAATTACATTTGCTCGTTCCCAAATCGCTTTCCCTTCCCTGAAAGAGCTCCCTGAGCACTTGACAGCATCACACAGCCCATTGCACAAGTGACTTATATTTTCCTGCTCTCCAGGTTTGCAAACCTATCTCTGGGAATTGCCCAGAGGAGGGAAAAAATGGGGCCTTTGCTGGTTTTCCATGTTCTTTGTGTGAGTTCATACGCCAGGAGATCTGATTACAAAACCAGTCCTGGAGTCAGGGAGACAGAATTCCAGGCAGGTGTTCCCACTGCACTCGGGGAGCCTCTTCTTTGCTTTTGGGGTGTGTAATTCCTTTATCTTGCTTATCTTTCCTAGAGAGGCCTCTCTAAGCCCAGAGCAAGACTCGCTGGGCAGCCAGCAGAGTTAGCAGGGCTGACAGGAGCTATCTGATCCCCCAAAATTAAAGGGAACGGCAGTGTGGGAACACAGCTTGGAGTGTAAGTAGCCTGTGCTATTAAAAATCACCTTGGTTTTGTATCCTGGTGGATTTAAACCAGGTAAATGGCTGAGGAGGGGTTGCCACCACCGTGGCTTTTATTCACAATCCCAAGGGAGCTGATCCTGCTGGGATGGGGCTATGGAAGGGAAAGGACCTCTCTGCACAATTTCCCTCCATGAGAACCCATGGAAACAGAAAACAAAACGATGCTGTGTTTCTTGCCCTTCCCAAAAATAACCCCAAAGCCTTTAGAACACCCTGTACTGCTTATCCAGCTTCTCCCCAGTCTCCTGCAGATGTTTGTGGGAATGAGATGCTCAGGGGCAGCCAAATTCCCCCGAAAACCCCAACGTGGGGAGCAGGGCCCATGGATGCAGCAACACGAGGATGCTGGAGAGCCTCAGCGTGAGGGGCAGCCATGCAGCCATCCCCCCAGGAATCAGACATTCCCAAGAGCAGATAAAAGGGATCAGGCCTGGCTGCCTGCCCATGGAAAATCCCAGCCCGATCTTCTCACCTGGAGCTGTTTGCAGAGCCTTCTTCCCCATTAGCATAAGCAAAGCTGTCTCCGTGCTGCTGCCTTCCATGCCACTCAGTTGCTGCTCCTGTTGGGATCTGAGGCTGTTTTTGATGCCATTCCCTCCTCCCCCGTGGCACCTGGAGCAGGACCAGCCTGGCATGTCCTGGCCGTGGGCAGACAGACACGTCCCGGTGGCCTTTCATCAGCTGGGCACCAGCGGCCCCAGCCCTGCCCCGCAGCCCATCCCATGGGTCAGCCAGGGAAATTCCCGAGCCTGCCATTCCCTGGGCTGGCTGCGGTGGGAATGATCCTTCTGCACCCCTAATCATCCACTTTTCCAGCTCATGGCAAAGCAAAATACATCATCCAAACGCCACTGCGCTTTGCAAACCCGAAGGCGTTAAAATAATCGATCTGCAGGTGTTTAGAAGCCATTTGCATAACGCAAAGATATTATTAATTGCCAATTAGTAGTCAAACAGCACTAATGGCACCTGGCACAGGGAGGGAATATGCAGCTGGGCCTCTGCAACTGGAAAAACACCCAGCCATGTGTAATTAAATGTCTTCTCCAGGCTCGCCCCACCCAGCTGGCCTGGGCACTTGTGTGGGAAGCTTCCCACGCTGCTGGGATGGGGCAGCTCCAGGATGGGATGCTGCTGGTCCCACAAATGTCCTTTACTGGGATGGCTGGGGAGGAAAGGATGTCTCCATGGCACGTGGAAGGAGCAGCACAATTCCAGGAGCTGGTAGGAGCAACCCCTGCGCAGGGTAATTGGGGTGGCTGAGGAATGAGACGTGGCTCAGGTTTAGGTTTAGGCTGGGTGTGAAGCTCAGCTTAAGGGAGGGCAGGCCTGGTGTTCTTCGTGCAACAGCTTGAGATCCAGCCCTGTCCTAAACACAACCATGGGAATGTGAGAAATCCAATCCGGCTCCGCAGGTAGGGTTGTTTGCTGAGCTTGGAGAGGGAGGAATGGAAAAGGCTTTTTGTGCCTTGGAAATTGGCCTGATTGTACCTGAAAAACAGGGATTTATGCTTGGAAAAATAAACCGTGAGTGCTATTTTCTCTGCTTTGGTTAGCTGATTGCCTCCTAGGCGCACTGGCTGGGCAGATCCATGTCTGCAGCAGCATTCCACGGTCCTGAGAAACTAGGAAAGCCTCAGGCATAGGGAATATTGCTGGAAAGAGGGAAAAATCCCCACTGTGGGTGAGGGTGGATGAGGAGGTGGCACCAGCCCTCACCCAGGGCCAGCTGGCCTGGCAGAGCCTGTGCCAGGCACGGGGCTCCTGGCTGCTCCAGGCAGTGATGCTGCAGCTCTTTCCTTACATACAGAGCACAAAATTAGGGACTTTGTGATTTTTTCAGTTTTGTTTGGAGGGGATTTTTGGTCTGGGAGCGATGAGCCGGAATGGGTGGTGCGTATCTGGGAACCTCCAGGCTCTCCAGAACACCACGGGGCTGGACAGAGCCATGAATTCCTGCTCTGACAGCCCAAATCCTTCTCTTCTTCCAGGCACCATCTCTCTAATCACTGATGGCATAAAACAAGTTGCTCCAAGTGTGTGCTGAGGGTTTGTGGAAATCAGGGGAGTGGGATGTGCTGCCACATCCGATGGGAGGAGGGGGGTAAATGGATTCAAACTGCCAGAGGGGCAGGGTTAGATGGGATATTGGGAAGGAATTCCTGGCTCTGAGGGTGGTGAGGCCCTGGCACAGGGTGCCCAGGGAAGCTGTGGCTGCCCCTGGATCCCTGGAAGTGTCCCAGGCCAGGTGGGACAGAGCTTGGAGCAACCTGGGACCGTGGAAGGTGTCCCTGCCATGGCAGGGGGTGGAACTGGATGAGCTGTAAGGTCCCTTCCAACCCAAACCATTCTGGGATTCCATAAATCAGGGGAGCTGGTTGGGAGGGCTTGGTTAGCTGGGACAGCTGAGCTTGGGGCTCCCCTCTGCAAAGCACCAAAATTAAGGAATCCCTTCAGAACAAGGAGTCTAAGGGCTGAGTTTGCACCAGGAAAGGTGCAAAATGGGTGCCCTACACTGCAGAAAGTCATGGCTGGAGATGGAGACATCTGTGCCTGGGCTTTGGAGCAGGATGGGATATGGGGAGAGCCGGGATGGGAGTTACTGGGTGGGATAACACTGCAGGACCCCGGGCCCTCCGCAAAAAATACATTAATTTGGAATACAGCAAGCGCTGATGGAGCAGTGGGAGCTGGGAACGGGGCTACAAGCAGGGTTTCAGTGGGGTGACAGCTTCCCGGTGTTTTCCTGGGATGCCCACAGCATCCTTCACCCCTTCCCTTCGTTCAGGGAAGGCCTTGGACAAAGCAGCGTTGGCACAGGGCAGAGTTGTGCAAACACGAGGTGGGCGAGGCTGAACAAGGAACACCTGGGATTTCTCCCTCACTGCCCATCACCAGCTTCTAGGCACTTTATTTTTTAGTATTTTCTTTTTAAAAAATCATTGGAAATAATCTCCTGGGATGGATGAGAGTCAGGGCACTGCATTTCATGCCCCTGCAGTAACGGGTTCCCCTTTAAACCTCTGTTTCCCGGGCCTTTATATCTGGATCATAAAAATTCAGAGGAGGGAGGAAAGGAAAAAGGAATCACATAAAAGGAGGTTGTAGCCACAGCTGCTTTTGGTTTATTGTGCTCATAGAGCTCATAAACAGCTTGGGTTTGGAAGTGGAGAGGGCCAGGTCCAGCTGCTGTGGGATGTTTGGGGTAGGAGCCCAGGGATTTTAAGGGTGCCGTGAAAACGTGAGCTCATGGGAGAGTGGACTGAGGTTTTGGTGATTTGGGCTTGCCCTGATAATCCCACGGACAAAGGTCCTGCCAGGATGGAGGAGAGGGCTGCTGCACCCACTGGTGGGGTGGGACCCCAAAATGGAGTAGAATCCTAAAATCTCAGAAGGATTTGGGTTGGAACAGACCTTGAAGACTCCAGTTCCAACCCCCCTGACATGGGCAAGGGACTCATTCCACTATCCCAGGTTGCTCCAAGCCCCATCCAACCCAGCCTTGGACACTTTCAGGGATGGGGCAGAGGTGTGGGGGCTTCCAGGGCAGCAAGGGACGTTTTTGGGGTGGCCCAGATCCATCCCCAAAGCCGTGAGTCCTCCCTCCTGCCTCGCACCGACTCCCAGACGCAGCCCTGGGGAAGGGCGAGCCGGCTCCTTCCCTCTCAGTTTGCTTTAATGAAACCAGTGCCTGGCTTCCTGCTGAGAATTCCGGCTTCCCCAGACCCTGGGAAGGGAGGGAGGGATCTAAACACAGAGAAAATTCCCTCCTGGAAGTGCGGGACCCTGGGCTGGGTGTGGATGGAGTCTGCTCCTCCATCCACAGGGTGCCAGGTCACCCCAGCCCCCACGGTGGGTGGCTTGGGCACCGTGTTCGCCCCGGGAGCTCCCATCCTCTGCGATGGAAATCATCTGTTCCTCCCTGGGCAGGCTGCTCCGGGACACATCCCTGAGCCTGACCCGGCCTCGGTGTCCCCTCAGCCCACTCAGGTATCCTGCACACCCCAGACTCCAGGGAATGATGCCATTTCAGGGCCGCGTTTTCCAGAAGTTAAATATTGTGATGATCCGAGAGACGACGTTCTTCCGGGGGGGCTTTACCGGCTTCCCGAGGGATGAATGCTTTTGGAGCAGGATAACCCTGCTGGGTGAAAGCTGGGGATGATCATTTTGGCACAGGGCTGTGCCCGTGCCTGATTCACCACTCGAACACGTCCCTTCCTTTGTGCCACGGGCTGGGAGCAGCGCCTGGAGCTGGCAGGGGGAAGCGGCCGGAGACGCCGCAGCTGCCGCTTCCCGGGGAAGCTGCGTGTCTGGGAAAGGTTTCCACTGAAAGCTGCCCTTCAAACCAGAACAAAAGGATGCCTTTTCCTGCTGCAGAGAAAGGAGGGAGGGCAGCGGGAATCGTGGAATTCCAGAATGGTTTGGATTGGAAGGGACCTCAAAGACCATCTCATTCCAACCTCCTGCCGTGGGTGGGGAACTTCCACTAGCCCAGGTTGCTCAGGTTTTATATAAAAATGAACAAATGCTCTATATACATATATAAAAATGTATATCCACATTTCCTCAGGCTTTCCCTGCCAAAGGAGCACCCCAAAATCCTGCCTGGAAAAATACACTGCAATAATGCACTGTGGTTTTGCAAGCCCTCAAATGTCTTTGCTCACTTACAGGTTTACAAGAACGTTCCTGAGCTCCAATTAATTCACAGCTAAATAAGCAAATAAACACATAAATAAAGTCTTTGCTGCAACAGCAGGGAGATATTCCTAATCTATGACTAAAGCTGTGGAGTTTCAAGGCTTTTTTGGGCATGGTGCCAGCTCCAGATTGTCCTATGGGTGCCACAGCACTCGGTGGTGACAGCTCTCCAGTGAGATTCCCCCGGGAACCGAACTGGGATAAAGCCCAGCCAAAAGCTGTGGTTGTTTCAGAGCTGGTGTCCAGTGCCGGTTCACTGGGCGGTGCCAAAAATGGATTTTTTTAGCCCTGGGGGGTGATGGAGCAGAGGGAGATCCCCTTGGGGTGGGATGGAATAATGGAGGGGGAAGGAGAGGCACTGGGAGAAGTGGGGAGAAAAAAGGAGGTGACCACAGTGGAGGGATGCAGGAATAGGGGGAACACAGCAACGTGCCTGGGAAGCTTGGAGACCTGGGGACCTCGGGGACACGGGGAGCTCGGGGACCTCAGGAGCCTGTGGATCCAGGGAGCTTGGAGACCTTGAGAGTTTGGGGATCCCTGGGATCTGAGGAGCTCAGGGACCCGGANCACAGGGATCTTGGAGAACTTGGGGATCCCTGGGATCTGAAGAGCTCAGGGACACAGGGAGCTTGGAGACCTTGAGAGCTTGGGGATCCCCGGGATCTGAGGAGCTCAGGGACACAGGGAGCTTGGAGACCTTGAGAGTTTGGGGATCCCTGGGATCTGAGGAGCTCAGGGACACAGGGAGCTTGGACACCCTGAGAGCTTGGGGATTCCCAGGATCTGAGGAGCTCAGGGACACAGGGAGCTTGGACACCCTGAGAGTTTGGAGACCCCAGGCTCTGGGGAGCTCAGGGACACAGGGAGCTTGGAGACCCTGAGAACTTGGGGATCCCTGGGATCTGAGGAGCTCAGGGACACAGGGATCTTGGAGACCTTGAGAGCTTGGGGACCCCAGGATCTGGGGAGCTCAGTGACACAGGGAGCTTGGGGACCCCCAGACTCTGGGAAGCTCAGGGACCCGGGACGCTTGGAGACCCTGAGAGTTTGGGGATCCCCAGAATCTGAGGAGCTCAGGGACATAGGGAGCTTGGAGACCTTGAGAGCTTGGGGATCCCCGGGATCTGAGGAGCTCAGGGATACAGGGAGCTTGGAGAGCTTGGGGACCCCCAGGACCTGAGGAGCTCAGGGATACAGGGAGCTTGAAGACCCTAAGAGCTTGGGGATCCCTGGGATCTGAGGAGCTCAGGGACACAGGGAGCTTGGAGACCCTGAGAGCTTGGGGATCCCCGGGATTTGGGGAACGCAGGGACACAGTGAGCTTGGAGACCCTGCGAGCTTGGGGATCCCCAGGCTCTGGGGAGCTCAGGGACACAATGAGCTTGGCTGCAGCTGTCTGGCTCCCGTGTGCCATTAATAAACACAAAGAGATTAACGAGCTATTTGTGGGAGCCCATTAGACAAATATTAGCCCAGCTATGGATCCTCCTGGAGGCCGCCTCAGTCCATTTCATAGAAATCAATTCGCTTTCGGGCGGGCATCGGGAGACACCGCGGCGGCTTCAAAAAGCAGAGGAATTGCACAAATCCTGCCCGACAGCACCGGCACCTTTGGAATCCCTCATGTGAGGTGCCTGTTTTGATCCAAGCCCAGGTGTTTGCCACTGCTGGTGCTCCCGGGACTGGTTTTAGGCTGCGTCGCTGTGTCAGTGACCCCGGTGGGAAGCGATTCCCGCTGCCTCCAAAGCGAGTTCTCAGCCCTGCTGTGACTCCAACCCCAGGCAGGGGCTGGTGGCACCAGCCCTGTAACCCCCTGGGGTGCCAGGCTGGGGTTAGGTGGATGTGGAAGCGGTTCATGGAATGAGATGGGCTTTAGGATCCCTTCCAACCCAAACCATTCCACGTTTCCACTGTTCTCTCCGCAGCTGCTCCAGGCTCCTTGAGCCTGCTGGGAGCAGGGATGCTCAGGATGAGCCCGTGCTGCTGGTGGGGTCCAAGGGGGCTCTGCTTTTCCCTGCCTCGGACTCCCATCCCCTCTCCCCTTTGGCATCCGTCCGTTCCCCTGCCAAACGGAGCGCTGACCTTGGCCGGGGCCGCTGGGAAGCCCCGGAGCACAAACAGCTCTTCACAGCAGCAGTAAATCATTGATGGATGGCTGATGGACACGTGGGGCCACCAAGCTCCCTGGGCTCCCTGGGCTGCTTTGTCCCTGGGGATGGAGGAGGGGACGGGTGGCCTGGGCTGGCTTTTCCCTGCTGCAATCCTGTTTTCAAAGCACGAGGTCGGACTCTTTTTTCCCTGGGTATTGAGGTGCCTGCCTGTTTTACCTGGGGATGCAAACAGCACCATCCACTTCCCAAAGCACCCCAAAAAGTTGTGCTAGCACCAAGGTTGCTATAAACCAAGCCAAGGGAAGCACATCCCGGAGGGCCAGTGCCACCCCAGGGCACGGTGGCGTGGGTGAAGGGAATGCTGAGCCCGTGGGAGCCTTTGTGTCCTTCTGTGACGGAGCTGGGGTTTAAATTATGGGAAAATCCTAATTTAACTGGCTCAGGGTGCGACTGGAGTCACTCCAGGAAGTGCGTTGGAGGATCTCCAGTTCTCCCAGTGCGAATGTGGTGCTGGTCCATGACCCCTCGTGCTCAGCTCGTTCCTGATGTCACTGCACTTTGCACGGGGACAGAGCAAAGCCAACCCTGCTTGGCACTGGCCCCTCATCCCGGCTTTATCCCGGATCCACGCTTGCCTGGATCAGGTTTGGAGCAAAACCTACTGTTCCATGACTCCACTGCCAGATTTCACCCTGGCTCCTGCGAACTTGTGACCATGGAAAATACATGGACACAGGTGAGCACGGAGCAGGATCAGCAGGATGCCAGGGCTGGGATGCATCCCCCACACCGCCTCCTTTGGAGCACCCTGGTCCCTGATGGATGCCGTGGCTCTTCGCAGTCTTTTACCACGCAAATCCCACTTTTTTTTTTTNTTTTTTTTTTTTTTTTTTTTTTTTTTTTGCCAGCAGAGAAATTCCCACTTTTCCTCCCACCCCACCACACTGAGGGGGGATTCTCTGATGTCTCGTAGCGTCAGGGCCGTTGGTGACTCCCTCTGAGGGGGCCCTTGCCGGGGTTTCTTTCCCGTTTCAGGACACGGGAGCAGCCCTGAGGCATCTGCCCCTCTGTCAGATGGGATTGGAGTCACGGAGTGGTCTCGAAGCCGGAGCACAGACAGGCTAAAAATATTCCCCCGCTCGCTCCTGTGATCTTTCCTCCCCGCTCGCCCCTCCCCGCTGCCCTTTCCTGCTTTATACCACAATTCCATGGGATTTCAGCAGCTCCGGCAGGCTGAGAGCAAACTCTAGGAATAACCCCCAGGCCCAGAGCCACGAAAAAGCCCTTTGGGGCTCCACAAAACAGAAAAGGATGGGGGAGCTACGGTGGAAGGGGGGGAAAAGGGGCTTTTCAAAGGGCTGTGGAAATGCTGAGTGGATTTGGGAATGGGCCGGGGAGGGGGCTGTGGGAAAACCAGAATTACTCCATAGAAAATCCCTGCCCACCTCACCCCGGATTTATCAATAATTTGGTGATCAACCCCAGCTCGGTGCCCCGGGCTGGGCGAAGATCGGGGGGGTTCGGTTCGAGGGGCGATCCCTCCTTTCCCTCCGGCCATCCCGAGGAATCTCGCAGGCTCCAATCGCATCCCGCTGCTGCGGCTCGCTGCTGAAGAGGATGCTGGGCTAGAGGAGCTGCAAATACTGCGGGGTAGATTAGCAGAACGCACCGTATCAGCACCGCCGAGCCGAGGGGGATGCTTCCCTGCCGGGTGCACGCTTGGATTTTCTTGATGGTTCCAACGCTTGGGGATTCAGGCTGGATTTTCTCGCTTTCCAGCCTCGTTGGACTTAAATCTCATGCAGCTCCTTTTTATTTTCGTCCCTGCCGACTTCCCAGGCAAAGGCTGGGCACAGTAAATACAGAGGGAGATTTGAGGGGGGCCAGTTAAATGTAGCAACATCCTCCCCCAGCTACAAAATCTGATGGAAAAAGCCCCTCTGGGAGCATCCCCTGAATTCCGAGGGAGCCGGGGTGCTTTGGAATTGTCAACATTCCAGAATGCTCAAGGAGCCATCCCGCTCTCCTCCTGGCTCCTGAGCTGGGGTGTCCCCAGGGATGCTCCCCCTTTCCCAGCACTATCCAGGGCTGGCTCCCGCACGCTGGCCACCGGTTTTCCCAAAATTCAGCTGGGATGGATGGAGCTGGAGCTGACCCTAAGTGGGTACATCCAGGAAAGTGGGGGAGCATTGAGGCTAAAACCTTGAGGAGGGGTCCCAATGTGTGCTCAGGCTTTTAATTATAAACCAAATTAAAGCAGAGGCTTGATTAGATCTCTGCGAATTAGGTATTTATGGCCAAAAATCAGACGGAATTCTCCTAAAAAGCCCAGAAAATGCTGGAGAGGGTCCCTCCACCATGGCTGCTTCTGTGCTGGGGGGACAGGGACTCACCCACCCCAGCCTGGAGAGGGAGGGAGGAAGAGCTTCCTTGGAAATCCCCGTGAAATGCAGGAATGGGAGCGAGGTCCAGCTCCTCTCTGGAGTTTATAGCAACGCTCCGGCTGTTGTGGCTCCGCGCCGGGGTTTCTTTATTTAATTTCTTCCCCTTATGGGCTGAGAAACCTTCCCCAGCCCCAGCACAGCCCGCTCACAGTAGCTGGGATTTGTTTTCCTCTCTTGTCCAGGGAGGAATTTCTGAATCCCAGCTGCAGCCAGAGCTGGAGCCCTGGAATAGGCTGAGTTGGAAGGGGCCCATCAGGATCGTCGAGTCTGATGCTGTGCCAGGTGTCATCGGGCAGTGGTGACACCCCTGTCCCCAAATGCACCCCACAAGGCTCACGGTCAGTGCTGAGGTCCCTGTGCTGCTGCTCCAGGATAAATTTTCCTTGCAGGACATCCCAAAAATGGATGCTGAGCACTGACAGCAGCAAGCTTGGGTCAGCACAACCGATCCATCAGCCTTTGGGAAGGGAATGGGATGCAGAGAGGGGTCGGTTTAGTTGTTATTCTGTTGCTTTTTGAATAATTTTTATGCCATTAACAAAATCCGAGGGAAATGATGAGATAAGAGAGCTCCCACGTCTCCGTGTCCAGCCCTGCCAGTGACAATGCCGGCATTGAAATTCTAGGATGGGAGACACTCGGCTGGCGATAATGCAGGATCACAGTGAGCCGCTGCTATTTCCTGTCCTCTCCAAATAAATACAGCCAGTGCGAGAAAAATCCGTGTATTTTATGGGAATGGTATTTTCGGTCATAGCCGCAACATCTTTTTTTTAAATTATTATTATTTTGAGATAGGCCTAGCGATGCCATTAGCTAGGCAAAGAAGAAAAAAAACCAACCCCAAAAGAATTCAAGTTTTTTCCATCTGTGTTTCCGCTCCTTGGGACTTGGAGTGAGATTAATTCCACAACTGTGAGAGAAATGTCACCGGAGTCTTTGGGCTTTCCCTTTCCCGGAGGGGAGAGACAGAGCAGACACTGGCTGAGGTCCATCTTTCCGAGCTCTCCCCGTGTTGCAGCCTGGGATGGCTTTTCCCGGAGCGTCTCCTCCGGCCTTGGGAGCATCTCCCATTGGAATGAGCCGAGACATTTCTCCCGGCTCTGGAACGGCGTTCGCGCCCGCGCCATCCACGTCGGTGTTTATACATCGCCTCGCTGGCATCCGAGAGCTCTTCCTGCTGCTTTATTTAGCCTCTGCGGCAAGGCAGGCGCTGGGTTCCTGTGTTCCTGTATTCCACAGGGCTCGGAATGGGGCTGGGCATGTGCTCAGCAGGACCGACTCGTCCTCCTCAGCGCCGCAGCGATGGGGCCGCCTCCCGCTTGTGCCTCCCCGCCGCCCTAAAATGTTTTGTGGGTTCAGATAAATGAGCCAAAGGGCGGCTTTGCCTGGTTACCCCCCTGTGTGATCCGCAGGATGGGTGTTTCCAGAGGGAGTTTTTGGGGAAAAAAGACATTTCTGGGTGGAATGACAGGCCCTGCTTGGGCAGGATGCTCCCTGTGCCCTCAGGGGTGGCACCAGCGGCTTTTTAGGGACTCGAGCAGGAGGTGTGGGGTAAAATCCCTCTCCCAGTTCCACCTGGCACGGACAGGAGCATGAGAGCGAGCCCAAAACCATGGGTTTTCCAGCCCCAGCTCTGCAGAAAGCCAGGTTGTTTTTTTCCATGAGGAGAACAGCGCGTTGGATTCCCAGTGCCGGTACCGTGCGCTCCCATAATGTAATTACCCAGCACGATCTGTTGAGCTGCAAACAGATTTCAGCAAGGAGTGTCAGGGTGTTTGCAGCAGAGCTGCTCTTTATTTAGGGCTGGGAACAAGCGGCTCCTCTCTCCCGGAGCCTCGTAGAGACTGCGGGGGCCGAGGCAGCCTCGCAGGTCAGCCCGAGAAATGCCTGTAGACGCTTAAAAGTGAGGAATAAATAACTACTCCAAAAACAATCTCGCCAGATGGCACTTCTGAAGGAGGAGCGGCTCGGAGATGCTTTGCTGCTAATTTATGGTGCTGCTGCTGTTGCTATTCCGGGCCTGGGTCACCTATGGAGAGGGATCCGCGTGTGCATCGGCTCCGAGGGGCGGCCAGGCCTCACATGAGTGAGCCTCATTCACCTTTATCCAGCTGCCAGGGCATCAGTGGGGCATTTAATGGGAATGGGATTTAATTCTGCTCCTGCATCAACCTGAATCCTAAGAAACAGTTTAATGTGCCAGTGGCACGGCCGGGGCTGGGGATACTGGGATGGGTGCGGGGGGTTCCCTATCCAAGGGTGTTTGGACCCCCATGGAGGATATGTGAGTCCCTTCCCTGGGAGATCATAGAATCCCAGGGTTGTTTGGATTAGAAGAGACCTTAGAAAACATCTCGTTCCAACCCCTGCCATCGGCAGGGACACCTCCCACTATCCAGGATGCTCCAAGCCCCGTCCAACCTGGCCTTGGACATTTCCAGGGATCCAGGGGCAGCCACAGCTTCTCTGGGCACCCTGTGCCAGGGCCTCCCCACTCTCAGAGGGAAGAATTTCTTCCCAAAATCCCATCTAACCCTGCCCTCTGGCAGTGTGAAACCATTCCCCTTATCCAAAGTCCCTCTCCAGCTCTCCTGGAGCCCCACTGGAAGAGGCTCTAAGGTCAATCCAAGCTGAACGCCCCCAGCTCTCCCAGCCCGTCTCCAGAGCAGAGGCTGCCCAGCCCTCGGAGCATCTCCGTGGCCTCCTCCGGCCCCGCTCCCCCGATGTCCCTCCAGGAGGATGCTCAGCTCCGCTCCCGGCCACCTCCGGGTGGCTCAAGTCCCGCGGGGACGGTGCCCGTGTGCCCTCCCAGGGGATGCTCGGGCTCTTTCGCGGGCACCGTGGCGGCGGCTGCCAGGCTCCCCACGCCTCCTCCGGGGCCAACACTGGCCTCTCCCGCCCGGGGGCCACCCCGTCGCCGTCCCTTTCCCCGCTGTCCCGGGCACGGCGCCGGGGCGGGAGGCGGTGCCGGTGCCGCTCGGGGCGGTGCGGGGCGGCCCGGGAAGGGGCGGGGGCGGCGGGATGGGCTGGGCTGGGCTCAGCTCGGCTCGGC
>VWPU01014648.1:228486-266414 GCA_013398955.1 Callaeas wilsoni | reverse complement strand
TGCATCTTGGCTTTCCCAGATCTATGGGAGCTGACAGGCGCTATCACAGATCCTGCCAGCTGCTCACCAACCTTACCCTTGATGGAAGAAAATTCCTTCTTTGCTGAGCTGTTGCCCAAAGCAAGCACAAACACACTGGGCCCAAAACCAATGTGGGGTGTCCCCAAAACTGGCTTAAAGACAAGGATTCAGCACCAGCACCTCCATCAGAGCGAGCATTAAACACTGGGGGAAGATGGAGCTTTGGGCTGCTGAGCTTGGCCAATAGCCAGTTACGTTTGGAGGAAGGAAAAGGAGATTTTTTTCCTTTTCTCTTGGTCCTTGACAGCTTCAGATCATCCCAAGCCAACAGATTTTTGGTGGAACTCTGTCAGGAGCTCATCCTGCAAGGTCAGGACCTCATCCTTTGGAGCAGCATCCGTAACCCAGGTCCCCTCAGGCCCAGGGCTGGGTTTGCTGTGTGAAGATGACCAGCATGTCACAGAAAAAGCCCTGCTTTGTGTCTCTTCAAACACTGATTTTTATGCACCAGCATGACAGAACACACAGCACTTGTTTAGATTCCAGCGCTGCTCTTAGCGTGAAGAAAACTGGAAAGAAATTACTCGTGTGCTTCCCATTGGGATATAAACCCAACATCTATTTCAGGGAGAAAAGAAAAAAAAACTAATTCAATTTTCACCAAAGCTGAAGAAAACACAAAACACCATCTCTGTGAAACTTGACATAATATATGACAGTATTTTAAAGGGCTTTTTGCCATTCAAATGTGTTTTTTTAATAGTAAATTCTGCTTAGCACGAGGAGACTGAAAAGGAAAACCACACAAGGATGTTCTCCATAATATCCCACTGATTTGAAAGGGTCGGATTTTCTCCCTTAGAGATTGGTACTGGAGTTAATCAATCTCATTTCCAAAGAGTGCTGGAGCCTTCTGTTCTTCAAACTCTGCAGTGACAGCAATGCCACCCACCCCATGGCAATGCAGTGCCTCAGTGTCCTCAGAACATTCTGTAACAACATTTCCCTTGCTGTGATTTAAAACTTTCACTCCTATTCTTATTTACGCTGCACATGGGGAACCTTTTCATATTTTACCGCTAACTTTTAAGTATTTTAAGAACATTATGTGTCTCTCAGTGCTCCTCTCCACATTTCATAAGCCCTATTCATACATCAAAGGTCACAGTTGTTTTTAAACCTTTGGTCATTCTTGTTTTCCTCTTCCAGCGTTCCTCCCATCGCTCTTCATCTTCTCCCAAGCACATCCGTGAAGTCCTGCCCAGCAGGAAGGAAGGAGCCCAGGAGATGGAAGGTCTGGAGACAGGGAGCAGTGGGACAAATAAAACCTCAGAACAAAACCGTGCCATCAGGAGGATGTTTGCTCACAGCACTTCTCATTCTGGTACATCATCATTCCTCAGGACCGTGAAGGAAGAGCTCAGGGTTCTTATCTTATCCGAATGTTTGCACATTTTTAGCAGTCAGTCAAACCTTCTTTAACCAGAGTCCAGCTCTGTGAGTTTAAATTCTTTAAAGTCAACAGTGAATGAGTCTGGCTAAGTCAACCTTTTACTGTTGGAACAAAATCTGTCCCATTATCATTTCCCTTCCTCTCCCCTTCTGCTGGTTTAGCCATGCAATTCATCTTTCCTGATTTCTCTTTCCTTAATAAAGTAGAACATAAGACCAGTTTTCACTGATTTTCCTTTCTGTAATGGGGTGAGTGGGTGTGGAGAGGCAAAAAATAAACCACAAAGTAGCATCAGGTTTTATAAACAAGGTGATGAGAGTGAGTGACAGAGACAGGAGATGCAAATAGAAATAAACAGTGAACATGGAACAAGCAAAAGGCAAGCGAGGTGATCATCTGGTTTTATTCATTGTTACGAGATTTAAGCAATGTAGAAAACCTGCAAGGTCAAACCCCACTATCACACCTAAAGCAAATATCAGCAGATTTCAGAGAAGAAACAAAATGTGGAGGCCCTGAGGGGCTGGAGCTGTCCAGGGAAGGGAACGGAGCTGGGAAGGGGCTGGAGCACCAGGAGAGGCTGAGGGAGCTGGGAAAGGGGCTCAGCCTGGAGAAAAGGAGGCTCAGGGGGGACCTTGTGGCTCTGCACAACTCCCTGACAGGAGGNAGCCTGGAGAAAAGGAGGCTCAGGGGGGACCTTGTGGCTCTGCACAACTCCCTGACAGGAGGGGGCAGCCGGGGGGGTCGGGCTCTGCTCCCAGGGAACAGGGACAGGAGGAGAGGGAACGGCCTCAGGCTGGGCCAGGGGAGGCTCAGGTGGGACAGCAGCAGGAACTTGTTCACAGAAAGGGTTGTCAAGCACTGGAAGGGGCTGCCCAGGGCAGTGATGAAGTCACAGTCCCTGGAGGTGCCCAAGGAAGGCCAAGGTGGCACTCAGGGCTCTGGGCTGGGGACAGGTGGGCATCGGGCACAGGTGGCACTCGATGTCCCTGTAGGTCTTTTCCAGGCTCAGTGATTCTGTGCTGTTACGATTTTATTTTATGTGAGTGCTGAGGTGGAAGCTCCAGGGAGAGCAAGCCCTGTGAAGGCAGCCTGCTGTACTTTCTCCCACTCTGCATCTGTTTTTTGCCTTTCAGCTTCCACAATTCAACAATCTGAGGACTCTCTCTGTTTCCCCGTCTTACAGCCAAGAAATGCACCTCCAGAAATCACAGACTTCATCATATTTTACATTTCCTTAGGGAACTCCAAAGTATTTGGTTCTGGGCCTTTAGTGCAGCCAACAGGACCTGGAATGAGTTTTGACTGCAGAGAGGTCTCGGTTATTGCTCAGATTTTGTTTTCCTTGCCCTGCCCTGCCTGGTGGATGCTCCTTCTCTACGAACCGCAGCTCCCTTAAACACGTTCTGCATCAGGAGAACTCTCCATTTTAAAAATAGCTTTAGTTATGATATACACAGAATGTAATTAAAGCTAAAAGTGGGAGCCTTCAGAGAAATTCGAGCCAAAAAGCCATTGCTATGAACATGCTGTGGGATTTCTGCCTGCATGTCTGAAGCCAAGCTGTTTTATTTGCACACTGGGATTCTTAAACCCAGATGTACCCTTAAAATGCACATTCAGCCATAGGCTGGACTCTGGATCCCTGTGGGATCAAAGTGATCCTTGAAGAGGGGTTTATATTTATCTGTACATTTGGAAATTAAACCGCTGTGACATCATTTCTTAGAGCTGGATAATGTGTGGCAGAAAACTGCTTTTTATTCACTCCTGTTTAATGTAGTAGTGCACATTCAGTGTAGCAGATCATTCTTTTAATGTACTTGCTTCTTCGCTGGCTGGAATACAAACCAGACATTCCATTTGGGCTTCATACCTGACTTCCAGACAACAAACTGAGGTTAATCCCATCTTGTGCCCCAAAATTCTGCAGCTCAGGGCTCCAGCATGTGTGGAGAACCTATTTTGGGCTGAGGGAGGATGCACAGCTTGTGCGAGATACACAGCAAGTGTAAACCAAATGAACATGCAAAGGCACAAATGAGCAAAGCTAGAAAAAATTCCAAAGATATCTCTCAGTTTTGCAAAAATATCCATGAACGTGTTTTGGCGAACTAAAATATTGTGGAGATGCAACAATTTTTTAATGATTAAAGTGGCTGTGCTTATCTTAGTTTGTCTGCCTTTCCATATGGGGAAAAATTGAGCTGAAACCTTATTCTGGCCTGGAAGAGAACAAACAGAAGCATTTGGGCAATGGAATTACATTGGGACAATCCATTGTACAGCTTCCCCCGATCCTCCTCAGGGCACCAAGACACTGATGCAGACTGCTGGGATTTAAGAGCAGAGACAGATGAGGTGGAATCAGATGAGACACGAACGATTTTAGGCTTCATCTTTCAAAGATCAGTCACTGGTGTTTTACCCTTGGTCTTAGCATTGACAATTCTGCCCAATGTTCCCAGTCCACAACGCCAGAACAGTGAATTTCACACAGAGGCAGCTTTGTGATGAGAATCTGACACCCCCTGTTTCCACAGGGTACCCCTGGAATACCCCAGGGAGCTCCAGGCACAGCTGAAGGTGCAGAAAGATTCCGCTCATAAACTTTATTTTTGTTGTGAATTGGTCCTGGTTTCTTCCTGCCCGCAGTTGGTTTCGCTCACTTATTTTGGGGAATTTATAGGAAAATCCTTTCACCCATTTTTCAATTAGAAGCAACTCAATTATTGCCACATCCTTCCCCCACACAAATACCTCGTAAACAGCTGGAACTTTTAAGCACAAATCTTGGCCAGGCTTGTCGGGATGTTTGGGGATATTCGACATGGCTACAGTGAGTCAGTGTTGCTTTGCCCAGGCATTAAAACAACTTAATCACAAGACTGCCTTAATCACTAGATATTTTTTATTTTTGCTTCTGAAATTTTAGAATTACCATGTTCAAGACTTTTCCCTACAGCTTTAATGCTTAAAATCAGGGAAGAAATGTTCAAATACTGCAACAGTTGGGGCTGGAAGGCAAAAGTCGAACAGGCAATGTGGGATAGCTTATGGGAGCTGGAACTTAGATAAATGCAGGGAAAATAACTTAAATTCTGAACTTTAGAATGCTGTCCTTGCCACACTTCCAGAAGTTTGCCTGCTTATGTAGTGGTTTAGTAATAACCTGTCACACCCATGCTGCCACACAGCCCATCCTTCAAAGCCGTGAAGGACGAAGGGAAGAGTTACAGGAAATCCTTCTGCAAGGAAAACAGCTCAGGGTTTATATCTGGCTGGGACAAGGACACTTGGCAACACCTTCAAGGGTCCCCCAAGCAGCAAGGGAAAAACGCTGTAATAATGATGTTGACACAGCTTTGGCGTGGGGAGGATCCCAGTGCAAATGATATTTTCATAATCTCACCGATAAACGCTTTTGCAGATAACAAGAAAACTTCTTATTTGATGCCTTTTGCTGGTCATAAATTCAATAGTTTTTGTTTTCCACTGTCTTCCCTTCTAATCAGTGATTAAGGAGGGAAAGGCTTTGAGAGGGTTTAAAATTTCCATTTGAGTGGTTGAGCTGGAATAAGGCTCTGCCTTTGACACTGGCTAAGTGAGGCGACCAATATTAAAGAAGAGAAGGATTTTCGGGGGATGCTGAAGCTCTTTGCCAATGCACTTTGAATTTTACAGGTAGTTTGAGCCAGAGTAGGTTGGGAAAGACCTTTGAAAAGATAAAAATGCTGTCACGTGATGTTTTCACCCTGATTTGCTTTCCTTTGTTTTCTAAATAGCATTTTCTGTATTTTTGAGTTTGAAAATAAATATATATTGACTCAAAAGAAATCCTTTAAGTCACTGTTGGGGTTTTGGGGTCTTTTTTGCATTCAAAAGATGAAACAACTAAAAGAAGCAAAGAGATTCAAGTCTTGAGAGAGCTGTTGTAGATTGATGCAGAGTGACTTTTCCTGAGCTGGTTGGAAAACACAAAAGACATTTTTTTATCTTTCTCACCTTTTCTCCTGTCCCTGCCTCCTTGGTGCCCCACGGAGGGTTGGTCACCTCCTGGAAGGGCTCTGGTCTGTGTGGCCATGGTTTATCTCCTCTCCTGGCTCTGGCTCCAAGCTCTGGAAGCACTCTGTGCCTGTGCTGTGTCCTCACGTCCAGCCCCGTCTCTGACCCTGTTCCTTCTGCTCCTGCCTGGGCTTTGTGGGGTGGCTGACCCTGGCTGCTCCCTGGCACAGAGAGGGAAATGTTGGCTTTGCAGGTGGACCCAGGGCCTGCTTCATTTGATATTTTGAAGATTTACGGTGTCCATCAGGGTGATGTGATGCTGCCCTTAACGTGGCTGCTGCTCATGCAAAACAACGCTCGAGGCATTTCGGTTTTCCTCTCTGGGGACTCCAGGGAGCTGTTTTTATGTGCTGCTCCTTTCTGCCTGTATTTTTTTTCATTCCTTCCACATTACATGAGACAGTAGGTGGGAATATGCAGCCAGATAATGGTAATTTATTACTGATCTGTCAGAGCTGTTCAAAAGTCTTTCCAGCTCGGACTATAAATTTAGCATTTCTGTCCTTGCCTTGCCTTCAGTGATCTGAGAAGCCTTTTGGGGGAAGGCAGTGCCACGTCTAAATTTCTTGCAAATATTGAAGTAGCATATACTGGAAGATGGCATATAGAGAAGTGTTTTTCTCTTAGAAGATTGGAATAGTTAATTATGTTTAGGTGTTAATTATTGGTGTAAGTTTCTGCATTGTGCCTTCCCCAAAGCAGGTTTCTTCTCTCCTTTATGTCAGGACTCTTTGTGATCCTTCTTCCTCCTACTTTGGGAATATACAGTAGAAATTTTTTTTCTTAATTTTGCTTTCTCTGCTTGCTTCTTCCTATGTTTGTCTTGAATAAAATGAGTTGTGAGCATTAATTAGGTGTTAAAGCTCCTCGAATTGTAATTCTGATAAATTCTTATTCTGATACTTTCCCAGGTGTATCAGGGTATTATTTACAACCAAGCTGGGATGACAGCTATTCTGGTTATTCTTAATTACTTTTGCCAGAATTGGTTGTGCTAAATCATATTTCTTCAGGTCTGTGGTTCAATTTCTGTTGTTGGTGTGTGCAAAATTAAGCAAACGAATTCATTGGTGCATCTGAACGTGGCTCAGGGCTGAGTATCTTATCCAAAGCCATGGCACTGTTATTCATAAACAAAACAAGAAACTATCAGTGAACCTTTTCTTTCAAAGAACTTCTTTCCCCAGTCTGGTCGATTCTCTTTCTGCTGACATTAAACACCAAGGATTAATCCAGCGGGCAAAGTGACCATGAATTTGCAGCTGGTTCCAGAGTCGCTCATTAGCTTTCGGCTGCAGCACTTTGGGGGGCTGAGCACTCCCCTGGGTTGGTGACTAAACTCTCTTGCAAAGTATTTGATTACATTTCACCTTTTGGAGCACTCCGAGGGGATGGCAGAAGGCACGGCAGACTGTCTGCTTTCCTTGGGTAGTCTATCATCCAGTATGTTCAGGTTGTGCTTTTTCTCAGGAATTATCACCTAAGGTCACCTCTTCAATCAGCAATTTCCAAGAAATCATTGTGCTGTTGGAAATGTTCCCAGCTGTAGCAGGAGAAGAGTGAGCTTTGGATTCCACATTTCTGCAGTTCTCTGTCGGATAAAATTCATTCTGTGTCAGACATCACGTAAAGGTATAAACACATGAGATAAAGTACGATGCTCATTCTCATGGAGTTTAATTAAATATGAGGTATCCCCATGTGGGCTTCCAAGCAGGGGTTCAGAGATGCAGTGAGGCAGGAGTCAGAGTGAGGAATGAATTATTTATTAAATTTACAATACCATTTATATATTCTAGTTCCATAGAGCAATTGAACAGTGTTCACACTTCTCCTAGGGTGATTGGTCAAAGTCTCAGACACCCACTTAGAAATGTTTTTTCCTAATATAATGTCCACAAGGTCAGAAGATACCAGATATGAATGCTATTGACAAAAACCCTATCTATTGTTTACATAGCTTACACAGCAAAGGAAAAGTTCTCACAGAATGAATGCAAGAAGAGAACATTTCCCTGCTAACAGCATTTCAGCATCCACATCCCCACACCAGAGCTGAGCAGCAACTTCCAGAAGTCCTTCAGCAGCATTTAGAGCTTTCCTTTTCACTGGATATCAGTAGGATAAACCCTTAAGTGTTGCAGGAAAACTCCAATATTCTACAGAGCATGGAGCATCTGTGAGCCATGTGTTCCCTCCCATCCCTTCCTGGTGCTATCTTACCAGGCAGCTCCATGTACAGCAGCTTTGTTTTTTTATTTTCAAAATCTGTGTCCTGAGCCCTGGCCTGAGTGCCTCCCGGGGTGATTTATTCTGGCAATGTGCAGCCAGCACTGAATTCAGACAGGAACAGAGGAGCTGTGTGCTGCCTGCCTGGGTTCATTTTTTGGCTCTGTTTATCTGACAGGACCAGGGGGTTCGTCTGCTGTAGAAGAATGGCTCTCTGAGCAAGGACATGCAGAGCTGAGCTACGTGCACAACCCAGGTTTCAGTAATTGTTGTGTAGTTTCTCAGAGAAAATGGATACTGGGAGCAGTTTTTCACGGGAGCTGCTCATTGGAATGTGCACAACCCAGGCCTCAGCAACCTTGATTATCAGTAATACGCAAGAAAGAAGAAACAAAGTCACTGGTAGGAAAGTAACAAAATGAAAAGACAGGATGAGAAAACAGGAGCATGTAACCACAAGAAAAGAATTTTAAAAAAGCATGATTGTTTAGCTATAGCCAATCTGTATTAACTATTATAATAGCTATTATCCAATCATAAGTTACAAAGTGGCTTGTGAACAAGCTGACTAATGTAAATAACCAAGCCTGTAATAATCAATAATGGGAGTTCCACCAATAACTCTAGGAGTACGCGTGGTTCATCCCGGCAGCTCTCCACAGCCTGCTCTGCTCCAGTCTCAGTGGGGCACAGCCTGAGGATGTGCTTCTCCTCAGGGCATAAACATCTCCTTTCTGGAGATTTTATTAGACCTAAACCTTCAGAGTCCCAGCAGGTGCCAATCACTCTTTCACATCCATGTGGTGATGACTCTTCAGCTCTGATTGATGTTTGTTTTCAGTTCAGACAGTGATGCTCTCTGCTGTGAGGATTGTTCAGCACTGAAAACTGTAATGTGAGTGTTTCAGGGGACAGCAGGATCCTCACCAACTTTATAACACTATAAAAAAAGGATTTCCACAATGCCCAATTTTTTTTTTTTTACTTTTTTTTACTATCATTCCACTTCAGATTACTCTGTTTAAGCTGGATAATGCAAGGCTGGCTTTTTGTGCCTGATTTTGCTCGTTTTGACGGATACATTGAACTATCAGAGCTGATAATTGTTCTGGAGAGGTTTTTTATTTTGTTGCAGTGAGTAGATAGATAGGTGTTCTTGCTGTGTGGTGTGATGGGAGAGTCACAGCAAGAGCTAAGGTTCTTCGACCTGGCAGCAGTGGCAGAAACCACAACTTGGATATATTAATTTAAAATTAACTTATCAAGCAGAATTTGATACAGAGGAGAACCACAGATGTGGTAAGAAGTTGGGCTGACTGTAGGATCTTACCTAAAATATTTTGCACAGCTCGCTTTGGAAACCCCTGCTTTGTATTTCAAGAGGTGCATGTGTGGTATTTTATAACTTTCCAGGAGGAGCACAGAGTGTTCTTTTGGGACCTGTCTTACTGAGGCCGTGTGTTGGAGGTGCCTTAGTTTTAATGATATTTACTTGGTTCCTTTCATTATGTTGGTGGCAGTTTTGGCACAACAAAACCCACATGCAGCTGATTTTTTTCTATCTATATATAAACATGAGAAGGTGGAAATGATTGTTTTTCAGGTTGTGGTTTCTCGTGCTCGTCCAAGGACAGTGCTTGCCCTTGGAAGAACACTCCGGGATGCTCATTGCTGCTGGCTGGAACGCAGGAGGGTTCAGCCACATGTGAAAAATGCTGGGGATAGGTTTGCTACCACCTCTCCCCCTGGAAAGGTTCCTGCTGCTGCAGAATTAGGGATTTGTGTATGGCACAGTCGTTCCAGGCAAGGGGGTTTGCATATGTACGTGAGACAAGGAAAAGCCTAAAGTGCTCCTCCGGGTGAGGATCTGGTTTGAGGCTCTTTTATTGATTTAATGGCAGCTGAAAGGCTGGTGCTGACAGCAAATCCACTCAGCCCTTTCTGGGCACTCTCACAACAAGCTGCTTCCCACTGAAACTGATAGCCGAACTTCCAGGGGGCAGCAGGGTGATGCTCAGTCACTGGACTTACAGGAAGTCCTGCAAATGCGCTTGTTCATGTGAGAGGAACTTTCATCAGCTGCCTGCCTGGAGGAACTGCACAAACTTCTCAAGCTCAGAGAATCTGTTAAGGCTTATTCCAGAAAAAAACCCAAAATACTCTCTATTCACTGTGTCCCAGCTCACCTGACACCTTCAACTTTTTTCTTCCTCCTCTTTTTCTCCTGTTGCCATGGGACACCCAGATCCTCCCACATCCATGTCTTCCCACATCCAGATCCTCCCACATCCATGTCTTCCTATATCCAGATCCTCCCACATCCATGCCTTCCCACACCCAGATCCTTCCACACCCAGATCCTCCCACATCCAGATCCTTCCACATCCAGATCCTCTCATATCCATGTCTTCCCACACCCAGATCCTCTCACATCCATGTCTTCCCACACCCAGATCCTCTCACATCCATGTCTTCTCACACCCAGACCCTTCCACATCCATGTGCACAAGTGCCTGTGCAGCTGTGTGTTTCCCTTCTGCCTGGGATTCACAGCTCGCTCAGGAGGAGCTCTTGGGCTGAGGGAGAATTTGTCAGCCCCGTCAGGAACTCCCTCTGATTGCTCAAAGAGCAAATCTCCTCACCCAGGGTGACCTGGTGGAGATATGAAGGATAAGCGCAGTACTTTAGACAATTATTTTCAGGTTATTGCTATTTTCCAGTGCATTATTTGTGAGAGGTTTGTGTAGGATTATGCCATGGTAAAGTTAGGGAGGTTTTTCAAATATTGTTGGCCCAGAATCAACACAAGCTCCCCTAACTTGATTATGCAACTGTTTTGTAACTAATTGCTTCTCAGGTACTTGTGGTCTGCAACTTTTACATAAATAACTCTGAATGTGGACTGGAGATGCCTTGATCTCAATAGCTTGCCATTTGCAAGTTGGAAGATTATTATGTTTAATCAGTTCTATCATCAGGTCTCAATAAATTCCATTTTTCCATCCAGAAGGCCTGATGCAACTGAATGGTCACATTTTCCAAAGAGCTGTGCTTGGGAGCTTTGTGCTGATGTTCTTTGCATTGTTTGTTTGGTTCGTTGTTGTTTTTTGGGGCTTTTTTGTGGGGGGAGGAGGGAGCAGGGTTGGTTTGCTGTTTTTTTGGTTGTTTTCTGGCGTTTGTTTTGTTTAGTTTGGATGGGTTTTATTCTGCCAGTGCTGCAGTCAATAAGTTCCATGAATTCACAAGTTAACTACTCCAAGTACTTCCCTTTCCATCCTTCATGTGGTCTGTGAGGATTCCTGTGTTGCTTTGTCCCTCTTGAGTACTGATAGAGATCTGGCTTTTGGAATTGGGTCTGGCCTACAAGGCCCTGTTCTAGACTGCAAACATTGTGAGCTGCTAAACTCTGCCTTAAGATGTTCAATTTCTGTTTGTTTCCAAATGAATTATTTATAGTGCAGAAACCAATAAGGTCTTATGTGAACACTTGGAAAACTCAAGTGTTTTGCTGTCATGTGAGGTTAAAGCTGTGTAAGTGACCTCAGTGGCCTCTTGGGGATTTGGGTTTTTTGCTGAAGTTTTTTTCTGATGTTTCATTTCATGCAGAGGTTCCCCCACCCCAAGGTCAGCTCCTGACAGAGCATTCACCAAGGAAAGGTTGCCTGGGTTCCAGGGGAGGATGTGGATATCGGGTGAGATTGTGCAGAGGGTAAATATGGCTCGAGAAAAGGGAGTGTGAGGACGTGGCTGCTCTCCCTCCTTGCCATGTGCTCTTGGCCAGCACAGGATTGAGGATGTGAATTCACACTTCCCTGTGGAAAGGTTGATGCTGCTTCTCTTCGAAAAGTTTGGGTTTTCGGAGTCATTTAAAGTCATTTTAGTTTGGGATTCACATCACCTTTTACTTCCCAGCTGGGATGCAGCCCCACAGCACTCGTGGAATGTCACAGACACCGGGGGCTCCCCTTGACTCAGTTTTTTAAGTCCACAAAATTCATGTGTGCTCTCCTTGCTTTTCCAAAGGGCGATCCTAGTGCAGCAGTGAAACACCTAGTGTTGAAACATGTCCAGTGTCCAGTATTCCTCATTTTTTACGGGCATGGAGGAGGTGATTCCCTCTGGTTTGATACTTGCACTGAGCTGCTCCCACAGCTCCGTGTTCAGCCACGGCAGCGATGGAAAGGACAAGGGCAAAGGCTGCTCAGCAGGAAGGACTCGCTGGGCTCCACCCATGGCAAGGAATCAGAGGTGGTTAGTGGAAAAAATTTTAAAAAAAGGGTTTGAACTATAAACTCTGGATTAGTGAGTGTTGAAAGACTTGTTTTTTCCATGTATCTAACCTGGCAGGGTTTGCACATGGATAGTAATCACAAGACATGAGAGTTCCTGGATGTGGCAAGGCAGGCCGCACTTTTGAAAGGCAGAATCTCTGTTTTCTTTTTCCAGATGATGGGGTTTTTGCTCCTTGAGATGGAGAAACTGTCCTCCAGTGAAGGTGGCATCTGCCCTTGTGACCATCTAGGGCACTGTGACCTTCTAGGACCTTAAGGGAGCTACAAAAAGGAGGGAGAGAGACTTTTTTATATGGGCAGATAGTGACAGGACAAGGGGGAATGGCTTCAAACTGACAGAGGGCAGGGTTAGATGGGCTGTTGGGAAGAAATTATTTATTCAGAGGTTGGGCAGGCCCTGGCACAGGCTGCCCAGAGAAGCTGTGGCTGCCCCTGGATCCCTGGAAGTGTCCAAGGCCAGGTTGGATGGGGCTCTGAGCAAACCTGGGATAGTGAGTGGCAGGGAATCAGTGACCCCAAGTTTGTTGGACTCACCACAGAGACTTTAAGAACTCCTTGTTGGGCCTCTGCTGTGGGCGACAGTTCTTTGTTCATCTGTAATGTTTCAGCCAAGTGGTAAAGAAAACTGAGGAGGAAGGGGAAGCTCAGGCTGTCCTTGAGGATTTCAAGTCAAAATCAGAAGCAGCAAATTTTAAATGAAAAGCTGTGACCTTGAGAACACCTGAGAATTTGGAGTCTGGGTTCAAGTTTTCATGATTGATATGGCCACATTGGGAAGCTGAGTTCCGCTGGAAGTTCATCTGCTTGAAACTTGAGGTTCTTGAGGTCTCCTTTGATGGAAAATCTTAAACAAAAGTACCAATAAATTGGCTTCTGGGTGTGTGGTGCAGACCAGCTGCTGGAGCAGGGTGTGCCAGTATGGGCTCCTTGCTGGATTCAGGGGCATTTTCATTTGTATCGATTCTTTTGCACACTTAAATACGAAGCTATAAAAGTAAGATTGAAAAACCTTTTGGGCCAGAGATTTGTTGTGAGGGGTTTGGAAGGGCAGGTTTCTTCAGGCAGCCTGGTTTTCCATTCTGTTGCATCAGCCGTGGTTCAGGTGAGCTCCACAGAGAAAGGGGCTTTTGGGGTTTCCTGGAATGGATGGAGGGAATGCAACAGGAGAACTGCCTGGATATTTTCAGGCGAAGGCTCACGTCAGGTATTTCATACAAATCAGTGTATGTAGCCATAATAACAACAAGCTTCTCCTCCAGCCAGTGGAATAATGCCCAAAGCAATGTTTTATAGATATTATTCCAGCTCAAGGGGAGGCATAACTCTACTTGCGACACCAGACTCCATATTTTGTTATTGGTTTTTCTCACCCATGTTTCCTTAGGAAGTAACAAAAACACAACTTGATCAATGCTTAATTTATTGCCTCAGCAGTAGCACTGGAGATCTGGCACTGAATCAGAAGTGAGGGGAGGCACAGTGTTTTTAAGCTTAACACGAGTGAAATTTTCCTTACAATATATGTATGAAAGAAGAGGGGGAGGAGGGCTGGAGTTTCCATCAGCCAGCCTGATGATATTTTCAAGAATCTGTGTCTGGCAGATCCATTAGCTGCTGTTAGAGCTTTCAGGAACTCTTAGTGGGACTGCTGAAACATCCCAGTGCTCTGACCCTGGAGCACACAGCATCAGGAATCGGAGTTCCTTTGCTGGAGACAATAATTCATCCCCATCTCCTTGCTGAGGGGAAAGTGGGAATAGCTCTAACAGCATGAAAGGATGCCTGGAGCTCTGTGTTTCTCTCCCTCCTGAATTTTAGACAGGGTATTGTGTAAATGGGGTTTGCTGGGAACCGGTTACATCCTCAGCACATGTCCCAAATTTCAGTTTCCCAAGGACACGGCCACTGATGACTCAGACAAATGGGAGTAGGACGCCTGTAATTATATCACAGTAACTTACAAGCTGATTAAAGTGTTCCTATGCGTCTCACGCTTCTGGAAAATCATCCCTGGATTCTTCACAGCTAATTCCTTTTTTTTTAGGAGTGAGACCATCTGTCACTACAGAAATACTTCAGCAGCAGCAGCTGGGGCTGAGGACAGCTGGCATAGCTCAGGTGGGCATTGGCAGAAGCGGAGAAGAGGCTTGCATCCCTCTTGCTCCCCTCTGCAGCCACACATGAGGGAGTGCTGCAATTCCAGTGTGTGATGGGTCTAAGGGAGCCAAGCCAATAAATCAGTTTGGGACGTGGCTCTGGGATAATCCAGGAGAGCAGTTGTGTCAAAGGAGTATATGTCTGTGGAAGCAGATTTTAGGAAAACTTAAAGTCATGTAAACTATTGCACTAAACACCAGGTGTGGTCCAAAACCGAGCTCAAAATCTGAATTGTTTGTAGTTCTAAGCATTAAAGAGCTCGATTCTGCTATAAGCTGTACATGTTCAGCCTCTCTGCCTCCCACCTGGATCAAGATTTACTTATTACTTCATAGTTATGAAGTACTTTATGTGGAAACCTCAATACAACCAGTTTTTACCCCACTAGTGAAGAACTAAGGGCTTGATTTGTAACTCTCAGGTAGGAATCCTCTGTGGATGGTGTGAACACAACAGGCAGTGTGTGCTTGAAGTGTGGATTGGAGATGAAAACAGGGAAAAGGGAAAAACATGGTTTCAAGCTGAAGCTGAAAAGATACTTGTTGGTTTTGAGCCTGCGATTTGAAAACTGAGGAGTTCTAGAGCAATTTGTCTTAGATGTCTGTAACAAAAACAAGAGAAGAGAGTTTACTGGATAACTTCAGTGCCAAGGAAAACAATGATCACTTCTCCCAAACTGGAGATGAGCACACTGGGTAAGTGGCTGCCATCTGAAGAGGCAGGATTGGTGCTTCAGAACTATTTTATCATTTATTTGCCAGACTACATCACTGCTGCTGTGACCCAAATGCCCCAGGCTAGTTCACACTTTCTAGATGAATCCTTAATAAAAATTCAGCCTGTGTGTGTGTTTTTGGACAGAAATGAACTTAGTAATAAAATGTCTGGTTAAAATTACCAGCTAGAGCTCCAAGGTCTCAGTTATCAGAGCCCCAGACTAAATGGCATGGCTGTGGCAGGCAGGAGATAGCTGAAGTTATTTCCAGCAGACCTGAGTAAAACTTGTCTGCCTTTGAGAAAGGGAGATGTGGCTCCCCATCAGTAGCACAGGATCAGGCAGAAGAGACGCATTAAAATGAGCAAGGCTTCTTTTAAGTCTTCAGAATGTTTTCAAGGTGATAAATTGATTTTGAGAGAGGAAAGAATGCAATTTATTTCTGCTTATGGCATTTGCACTGGCTATGAGAAGAGTGCTAGTTCTTAGTGGTGTTATCCTGCTTTTCCTTGAGCTGTATCACTTTTTTTTTGAATAGTGGGGGCTGTGCAAAGAATTGCTGCAGTATCTTGTGGGTTTCCTCACTGCCCTTAAATCTTGTGCCAGTTGTTAACTTGCATCTTACTCTCATATTTCATCAAATCTGGTTTATTTGGCATAGAGAAGAGTTATCCACATAGTGAAGCCGTTCAGAAAGCTGATCCTTAGAGGTCAAAGAACCTGGCGTGTCTCAGTGTGGGTACACCTAAAAATTGCACTTCTGTGCCTGCTAACTGTGGTCGGTGGTGCCTGGGCAGGGAAGGAACAGGGAACCATGCCCTGTGCAAGCAGAACATTTCTAGGTTTTGAAAGAAACAGCACCAGATCTGAAGAACCACATCTTGCTCTCCGTGAAGGCTGTGGAAAGAAGTAACAGCTGCTTCTTATCTCATAGTCAAACATTTTGAAGCCCTGGAGGCGAAATATTTATGCTACCGGACACTTTGTTTATTCAATGGGCCTTTTTTGATTTCTCTTTTTGTACCAGAGAACTGAAAATGAGTGACGTGTGTGTGCCTCAGAGTAAATAAGAGACTCGTGACTCCTCATGTCAGAATTAGTAATTCTTCATGCTGCTCTGAGGGGCTGAAGGAAATACTGATGTGTGTGAACCAACAGAAAGTAAACATCAATTAAAGGGGAAAAACAAGCTGCTTAATCTTAGTTCAGTTTTACACAGAAAAATTCAAGAAAAAAGACTCTGAGGTGTGCAACTTCGGGGAATAACCGCCAAGGAGGGGTAGGCCTGCATGGAAACACACATCTTCACCGGATTCTGAGGAGCCGCAGAGTGAGATGAAAAATAGTTCTGTGGAAATCAAAAGGTTTACAAACATTATTCCCCTTGTAAACAGCCTGTTTGCAGAGCAGGAGCCACAGTAACTCAGCAGCAGAGTGAGGCAGCTCGGGGTGCAGAAAGCTCTGTGCAGCTGGCTCACGAAACAGCAAACAGCATCAGACCTGTGGAATTCCTGAGGGGAAAACAGTTTGGATTTTGGAGAATATTGGGGAGAAGTGCTGTAAGGACTTGCCTTTTTCCTGAAGAGTTTGTGGCCTGACTTGTGAGCATGGTGGAGATGTTTTTATCTCACCTCCCTTCTGTGGGACCCTGCTTCTTTACCTGACTTAGGCAATATTTCATCAGCTCCAGCAGTCCCTAATCAATCCTGTCTGGCAAACTCACTCTTCTTGAAAAATGCTTCTTTTCTGAACACACCCAGGTGTTAAATTCAAGAAGCACTCACCAAATCCAGCATTTTCGAGTATTGAAATTCAGTGGCTGACTCATCACTTTGCACAAAGAAGATGTTGCTTCCAGTTACTTTGTTTGGGCTGACTGCAGGTTTTTCAAACAAAGCAAGTCATTTCTGGAAAACCCTGGAAAACTTTGTGCCAGAACAGTGGAGAAGTTATCCAAAAGGCCAACACCCAGGTTAGTCTGAGAGACTAAACTGCTGGAGAGCCCTGGGGCTTTGCTGGTATCTCTTGAGTCAGTCCTTTTAGGGCCTGGGGCGTTCTGGAAGTGCTGGATTGATCCCAACCAGCTCCTGGGCACCTCTAACCTTCCTGCTCTGCTTGCACCTGGCTTGGGGTGTGTAAAAACTGGGCAGGCTTTTCCTTCTCCTGCCCAGCCCCTTAAATTAATTTCCTTTTTAAGTCTGGACTCTTCAGATGGGATCCTGGCGAAAGAATCCCTGAATCCCTTCAGAGGATGTTGCGTTCCAGTGAAGAGCTTCCAGGGTGGTATTGTTTTCCCTCTGCCTGGATGAGCCTCTGCTCTGAAAGCAGTGTGAAAGGGTTTCAGAGAGCAAGGGAATTAAAGATAGGAATGAACAGTGTGAAGGTCAGACTTTCACCTTTGGTAGAGTTATGTTGGAACAAATTACATGCTCGAAGAGTTGTTCCCAGTATTTTTGGGGCAGCACTGGCTTGTAAAACTCAGATGTAAGAATTCCCAAAGGCAGCTGCTTCTGTTGGGCAGCTGCTGCTATGACAACTGTACAAGAGGACTGATACTCGGGAGTAAGGAAATGGAGATGGAATGGTAAGTGCATGTCTATCCTGCCAGCAAATCCTGTTTTCCTTGGAATCAGGGATCAGAAGGTGGCGTTGCAGGCAGGTTTGTGAGCAGTGTGCTCTAGGGCTGAACACAGATTTTGGGTGATGTTTGCCTGAGGAACAGGTAGCTCATTAAAGGTCACCATAGATAACACAGCTGAGGCGATATCAGATCTCTCACCTTTTATGAACTTGCCTTTATTTGTGCTCTTCCTGTTGAGCTGAAACAGAGCCCATTGCTTCAAAGGGGTGCTGGGTGCAGGAGGGAATGCCTGACTTAATTACAGATTGGATAGAGCTGATAGTGTTGGAGGGACCATTGCTTCACTCCAGAAATGGCTCAAAACTCTGACTGAGTTCTCCATGTTGTAATCATGCATCTGGCTCCTTTTCCTGTAACTAAACCAAATAAATATTAAGATCAGCTTTAGAAGCTTTTCTTAAAAAGAAAATCTTCCTTGTTAAAAGCCTTTTTAGAGTGGCTGAAACTCTGCTCCAGGTCCTAAATTTAATTCAGTTGTTGGTGCATTTAGGTTGTTCTATGCTGTAAAATGAGACTGATCAGTGAAGAGAAAGCAGTGAGATAAAATCTAGGAATATCTGTGTTTCATTACATGGCCGGTCCCTAATGCTTTCAGGAAAAACAGGAATAGTTAATATTCATCACTTTGTGATGAGTGTGGTAACTCCTCTGCAGGGCCTGGGCAGTCAAATCACTGCTGCCACCTGTGCATGTCTTGCCATCCTTGGGGTGCTCTGTGCTGATGGTTCGAGGTTTAGGGGTTCCCAGGTCAGTAATTGGCCAGGGATGGCTCCGCTCAGGACACCCCAACAACCCCACCCTGGGCATCCCTGGGCGCTGTCCAAACGCTCCTGGAGCTCTGGCAGCCTCGGGGCCGTGCCCATTCCCTGGGGAGCCTGGGCAGTGCCCAGCACCTCTGGGGGAAGAACCTTTCCCTGCTCTCCAGCCTGAGCCTGCCCTGGCCCAGCTCCAGCCGTTCTCTCAGGTGTGATCCTCCTCCCTCATCCAGTTCTCTGCCGTAGATTTTTAGTCTCTTCTAAGATTGATGGAAAGATTTTATCATCTTTTGGGATTCTACTTGACTGGTCACCAGTGTGAGCACAGAGTGTTGTTGCCCAGAGAAGCTGTGGCTGCCCCTGGATCCCTGGGAGTGTCCAAGGCCAGGCTGGACAGGGCTTGGAGCCACCTGGGACAGTGGAAGGTGTCCCTGCCCATGGCAGAGAGTGGGAACTGGGTGGTCTTTAAGGCTTCTTCCAACCCAAACCATTCCATGATTCCGTGATTCCAATGTTCTTTCTCCCCCTATAATTTCTAATGCTGCCATTCTTTCACATCCAACATTAATGTCAGATACTGCAAGCAGTGCAAGTCTTCTCCTGTCCTTTACCCACACTGATATAATCTGGGGAGAAAAATAAGCTCAGAACAAACGTTTTCCAGTTCCTTTTAAAAGCAAATTAATTTGCTAATCTTTGGTCATACTGTGAATTTTAAACCTTTCTACAGAAGATGAGAGCTGAGCTTTGGTGAGCCAAGAGCATCCAACATGTAGCACTCACTTCATTCTTCTGTAGGTGAGTTTTGCTTGCCTGTTCCAAGTCCTTTAGACTTTCACACCACCTCTTTTCTGTGCTCTGAGGGATGTGAGCCCCTCGCCTGCTTTTGCAGGAATAAGCAGAGTTTTATGAAGAAAAGACTGTTCAACAATGCTAAAGGAGACAAAGCTAAGAGAAACTCTTGATCAAAGAGGTCTTGCCCAGTTTCAAGGGCAAATACAAAGACAAATGCTGGTTTTGTTCCAAAATAAGAAAAGAAAAATCCCCCAGCTTTACAGGAAGAGCTCTGTTCATTTCCCCACCTTCCCAAGCAGTTTCGGATCTGTGAGTGCTGCAGACTCCAAACACTTTCTTTTTCCATCGAGATCCCGGGAGCCTTCCCTGACCATGCTGCCCTTGCTTCTGAATGGTTTGTCTTTCTCTCCCTCCGCTCGCAGAGCATCTTTAAAACAACTCTGCCTTGTTCAGAATGTTGAGGTTGGCTGTCTAAACTGCAGCTAAATCAAAAACATAGCTGATGATTTGGACAGATACGGGCTGGGTGGGATTCCTGCCAATGTTATATTTGCTTTTGTCTTCATAAAGAGCAGTCCTGGGAGATGTGCACTGCAACCAGGAAGAGTCTGAAAAGACATGTGCCTTTATGAAGGGCTTTTTTAGAATATTTAGTTTTCGAGTCAGCCAGCTTTGTGAGTTATTTCAGGCCATGGTGTGTTGATCAGAGGCAGAGTGTAATAATGTCTTGAAAGAAAATGCCTTGATTCTGGCCCCTGCGGATATTTTGTAATCGGGTGCCAGGGTTAAAACTGTGCAGTGCCTACCCTGGGCAATCCTGTCTGTCACGGATGGGGTGGATGTGATGCCCACACTGGGAACAGCCAGTGGATTGCTCCTGATCCTGACATAGGATGAGAATATCCATATTCTCATCCCACATGGGAATGGTGGGACTGTCAGCAGGAAAAGTTGCCTGATGCCTGATTGACAGGAGTTTGTACATTTTTCACTGCTGTTTAAGAAAATGGAAAGTATCAAATACTTTGGGGTGTCTCCCACCCCCGACTTTGAGCATGTGGCTGATTTTAGGCCCCTGAGCAGTCTGAAAGGATTTGATACGGTCACCTGTGAGCCTGGAGAAAGTGTGGCTGTTGCATGGGACTTAAATGACTTACAGTCATTATTTCGTGTGTATTTTCAATGGGATTCGGGTTTTTCACCTCTTTCTCCAGCTCAGTTTTCTGCTGGTGAAATTGGTATGAGCATTTAATAGTTGCAACACATCCATTGCAGTGGTTTGCAAGTCCTGCATTAATAGGGACTCTGTAAAAAATAAACAGAAATTAAACTGGGGGTGATCCCTGTGGTTTGGGGCCAAATTTGGTTCAAGTCTAATAGTGAGAAAGTGAAGCCGATATGGGAGATGCAGTGTGCTGAGGCAGAGGAATGGCTGCACTATTAATGAGCTTGCAGAGAGATCACTGAACATGTCATGGACACAACTCTGTAGTTTTCAGGGCTCTCCCATGAAAAGGAAGGCAAGCCAAGCAACCGTAGACTAGGAATTTAAGGAAGTTCTTTCTTTAAAACAATGTAGGAATAAAGCATGATGCAAATAGGAAAGAAAAAGAGGTGCATTCACCAGCAGCCCATCTTAGCACTGTCCTTAGGTAGTGAAGTTCCTTCTATGTATGGACAGAATTTGGGTTTTTTTATCTCCCTTGGGCCAAAACCCTGTAAAATCAGCCTCACCAGCAGCTCTCTCCTCAGTACCTTGTTACCCGTGCTGTTCCTGGACTTCCCATACAGACAATTCAGAACCTTCTGAGGGCAGTTAGTCTGTTGTGTTTAACAGCTGTTTTCTCCCGCTTTCCTTTACCTTACAAGGGAAACATTCCTGAGCTGTATTGGAAAGAAACATTTTTTATGGACAGATGGGCTCTAAACCTGCCATCTACTGAGGGCCAGCTCAAACACCCCAGAAAACTGATGTTAAAATCTCATACTCAGTAAGACTTAACAGTTGTCTGACAATGTCTGCTTTTATTCAGTCCTGCCTGCAGTGGTCTTGCTGTTCCCAGGATTTTGGTTTTACTTCCATCACCTCCATGAAGTATCTGGCTTGTTCTGCCTGCCTGGTGCCTCAAGCCTGGAGCAAAGGAGGCTCAGGGGGACCTTGTGGCTCTGCACAACTCCCTGACAGGAGGGGGCAGCCGGGGGGGTCGGGCTCTGCTCCCAGGAACAGGGACAGGAGGAGAGGGAACGGCCTCAAGGTTTGCCAGGGGAGGCTCAGATTGGACAGCAGGAGGAATCTCTTCATGTAAAGATTAGTCAGGTTTTGGAAGGAGCTGTTCAGGGAGGTGGTGGAGTCCCCATCCCTGGAGGTCTTTAAGGACACTCAGTGCTCTGGGCCGGTGACAAGGTGAGGATCTGTCACAGGCTGGTCTCGGTTATCCAGGAGGTCTTTTCCAGCCTCAGTGATTCTGTGATTCTAAGATAAGAAATTGCCTCTGTATCATAGATCAGGCAGTGGCAGAGTAGGCAGAGAGGAGATCTTCATTCTCTTCAGTGTTTCTACTCTTTTCTCATCAATGCTGAACTGGTGTTGACCCTGCTGCTGCCAGCTGAACATCTCTTCTGGACTGCCCCTGGCAGCAAACAGGTCTGGGAGCTGCAGGGTGGAGCCGCAGCCAAGCACCCTGCTCAGCTCTGCTGCCCTGGGCTCTTCTCTGAGCTTCAGAGCTGCTTTGTCTTCCCTCCGGGACCTACAGGCCCAGGGGAGGCATCTTCTCAGCTGTGTCATTTTTTGTCTTAAACCGTTCTAAAGCCCCACTCTTGTTTTTGACAGCTCCAATCTGCCTGCAGTGCTGCAATATTGCACTCCTGGTGAAGCTGCCATGAGGTTTTACAGCAGTCCTGCATTATTACCCCAGCAGCCTCGCTGTCCCAACCCCCAGATCAAGTGTAAGTCTGGTGCCAGTGCTCCTGGCTATGATTTACCCTACTTCTACCTCCTCCCTCCTTCACTTCCTCCTTTTTTTTTCCAAGAGCAGCAATATTTGGATGGTAATTCTAGCCCCAAGGCTTGCATAAATTCATTAAAGGCCCTGCCTTTTGAAGTGGAATTAGTACTTTGTTAAAGCTGTTTGTGTTCTGGGTCATGACCCATCTGATGGGAGGCCTGGGTCCATCTGGGCTGTGCTCATTAGAGCTGCCTGCCCTGGAGCTGAGGCTGCAGCTCAGGGCACGGAGCAGCTCCAAGGATCCGAGCTGCAGAGCCACCTCTGGCTGCCGTGCTGGAAGCTGACTGCCATCGGGCAAACCTCCGGAGAGGGAGCTTGTGCCAGCTTGTGCAGTAATTCCCTATACCCCAGATCCTCACTAGGAAACCTCTGGACACTTTTTACCTCAAGGATTTTTCTCCTAAGAGGTAAATTCCTTGCCAGAAGCCTGTTATAATAAATCCACCATCTAGAGATGGAAATTAAGCATCTTCCAGTCCTGTAGATCTTTGCCAGCTCCTTCAAATGCTCTGTCCCTGGCTCCTGACTGCATCCAGGGGCTAGGACGTGGAATACAGTAGGAGATAGCATGGGATTTCCACTTAAGCACATGCTTCTGCTGTCCAAGCTTAACTTTCTTATTAATAAAAAATACAGCTGAAATTGAAATCACTGGTCTAGAACTCTGGTTCTGGGTTTTTCTGCTGAACCATGATCAGAAGTGAAGTGGTAACAGTACAACTGGAAATCCTGGAGTGGCTAAAGGTGCATCACTTGGTGGTTTCCAATGTTGACATTTGTTCTCAAGCTCTTTGAAATCTTCTAAAGAGCTTCAGTGTTAAGTTGGACACCCTGAAAGGGCTTGAGACCTTAGACAGGTTTGTATGGACCACTCTGGTGTGCAGACAGGACATATATCAATTATTAGGCAAAGATCTTCCTTTGCTGCCAGCTCACAGTTTGCTCACTGGATAAAACTGGTTACATTGCAGCACCATAAATAGGCAATAGGAGCAACTCCGGTTAGATCACACCTCAATCACTTATGTTAAGCTGAGCTAACCAGATACTTCAAAGGAAAAATTATTTGAATTTTTAAATCTGGGCTTTGCAAAATATAATTATAGGACTTTATGGCAAGATCTTCCCAGACAAGATACATCTGAAATGCTCCCAGGCTGTGACAGAGACTCCCAGCTCTGCAGTGGGCTTTTATGTAGGAAAAGTATTTGGCATTTTGGCACTGTCCATATATCCCCTTGAAATAGCCTGATTAATCTGTTGTTTTAGGCAAATGAAACTTATAAATCATTCTCGTGGTAGCTGAGCTTACGCAAGGCAGCAGATGTCTCGCGGTCCCCAAGGGCCAAGACAAGCCCCTCCGAGCTTTGTCTGTATAGCACAGTTGTACACATCTCACAAACAGCTGCTTTCGGCTCTTGAAGCTTTGAAAGAATCTGATTTTGGTGAGAAATGGAGAAATTCTGGAGAGATTAGAGGCTACTCAAGGAACACGATGTCTTTCAGGGGTGTTGCTCAGACACGAACAAGGTGAAGTGTGCTTGGGCAATCTTCTTCCCTGGCTCTCGATGGCTCGGTGAAGTATTTGAGTTGTACAAATCACTTAATTACTTTATGGTTTATTCCTCAACTGAAATGAAAATCCTTTGGGATCAAACTGTTCCTGATAAACGTCTCAGGCTTTTAAGAAATGCTTCTGGATTTATTGCCCTTTAAATTTCAGGCACCCTGACATTAGTGTGCTGTCTTGTTTGGCTTCAGCTCTCAAACCAGAGAACAGATTGACATTCTGAATTAAAAATAGAATTGTCCACAGCTACTCCCACAGCTTGGCACTACTCTGGTTCTGGTTGGCCTTGGGGTTCTTTTCTTTCTGGATGGAAAAAAAACCAATCCAAGTCTGGTTATCAACAGCAAAGTCTACTGTTCAAAACACAGAGGCATCTGAACTCCCTGCATGGTGTGAGGCTTGGCAGAAGCTGACTTTGATTAAATACAAATCGGCCAGGAGGGGTTTTTTTCCCCTTTCTCAGCATCTCTTTTGGCAGAACCTCCATCTGTGGTTGGGGTTGGAGAGCCTGGCTGCTGTTCCAGGCTGAAAAGAATGCCCAGGGTGGGAACTGGTGAATAGCTCTATTCATAAGTCATCCTGCCCTCCCTCTTTCTCCTTGCAGCTTGAAGCCTCCAGGATACTTGTGCAACCTTGGGCCTGACATCCTGCGTGGAGAAGGGTGGGAAGAGCCCGTCCTGAGGGTGGGAGCAGCACGGAGAGCCCACTCATGAGGAGCATCGGAGAGGGAGTTCATACAACTCCTGCATTTCCTTCTTGAGCACAGTCGCCTTCTCCAAGGGCTGATTCTTCCCACTTTAGCATCCTGGCTCAGCTTCCTGCCCTGCCAGGCTGCTGGATGTGTAAGGAAGAGCCTCATTCCCCTCTGGAGCTGATGGTACGGGAAGCTGAAGGAAGCCCCTGCTGTGTGCCTCTTGTTACCTTGCTTGGCACAATAAGGGCGGCTGATGCCAGGCTTGGAAAGCTTCTCCAAGGATTTTTAGGTTGAAAAAGGTTCTCTTTCATTTTGGACTGTCATGGAACTTGAGTGTTGGAAAGCTTGGCAAAGTCACAAGCTGCTCTGTCTTTTCTTGTTTATTTTATTAGCAGGGAAGAAAATACGAGACTTAGGAGGGACAACAAACCGAAGGTGGGAGGGGAGAGGATATACAGGAGCAGAAACAAATCTGAAGTGGTAAAATGGAGACTTCTGAAAAGAACTTTCATAGAATTATGTAAATAAATATTGACTATGAAAACAATTACTCTCGTGGCTTGACCAGAAAATGGAACTTGTTTTCACTGGTGGAACAGCGTTGTTTGGCCGTGATGGAGGCCTTGTCTTGTCAGCTGTGTCTCTCCATCCAAATGTTCTCCTGCTTCTTGTCCTGATTCACCAAGCTGAGAGGCTTCTCTAGATAATGATCCACAGCTGATGACCAGCGGGGTAAGGTGACAGAATCCACCATTTAATGAGTCAAACCGCTCAAAGTGGGATGTATTTTGCTGTGCATGCATTCGCAGAGAATCTTTTCATTTAGGAATTAACCTGATTTATCTACACTTACCTTCTCCCTCCAGGTGAGATGTCTGGATTGCACCAGCAAACAGCAGAGCCCACTAATAGGTGCAGGCTTAAGGATCTACTTCTCAATTTTGGGGACTGCTGCAGGCTGTTCTTAATCAGGTCAGTTGCTCTGAGTTCTTTACTTGCAGCTCATGGGTTTATTTGTGTGTTTTTCTGGGCACACAAACCCCTGTCACAATATTATTAGAAGACTTAAGTGGTACTTCAGTGGAAGTGGCAGGTTTCTGTGCTGCACAAGTTGTGTTTTAACAGAAAATTGATCCAGACAAGTCCCCAGATAGAAGTAGTAATTCACTACTAGTGCTGCTTCTTTCTAGGACAATGGAATTCGTGGCTAAACTAAAGTTAGATTAGTTTTGTTTTCTGAAAGCAACCCTGAGAAGGCTCTTAGAGAACACTGGTTAACACTTCTTCAGTGAGAAAAGCACAGAGCTCATGTTGTTGTAGACAGAAATGATGTTTTTTATGGATATCTTAAATAGAATCCTAAATGTGAAGAAACCCTTTGTTATTTTGTTATGCATATAAATGCTAGAGACCTAATCCACTGACTGATACTGGCCCTCACAGAATAACAGTAGGCTTTTAAGTTGTATCTTCTGAACTGTTTCATAGTTTAAATAGGAGCTGTTTCACAGATAAAATCCATCACTCATTATGTGTTTACAAACCTAGTTACTCTTTTCCCTTTTGTCTTCAACTTTTCCCAACTACAAGAGGAGCTGTAAGTGCTGAGCATCTCTGAAAGTGCAGTTTTGTGATGCAGAGCACAGTCCAGAGGGTGCTGGGCACTGCCCAGGCTCCCCAGGGAATGGGCACGGCCCCGAGGCTGCCAGAGCTCCAGGAGCGTTTGGGCAGCGCTGCCAGGGATGCCCAGGGTGGGATTGTTGGGGTGTCTGGGCAGGGCCAGGGGCTGGGCTGGGTGATCTTTGTGAGTCCCTCCCAGCTCAGGACTTTTTGGGATTCTAAGAGACCATGGCTGTGTGCTTTTGCTGATTATGGGGTTTGCTGGCCAGTGGACAGCTGGACAGAAAACAGAAATCCTGAAATAAGAGCAAAACTTGGGAGCTGCATAACATTAAAGCTGGAGAAAAGCAAAAGCTGACATGAGGAAAATCAGTGTGGACCAGAGGAGAGGCTGGGCAGCGACTGAGCTGTGAGGCAAGGCTGGGATGAGCTCCCATGGCCAGAGCTGGTGGAAGCAGTTGGGTACTGTTGAAAGAAACCTTGTTTTGTTGTGGGAGCTTCAGAAGCTGGAAGTCACTAAGGAAATAGGAAACCTTGGCTCCTTCCCGCTGGGGAAGGCAGTTTGTGAGGGTGCCTTTGTTCAGGGCCAGTTTGTTTTCACTTGAGTTAATGCTTCATCAGTGTCCTTGAAACCTTGGCTGTTATCCAAGGAAAAAAAGCTAAAAGAGGTGGGGGAAGAGAGCCCCTCCAAAAAGCTTTGAAATAAAGCTGTTGGGTAGTTTAATGTTATCAGAGAGGCAGCAGGTTAGAATAAGCAATTTCAAGTGTCTGGGCTGTTGCATGTCTGGGCCTCTTTTGTGCGGATTTCTGAGCTTGCTTTGGGAAGTCTCAGATCCTGAGTGCACCATGTGGTCCTTCTGGGCTGCCTTAGGAGTGGAATGGTGCTGAGTGTGTTTATGGCCAGTTACAAATCCGAGTGATTGTTGCTCCTCCTGGAGCTCTGGAGAGACAATAGAGAGAAATGACTGTCCTTCCACAAAACATCTCTGTCAAAGTTTTTGCTGTCTGCCCAGTCACCTTCTCATTTTTGAGAAATTATTTATCTGCATTGCTGAAGCTTTCCAAATATAGAGCTGTTCTTCAGCCCTGCTCTCTCACAAATCTATTCAATTAGCTTAATACATGTTAAAAATTTGGTCCTTACAACAGAGAGAGGTTTTCAAGGTGAGGGTCAGGCTCTCCTCCAGGCAACCAGCTCTGGGACAGAAGGAAACGGCCTCAGGCTGGGCCAGGGGAGGTTCAGGTTGGACATCAGGAGGAATTTCCTCATGGAAAGGGCGGTCAGGTATTGGTCTGGGCTGCCCAGGGCGGTTTGGAGTCCCCATCCCTGCAGGTGCCCAAGGAAGGCCAAGGTGGCACTCAGGGCTCTGGGCTGGGGACAAGGTGGGGATCAGGCACGGGTTGGACTCCATGGTCTTGGAGGTCATTTCCAACCTCAGCGATTCTGTGATTCTGCAAGTGTAGGTTTGGGCCACTTGGATATCCAAGTTAGGGCCCAATCCAATGTAAACTGGGTGCACAAAGTCACACTTCAATTTATTTTAACTGGAGTTGAATCATTTCTCTGTTGCTTAGAGACATTTTTTCTAAGTAGGTCTTGGAAAGAACAGGCTCAGTAGGAGCTTCAGATGAGAGCTGAATTTTGTATTTCCTTTCATGGTTTGACTTCTCAAACAGCTGCATTTGTGCTGAACAGGGGGAATGTTCAAATCCATCTTAATCTTCAGGTGGTTGAACATCCTTTTCCTGAATTGGAGTCAGTTACTCTTTCCATCCTGCCTCAAGGTTCGTGGTCTGAAGGTGAAACACCATCTCCCCTGGAGGTTGAGTCAGCTCCAGTTGGTTTCACTGGCAGCAGGGCTTGAGGTTCAGTCACTCATACCTGAAACCCTTGCCCAAAGTTTCTGCTAAATTCCGGGGCTATTTGTTCTTGAAATCACGACTTCTGTCCTACAGTTGCCTCTCTGCTGTGCTCTGGGTGTAAAATATTTCACTACAATTCTTGAGCAAAAATCTCTCTTTTCAACTGCAGGGGGAAAAAAAAAAGAGGATTGTTCTTTAAATCTACCCCCAAATCTAAGACTTGTTTCATGCGCCAGCAGGACTGATCCTGTCAGAGCTCAATGCTCTTACTCTTATGATTTAGTTTTTGATAGTCCTGTGAGGAGCAGGAATTTGGACTGGGATCCTTATGGGTCTTTCCCAGCTTTGAATAACCTACAATCCTATTCTATGGTAACGTCTCCCCTGAGCTGAAGGAGGTGTTTGCACCTATCAATAATGAAAGGTCTAAGGCAGACGTTTGTAGCAATTCCGTGCATTCTCTGCCTGCCCCAGGTGACTTTGTCCCACAGGAACACATGAACTGCCCTTATCTCGTGCGGGCAGGAGTGTTGTGAGAATCTGGGATGGTTTCAAGCGTGTTTGAAGTTGTCTCAGCAGCTTTGCTTTGTTGTGCAATGTATGTTCAGGCCACAGAGGGTAGCCATTGTCTCTAAGCAGAAACTGAAATTCTGTTTATTCCTGGAGCAGGTATGGCACAAGTGTGTTCTGAGAGGGAAAAGCAGAGTGTTTTTGAGAAGAGAAAGCAAAATCCATTTCACTCCTGGAGTGAATAAAAGCAGGATCTTGTGTATGAGCTGAAAGTGATAATGGACAAAAGGAAGGAAAAAAGTAGTCAAGTAGGTGAATACTAACTGCAAACTAATTAATGAATGCACATGGAACAATTGTGACCACAGCGGTCTGGCTGCAGGTGTGGCACCTCCTGTTCTGAAGCAGATGGAACAGTGACAAAACCTGGATTAACAGAGCTGCAAGAGGCAAGGCCAGGTGTCCCTTTCTATTCCTGTTAGCTCAGAGCAGGCCGCTCTTACGGGATGTGGCAGGACATCCTCCCCGTCTCTACCACAGATGGTTGGTGCAGACATGGAAGAGATAACCCAGGGGCTGTAAGGCCCAGCAAGGGGTCATCTCTGGCACCAAAAGGGCTCAAGCCCCAGCTAAGAATCAACATCTCAGTCTGGAGAGCAGATGTGGAAAGAGATAACAGAAATATTCTTGACTGAGAGACACTGTTTTACAAACTATAAAAGACACACGAGTTATCACGGAGGCAGAAGCCTTCTACACACACACCCTGAGAGTGTGGGAGACTTCTCCCTGGAGTTTGGACACAGATTCCGTGGTTCCTTTCCTGGGAATTGAGGGAAAGGATCTCGATGTGCGCCCCACCAACAACTGGATGGTAAGATACATTGGATACTCAGTTATATTATTTCTTCGCTAGCTGTAAAATTAATGGTACCTTTAACCTCATGCTGTATATACCTACCAGGAGTTTCTTTTTATTCTTATTCCTGTGTAGTATATAGTTTAAGTCTTATATCTGTTAGTTTTGTGACTATTAAATAAACAATTAATTCTATAATAGACAGAATCAGCCATTATTAAAGAACTTGCAAGCAAAAGTGGGTTCTGAGGTGCTGGCCACCCCACTAACGCCCCTGCCTGCTGCCAGAGGCCTGGGCAAAAGGCAGAGACTCAGCTAAACACCCACAGCCATTCGCAACACGGGACCTGTGCAGGTGTTTGTCAGGAGGTGTAAAACACTGATCTGTGTCTCAAGTGCCTTTTGTGGGCTCTGGGGCTGGTGACAATCACTTCCACCAGCACTGTGAGGTGGCAGAGCTGTGCTGTGTTCCTGGGTGCTTGGAGGGCACAGCCAGTGTTCCTTTGTTACCCTGGGAACACTGGGCACTCGGAACAGCTGGAGATCATTGCATTACTTGGAGTCATGTTTAGGCAGCCATATCGATATGTATCTATACAGCTTCTAAATTTGGCTCCAGGAAATCTTCCTGTGTTTTACTTTTTCATTAGGAGCTTTTAAGAGGCCAGCCCAAAGAACTCTGCAGAAATGAACAAACCGTACTATTGTAAATCAGCTTTATGGCTGCTCCCCAGCTTGGAAGCTGAGGTGAGCTGCTTTCCTGCCCTCCTGGTTTCTCTGGGAATGTGCTTTCCAGCTGTGGGCACGATGGAAATGTGTGGGCACGGAGCTCTGAACCCAGCTGACGTGCAGGATGTGCTCAGGACTGGCCAGCTGGGAGCCCGGCCAGCGAGGCAGACACGGGAACTGCTGACTGTGGCTGCAATGGCAGTGCCAGCAAGAAGGGTGTCATTGAGCCACGACTGGCAGGGGACATGGCACCAGACAGCTGGGCGGCTTTGGGAGCTGCCCATGGACAGGACAGGGACGATTAAGAAGCTTAATTTGGCTGGCAAAGCCTGAGGAGGTGGACTCATGCACAGCATGGCCTTCCAAAGCTGACCAAATCCTCAGGAAAACCATAATTGCTGCTGCAAACCAGGGACTAGCCCTTGGTTTGGCCAGACTCATGTTTGTTCAGTTCATGACTCTAGACTGTTCTTGTCCAGACTTTTCTTTCCAGAGGCAAAAGCCTGAGCTGGGAAGGAAGTCAGCAGAAGGAAGAAGTCAGCAGAAGGAAGAAGTCAGCAGAAGGAAGGAAGACAGCAGGGAGGCTTCAGCTCCAGGGAGCTGCTGCAGGAGCTCAGAGATGGTGCATGTTGCAGGCTGGGAACTTCCTTGTTGTTCCTGTATGGAATCTTCTCCCCTCTTTTCTTATAGCACTTTTTTCTGAAGGCACCTCTTCTCTAAAATTGTTGGATGCCCCATCCTTGGAAGGGTTCGAGGGATGGGGCCTGGATTAACCTGGTCAAGTGGAAGGTGTCTCTGCCCATGGTGGGGGGTTGGAATGAGATGATCTTTAAGGTCCCTTCCAACCTAAACCATTTTGGGATTCTGTATCCAGGGAGAGATGCTGACCTCACCCCTGGAGCACTGGGGCAGTGATCCTGCCACTTGCTTGGATGTGATGTTCTGAAATTTATTCACCACCTCTGCCAAGAAATCATGTTGTCTTTTAGTAAACATTTCTTTTTTTCTGCCTTAATGTTTAACTCTCAGTTCTTGTAGTAGATTAAAGCCATTTAACACCTGGCAGCTTTTGCAGTAAGGTACTGGCACTCAGGAATTAGAAGGACCCTGGTGCAGAGTCAGTGCTTTTGGAGAACAGGTTTGGTCCAGAGCGAGGATCTGAGGAAGAATCCCATTGGATTCAGTTCACAGGTTTTAATTTGGAGCATGTCCAGGCTTGGGAGGGACACGAAGCTATCTGTGCTGAATTTCTTTGCAAAACTGAGTGGAATAGGTGAAGAATTTTTTCCGAGGAGATTGGATATTTCCTACTCCTCTGAATTGTTGTGGAAAAATACCTAGGGCTGCTAAACAGCTGCTGCCCTGACAACGGGGAACAGAGTGCTTGGGCTGTGTTCAAGCTGTATCATGCAGTGGCTTCAAGGGACGTGGCTCAGTGGTTGTCCTGATGTACCCCTGCTACTTTCCACTTGTTACTGCTTTTACATAACAGGTTATTGTTGCTTTGACTCCTTTTTTCCAAGTGTTTTACTGCCATAACTTTGTTTTAGAGCTAGTACTTGAAATTGTGAACTTTTTATGGAAGCATTATGCGAGGATTTGCCTTTCAGCGCTGTATTTTGCTTCCCAGTTGTGAGTGCACAAAGGCAGAAGTGCTCTGGCCTTGGTGGTTTTGCTGAGGAGGTGAATATTCGAGTTATTCCAATTAAGCAATGTGCTTGCCCCAGGAAAACGCTGATCTCCGAAGACAATTGCTGTTTATTACCACCAGTGCGTGCTGCTAAAGCTGAAGGGAGGGCTAGCTGGTAAAAATATTGTGAGGAAGTGCTGAAACAGCACTGCAAAGGCACAGGAGAGGCTACGTGGCCTTGCAGATTTGACCCACTTTGCACTTTTCTTGCCTCAGGCTGCCCAGTGCCTCTCACAGAACCCTAACCAGTCATCTGGGTCTTTGTGCTTCTTTTTACTGAGCTCCTGTAAGTTGTAACAACCATTGGGCCGTTCTGCTGCTCATCACACTTGCAATAATTAGTTTGCATTATTTTGGAACACTCGTAAGAGCACTAGATGTTTAATGTCACCTGAGTCAGAGGTGACTCCTTCATCTATTCTTCACCAGTGTGTAAAACACAGGCAGGCAGAATTCAGGGATGGGGGAATTCCCCAAGAAAAGTTTCTTAGGGTTCTGGCTCTTGAAAATTCCTTTACTGGGAGTTGGTGCCAAATATTGTCCTGTTCCAAGGTGGAACTGAAGCTCCGTCTCCCAGAGCTCTTCTTAGCACGAACGGTCTGGGGCTGAAAGGATGGCAAGGCAGGAAGAAGGGATCTTAAGAGCACTAGATGTTTAATGTCACCTGAGTCAGAGCGAGTTACAGGAGGGAAATGGTGGTGGAAAATTTCTGGAATTGACCCACACAAGAATTTCCAACAGATAGCAGCAAACTCAGGCTGGTGCTATTCCCCATTCTCCCCTCCACAATTGTAACCTGAGGTACTGAAACTGCTTTAAGGCAAATTTGGGTCCAGCAATTCTACGCACACACATAAAATCCAGTCTTTTATTTCCTAGATTCATTATATCTGGAAATATTTCCTAAAGCAGGCCTAACTTGAGCCCATCTCATATCCCAGGCAGGGCAGGGTGCAGTGAGCCACATTTACAAAATAGAGTTGCTTCAAGAAAGGAAAGTGAGAGGAATGGAGAGCAAAAATCAAAGAATCACTGAGGCTGGAAAAGACCTTGAAGATCATCAAGTCCAGCCACCACCACCATGCTCACCATTAAACCATGTCCTCAAGTGCCACATCCACATTTCCTCAACGCTTCCAGGGATGGTGGCTCCACCACTTCCCTGGACAGCCTGTGCCAGTGCTTTACAGCCCCTTCTGTGAAGAAAATTTTCCTAAAAATAGAAGCAAAATAGAAGCAAATTTGCCTTAAAGCAGTTTCAGTACCTCAGGTTACAATTGTGGAGGGGAGAATGGGGAATAGCACCAGCCTGAGTTTGCTGCTATCTGTTGGAAATTCTTGTGTGGGTCAATTCCAGAAATTTTCCACCACCATTTCCCTCCTGTAACTCGCTCTGACTCAGGTGACATTAAACATCTAGTGCTCTTAAGATCCCTTCTTCCTGCCTTGCCATCCTTTCAGCCCCAGACCGTTCGTGCTAAGAAGAGCTCTGGGAGACGGAGCTTCAGTTCCACCTTGGAACAGGACAATATTTGGCACCAACTCCCAGTAAAGGAATTTTCAAGAGCCAGAACCCTAAGAAACTTTTCTTGGGGAATTCCCCCATCCCTGAATTCCGCCTGCCTGTGTTTTACACACTGCTGAAGAATAGATGCAGACTGTCCCTGTCGCTATCACTGGGCTCTCAGTGCACCCAGAACCAACGTTCTGACAACTCACCACCAGCCTCACGTGCTCACAGCCAGCTGTCTGCTCAGACTGCACATCCTGGACCCCAGCCCTGCCTTTATTTTGCTTCTTTTTTTCTTTTTGGGGTGAAGAACGAAGAAGAGGGACCTTGTTTAGGGACAGCACATTCTCCAAAGCAAGTACAACAGATTCTTTCTGGTGCACTTTCACTCCTGCAGTGTTTAAGCAGTGTCACTGCATCACATGACAAATGGCTCTGGGATGGTTTGCTCTTTCATCCTCTCCCCAGTGGCAGCACTCTGTACACACTGGAGTGTGTATTTTGGGAGTGTTTTCTGCTCTGTTTGCATTATTTAAGTTAAATACAGTGCTTCAAAGAGAAGGCTACACGAGAAGGATTTTTCTTGTTTTTTGAGGGTGTACAAAAGGCTCAGGCTGGTCCTGGGTAGTTTTACACTTTAGGTAAAACTTTAGGTTAAACCTTTGTCATGTGCACTCACTTTATAACAGCAGCTCTATTATTACACCTGAGGCTTCACCTTTCTGTTCTTTCCTCTTTCTATCTTGACCCACACTGATTGTAAATCAAAAACTTCCAAAGTCAGTGGAGTGATGTCACAGCCCTCCCTCCAGTTTTCTTTACCCTTCCTACAAAGGGACATGCAATTTGCCTTGTAAATTGTAATTTGCTTTGTAAAATTCTGTACATTCACTCTTCCCAACCAGGTGTTCTCTGGTCATTACTCGTGTGAGACATCTGGCATCATTCTGTCACTGCATCTTAATTTATGTCTAAAAGCCTGAGATTTGAAACAGAATTACAGAAACACAGAATCAATCAGGTTAGAAAAGATCTTGGAGATTGAGTTCAGCCTTCTGTGGCATGTGCAGCTCCTCCTGAGCCCTGGCCATTTCAACATAGATATATCTGTGGGTTAGGATGTCTCGGAACCGTTCTGAGGGCAAGTGTCCCCTAGCTGGGGCTGGTGGTGGAATTTTTATCAGTTGGAGTTCAGGAGCTGCTGCACAAGAGCCCCAACTGGGTAAAAATAATCACCTTTTTGCAGTGACCCTTTTGCACTGTAAAACTCTGGTGTTTTGTAGCCGAAATGAGGTTTGCTTGTCTTTTATTTCCTTTAGTCAAACTCAGATGGTCTGATCTCAAACATCTCATCAAAGGACAACACCTGCATGTGGCAGGGACACGGGGCAGGAGGCAGAATGAGGGGGAGCAGTGTTCAAACAACGTTAACTTCATTTCAGACAAGGAAACCACCCATGGAACATGCAAAAGCAATGAGCTTTAATAGCTTTTAATATGTTTTTAAACATTTCCATCGCCCCTCTACATTTTCAGACACAGCTTGGCAATAAATCAAAGTAAAAGCAAACACTCATCTGAGCTGGTCATTAGGGTGAAACGGGAATTAAACACTGAAGGGGGGGAAAAATAGAGAGTTTACATCAGTGAGGTTAAGGAGCAGACAGACAAAACGCTCGGGAGCAGCAGGGGAATGCATCCTGCTTTCATCTGGGCCTGAGCAGAAGCCAGGACTAGAACTGGGAACATGCTGGTTGTGGGACGGGAACTGCAGGCCGTGGCTGGTTTGCTCCATGGTGGGAGACCCGTGGGGCAAGTGCTGGTGCTTAGGCTCAGTTTTTGAAGTCAGACCTCTCAAAGCTCCTGCAGAAGCCTTTAGCTGCCTGAGATTTGCCTTCACCCCGTGTTTGATGCAGCAGGGGTCAGGGCATCTCTTCTTTGCTCTTCTGCATTTGTGCTGCTGGTCTTCCACTGGTGCTAATCAGACCTTAGTGCTACAGGGGTCTTGTCTCCCTTGCTTTGCTTCAGAGAGGATTTTAGGTCTGCACCTGTCCTCTGTTTTAGTTGTGTGTAGAAAATCGTTCTATGTGGCCCTTTAGGATTAGCGAGATGGAGAAACCATGAAAATTTAAGTTTTCAGAAGGCTGAAGTGTCGCTCAGCATTAACTTTCTGGGCACTGTCCTTGTCCTGAAAGCCTAATTTTTCTTTGACAGCCCATCCTCTTGATTTCATTTAATAGCTTCTGGGTCTTCAGTAACTTAATGGTCCTTTCTGTTCCTCAGGAGCTCTTCCCCAGCACAGATCCGTGAATCAGTTGGATGCACTTACAAAAGCTGATAAGAGGTGGTGAAGAGGAGCAGCCCAATCATTTACACTTCTGATTTTTCCTGTTATCAACCTCATGTGATAGTCTCCACCTTTGGAAGGATTTTTGAGAATGTGTAACGAGAGAGTCCTGGTGAAAACGTGCTCAGGGCCTAGATAGGATGGGCAGAATGTACAAGAGACCTGAGTCACCTACTAAAGGCACCTCAGGAGATTTAAATTAACCTAAGCCAGCTCGGCAGAGCTCCTGCTCATCATGGTTCTTCAGAATAAATGCTGTTAATTAGTCTTCCTTTGTATATCCTTGCAGCACTGGCAGGTTGGGCTCTGGTGGGTTCACCAAGGTTATTTTGCTCATCCTTTGTCCAGTGTAAGTCCTTATCCAAGGGAGTGTCTTCCCTTCCAAGGCTGGATGATTGGGATGTCTCTGCAGCATCTTCATGTCACACTCAGCACGCTCAGAAACCCTTCAGGTTCCCACCAAAGCTGTGGATCTCCTTCCAAGGTTCCATCCAGAGGTACCCGTGCTGACCCTTCCCTGCTCAGCACCACCTGGGCCACTGTGGGAATGTCAAGTAAAAGGCACTCCCTGGTTTTATTAGAGCTGCATTTCAGACTGATGAAAGCTTTATTTCCTAGATTGGAAAACATAAACCCCCTGGGGTTCCCAGCTACAGCCGGTGCTATATTTAGAAAGCCTTAAATCACTGCAAGCTCTAGGTTTGAAGGGGTTGTTATAGAGCGTGTGTATTTATATGTGTGTTTGGGTTTTATTGTGGAAGATCAGTCAACGGGGATTTTGCGGGTCTGCTTGGCAATGATGGAGTAATTGAAGTGCATTTTGAGGAATGGTGGGGGGAAAGAAATGCTGAGAGCCAAGAGGAGAAGAAATGGAGGAGGTTAGGGAGTTACTGAGAATAACTTTACTAATCCCTCTTCCCTTGCTGCTCTTGCAAACCTCAGTCTTTACCTCACAAAGGTGGAAGGCTGCCAAGGGAAAGAATCTCATTAAGATTACACCAAGCCCTCCAGCCTTTGCTGGAATCCATTAAAAGCCAGAAGAGCACCCAGACCGCCCTGGAAGGTTCTAAGCAGAGCCTGCAGTGACTCATCCGGGAAGATTCCCCCATTGTCCTGTATTTTCCAGCCTGCCAGACGAGCGAGTGCTTCGCAGGATATAAGTGTGTGTACCTACACGTGTGTGTGTGCCCTAGCAACAGGACCCATCCTGATTTCAGGGTTTCCATGTCAGCCAGCTCCAGTAACTGCAGTAATCAGTAGTGGCAAGAAATACCAGAGATATTCCCAGCACTGCCGCTGAAATCCTCAGTTTTAAAGTCCCCTGATTTTGGAAACTTGCCTTCCTTCTCTGAAGTTTTGAATCTGGCTTCCTATAATTAGGTGAGATGGTGAGAATCTATTTTTCTTTCCAGGCTTATGATTTTTCAGCCAGGTTCCTTCCTCCGGGGAGGGAGCTCCCGGAAGTGACTTCCCCTTCTGCCAGGCGCAGATATTTGAGAGTGTACAGTCCCAAATAAGCATATGCTTGTGTTTATGTGTGTATTTAGTCTGTCTGCTCATGGCCACTGGAGGTAAACACAGAACTCCTACACATCTGTGAGCAGTGTCCCTCACAGGCCCTGCCAAGGGCGCAGTGGAACATCAGGACACTCAGGAAGAACGTGCTGCTGTGGAAATCTGCAGTTACTGGACATGCTGGAACAGCACGTAGGTGTGTGGGGAAATACGGTTTTCCAGCAGTAGGGAGGCTTGTGGGAAAAAGGCTGGAGTTCAGACTTCAGTTTGGACCTGACTCTGCTGGGATGTGATTCATTTACTACAAAAGTCACTGCTGGAGGTAGAGAGAATGGATGAATTCCGTGCCAAGCTGTTCCATTTTCATTTCCATCAGGGAACTGGTTTGATTTTTAGGTTCATCTCTTTGCTTTCAGATACCAACCCAGATCCAGGTGAGGACAGCCAGTTTTGAAGATCACCTGCTATTAGAACCTGAGCAACGAGGGCTCTGCAGGTGCTGCTGTGGGTACAGAAGCTCTGAAGAGAATTTGCAGAGCCCTCCCTGCACAGCTTAGGCCGTGAGCACACTGCAGGGAGTATCATAAATCAAGGAATGGCTTGGGCTGGAAAGGACCTTAAAGCTCATCTCACTGCCATGGGCAGGGACAACTTCCACCATCCCAGGCTGCTCCAAGCCCCGTCCAGCCTGGCCTTGGACACTTCCAGGGATCCAGGGGCAGCCACAGCTTCTCTGGGCCCCCTGTGCCAGGGCCTCCCCACCCTCACCGGGAAGGATTTCTTCCCAATATCCAATCTAAACCTACTCTGTGTCAGTTTGCAGCCATTTCTCCTTGTCCTGGCACTCCAAGCCCTTATAAAAAGTCTCTGTTCATGGCTGGTTTGGCTCCTTC
>VWPU01014648.1:0-228465 GCA_013398955.1 Callaeas wilsoni | reverse complement strand
GAGGTCACCCCAAAGCTTCTCCTCTCCAGGCTGAACAATCCCAGCTCTCCCAGCCTTTCCTCCCAGCAGAGCTGCTCCATCCTCTGATCCCCCTGGTGCCTCCTCTGGCCTCTCTCCAGCAGCTCCAGGTCCTTGCTGTGCTGGGCCCAGGGCTGGGGCAGCTCTGCAGGTGGGGTCTCACCTGAGCACAGGGGCAGAACCCCCCTCCCCTGCTGCCCACGCTGGGGCTCAGCCCAGGGCAGGGGGTTCGGGGCTGGGGCAGGTCCAGCTCTCACCCACAGCACCCCCAGGGCCTTCTCCCGGGGCTGCTCCATCTGCCCATCCCAGCCTGGGTTGCTCCTGGGGGTTGTCCAGGCCCAGGTGCAGCTCCAGCCCTCGGCCTGGCTGAACCCCGTGAGGTTCCCAGGGCCACTGCTCGAGCTCGTGCAGGTCCCTCTGGACATTACGACTGATGAGAAGAAAGAACACATAATTAGTAGAAAGCTCTTCTAATGTTTGGTGGGCAAGTTCCGTGTCCAAATATTTTTTTCGGGTTTGGAATTTTTGTGTTCTTGCCTGTGAGTTTTGCTGCAATATCCCGAATATTTCGTATGTGTTGCTGCTGAGCTTGGCTCCTGGCATGGGAAACTGTGACAAGCTCTTGCCTCAGCCACACATAGTCAGACAATTAGCAGGAAGGGAGGGGAGGGGAGGAATAGGTGTGCTGAGCCCTGGAGCTTTCCGTGCTTTCACGTGTCCTTCCCTTAGCAACGGGGGATTTGCACACAGACACCCCCGGAACCGCCCCGTGTTTGTCAAGGTATCACCTCTGGCAAAGGCTTGTCTCTCAAATTAACAATTTGCTAGTTTTTTATTGATTTTGTGCATGCCAAGGGCGTGAGTCAGCGCTGTGCAGTCAGGTTCCCCTGGCTGGTTCTGATTAGAGCCTGAGGGATGGAGCAGAGTCTGGAGCGGCTCCAGCTGGATTCCACGAGGTCTCAACTTTAATGTCGTTAAAAATCCCAGACCCAGTGGTTTGGTTTATTGCAGTGGACTTTCACCTTGGCTTTGGAGCTTCTACATCTCCCTAGACAGGATGATAATTGGAGCCCAGGTTTCCCCACGCCTTTGCTAATACATACTTAAAGTTAAATTAATTACCATGATTCATTTCAGAGTTAACTGCATTATATATCAGGAATATTATTACTAGTTACAGTAATACCACAGACTGCTTCTATTCAGAAAAGTCAAGATTTCTATGAGTTCATTAATGGACACTCTCTACCCTTAAGATTACCATTCCTCTAAAATAGTTGGACTCACATCAGATGTTTCCAGTATCAGACATATCAGATGTTATTACAGTAAAATGATCTGTTCTGAGAGATTGGTAGATATTGAACAGACTGATTCCACCTATTTCCTCTCCTAAAATTGTGACTCTGCTTTTTATGCAACTCACCAACCCACTCACTGTGGCTGCAGAATAAAGTCTTTAGAACAGAAAACCAGCAAAATATAAAAGTCCTCCTCGTTTGTTCTACTAGAAATTTATACCCCCCTATTTGTATGTTTAAACTACCTTTAGGGCAAGTAGACTCAGGAACCTCTTAGATGATGAAAAACCATTCTAGCATGGGGTTAATTTGAATAAAGACAGTCCTAAGATTCAGATAGCCTTGACATTTTAGGAGTTTTAAATTGTCTCACTATTAGAGGCAAACAAGAAGCTGCATTTAAAAGCAAAATTCCAGACCATAATTTGAGATCAAAAACCAGCCTGAGAGCAAAGCCAATACTGTTACTGGTGAAACCTTTTGGGTTTACAGTTCAGCCAGTGCTGGGTGCTGCTGCTTTGGATGAGCCCAGCCTTTCAGGAGAGAGCCTCCCTGGCTGATTATCACTCTCTCCCCTTATTTCTCGCTGCATAAATGACAAGGTCATTGGGAGTCTGTTTTCTCGGAGGGTGCTCCTGACACATAAAACTCTCTCCAGCCAGCTCAGTGCTCCCTGTTTCACCTAAAACACTTTAGAGAAGGGTGTTCCCTACTGACCCCCCTGAAAACCTGATATCCACTGGTTGATGTCTGATGTCTATGGGTTTAAAAGTTTTAAAAGCTTGCAGTGAGGACTTTTATTCATTTTATGCCATCATGAATGCAGGAGCAAAGTGTATTCACTTTGTAAATCCTACTAATGCTCCAAGGGCTTCCCTCCTCTGCAGAGAGGACGGCACTGAATCATGTTGAATTGTTAGAAAGAAATCCTTCACATATCTGTAAGGTGTGGAGATTAAAAGGAGGAAATTCCATTGAACTCCAGTCAGAATTTTTTGTTTGTGACTTTGGGCTAGAATTTCACCTTGAAAACAGACAGATTTCTTCAGTTCCTGTGTACTTTGTCTTCAGAGTCAGTGTCAAATTTTAATAGGGCAAGTGATGGCCCTGTTTGGTGTTTTCATATAGTGAGACACTAGAAATACATTAGCCAGGAGATCTGGGGATTTTAGATATTTAGAAGTCTGATGTGTCTTTTCCTTCCTGCTTTATGGAAGCAGTTTGGAGCCCGTTTTCCTTAGGAATTGTGCGGAAAGCAGAGATTCTCCTGTGGAAAAGGAAGCGCAGCTGTGAACTCTCCTGTCACAGGAGCCCTCGGTGGTGTGAAATGCAGAGGTAACGAATTCAGCAATTTAAACCCAAACTGGGGGAGCTCAGCAGTGCTCCAGGCTGCAGCCCTGCAAGATCAGGATTCCTGAGCTCTCCATTCCATTTGGCAGAGTCAACTGGTGCAAAACCACATGGGGCTTTTTTTATAGCTGGCAAAATAAATTTCCTTTAATAACTCAAAATAGCAGGAGTTTAAAGGCATTTCCATAATTCTAATTCCTGATGTGTGTCCTGTTGATTTTGATTTTTTTTAAGAAAAAACAGTTTTCCTTAGAATTCAATGTAATTATTATATCTGAGATGAAGATTTTTTTGCTATTTAGAGCCACGAAAATATGCCCAGAGCCATTCCACTGGAGCAAAAGGAGATGGAACAATCAGGGTCAGTCAGCTGTTGTGGATTAAAAAAAAAAAACAGCTAAAGAAAGACCTCCATGGAGCTGCCATTCTCTAGATAAAAGAAATGCTGGAACCTCTAGAAGAAAAAAGTAGTTTGGAGGTAGAAATTTGAAACAACTTGGGTGAAGTCGATGATTTTTGAAGATCTTTGACCTCTGTAAATGTGTGCAGTTGTAACAGTGCCACTGAGTCTGTCACTCCCTCCCGACTGCACTGATGTCCTATCACAGTGAAGTCATCGGTACGTTCAAAACTTGACTTCTGTAACCTCAGGCTGTGTGGTTTTACTGCCCTGACAACTTGGAAAATGTGTCCTCCAGCCCCTCAGAGCATTGTCATAATGACCAACGGCTAAATATTTTGTAACACTTCAATATTTGTCCCAGGCAGCAAAGATTTGGTTATAGGGGGTTTTGTTTATTTGTTTGCTTTGGTGTTGCTCTTGTGGGATTTTTTTCCTTTTGTAGGTTAATCAAGAATTATTCATTTTTTTTAAATCAGGATAAAATGCCATTGTGCCAAGTGACAACAAGTTTTCTTATTTCAGAGTTTCCAGTGTGGTCGAAAGCCTTACATGGAAATTTCTAGGAATTATTTACACCCATGACTCTTTGCACTTCTTTTTTTCCTCCTGTCTAATTTAGTGGCTTAAGTCAGCATATCAAGGGCATCAAGCTTGGTCACCATAATGGATCTTTAATTAGTGTTCTAACAAGATGCACTTTCGAATAGCTGGGACCCAAGTCATCATTAACTGGCTTCTGGGAGCCGTGGCCCTGCAGAAAATCCTGGAATCATTAAGGTTGGAAAAGATCTCCAAGATCACTGAATTCAACCTTGCCTGGTTTCGAAGGAGCCGTTGGGTTCAGCAGAAAAATAAAGTCCCATTTTTGGATATACAGAAAAGTCTTGGAGCAGCTGGAGGCAGAGAGATAAAAGTAGAAGTTTGGGAGGGAGGGATGGGGCAGGGAGAAGAGCTCGTAAAAAGCCATTTATTTCTTTTTTCACGGGGCAGGGATCAGCTATTTTAAGTCCTGCGTAGTTTGGTCAGAAGCTGTTGTATGATAAATATAAATGTGCAGTTTCCAAGGAGAATCTTCGCTGGAAGTTCTTAGGCTGGAGTTTGATGCTCTGGGGTTTTGCCCTGGGTGCCACAGGATTCCTTCTCTAGGGAAAACAACAACAAAAAAAGCAAACACTCCCCCACACCCCTAAAGAAGAGAAGGCGAATTTTAAAAGCCCCACAAGAACAACTATTTATAGGGGTTCTTTTCTACCACAAAGTTATTTATGCCACTTCTTGAGATGTCCTCAAGCTCTGAAGGCCTGTAAAGAGCAATAAAAGTTGATCCTTGTTTCTGACAATGTTGTTTGGCCATTTTTAGGCCCTTTTGGCAAATGCAACTTTGCTGCCTGGGCAGCACAAGCAGTGCCCAAGTCAGGAGGACACTTAAAGAAACCACAAATACTTTGCATGTGTGAGGTCCTGGAGAGTGCGTGGCTATAACCACAAATGTTATCTTGAAAGGGTTCATTTTCCCAGTCAAAACCAATTTGGGATGAAGTAAATGGAGTGATTTCAGTTGTGTAGATAAAGTCCCATAAAACTCTTCATTTCTGGGTGAGAAGCTGCTGTTTATCAGGAGATAACTGACTTGGCTTCCAGCTGATATCTTGCCTGTGGAAAAACAATTATTGTTGTTGGCTTCCCTGCTCCTCTCGTGCTGTGGGGCAGCACACCCAGGATAGGCTCTGGGATTTGTCTGCCAGATTATCTGGGGAGTAGTTATTGTGGAAAAGGAACCAACGGGAGGAGGAAGGGGCTGATTAGAGAAATTAAACAAGTATCTGTGCTTAGGGACACAGCTGAGAGGTATTGGAAAGCCTAATCGAGAAAAGAGGATTTGGAAAACATTTAGGTGGCGTAGAGGGAGGTACCTACTATACCTCTTAGGATGTAAAAGGACATCAGATGTAAAGGACAAAAAAATCTGAAAATACAGAATTTCAGTGGGGCTTTGTTTCTTCACAGCACCCACAGTTCTGACCTCCAAAACTGGACAGAAGTTCTTGTCTAACACTGTACAACACTTTATCCTTTACTGTAGGAATTCTCAACCATTCCAAGTGTGTGGGACTGTCTGGGGTATAGTGAATTCTTAAGAATTGACAATCAAACTGTTTTCCTCATCTCTGGGACCCTAATTCTCATTGTAAGGTTCAAATAAAAGAAAAAAAATCTCTACAGATTTACAAGTGTGCCACATCTCTAACATGTCAAACGTGACAATCAATTCCAATCCTTCCTGGTCTACATATATGTGTATATATATGACTAGAAATAGTTTTACACCTGAGAAGTCTTTGTTTTTTCCAAAAGGTGTATTCTTGGAGAGGCAGAAGAATCAGTTTCAATGGCATTTCATACAGAATTTTTGTTTCCTTGAAACACTCCTGGCAAGCTCTCTGTGATGCTGGGATATTTTGCTATTGCCTTTTTTTTTTCAATGCATTACAAGAATGAATTCTGCAGAGACAGATGTTCAGGTGGCGCCATAATGAGAGGGTAAAATGGCTGGAGAAAGAGTATTTAATGGAATTTGGTACAAATGTAACCTGTCAGATAACAGATGTCTTCATCACAGCCCTTAGCATGTGGTTACCACAGCAGGAGCTCTGCTTTCTTTGGTGCGGAAAAACTCATTAGAATCCCTCTTACATTTCTTCATAGGTTCTGATTTCAGTGGTTCAGAAGGAGTTTCTGTCTTTCAGGACTTACTTACAGTGTTTAAAGCCCCTGGAAGTGGTGCCAAGGAACCCTGAGGAACAGGAAAAAGACGAGGGGATCCTGTTCTGTTCAGTTGTGGGAACTGTGTGATGATGTTACGGTTCAAGCTCTTCTCAGCAGAGCCCACAAGCAAGAGAAACCCCTCAGCAGCGTGTGGAGCCTGTGGATCCACTCAGCTGTTAATTTCAATCATATTGAAAACAGGCTCTGAGCAGTTGTGATATAAGAATATATAAAATCCAGCTTAAAGGCAGAGTTCAGAGAAATTGTCTGAACTACAGAGGGTTTGGCTGGCAAACAGGGAAAGAATTAGGAACAAGCTATTTCTTGCCTTTCTATTTTTATCAATGTGAGCAGATGTGAATTTTCCATGAATGGTTTTAATGAATCTTTTACTCAAACGACAGTTGCTGCAGTGTCAAAGTGCTTGTGTTTGGTCATCCTCCTGGTGCTTTCCCTGTAGTGAAAGCTCTGTAGTGAACAGAAGTTCATTTTAAAGCTGCCTCGTGTATTTTCCATCCTGGATTTTTGGGTTTTGCTCATCTTTATTCCAACAGATGTTTCAGCTGTTGAGCAAAACTTTAAATATTTATCCCAACATGGAATGAAAACAATTTAGGTTTTTAAGTCAATTAATAAAATTCCTTGGTTTCAGTTAAATCCTGATGCTTGTGATAGATTCATTAAGACCTTTGGTAAATTGGGAGCGTCTCCATAACTACTTCTGCTGTTGCAGGGTGAACTATAATTGAAAAGCTGGACTGGTTTTAGTTCCTGTTTTCCTCATGTTAAAGATGCATCAGACAATTTCATTTGTTACTGATGCTCTTGTGGCTCTTGAAGCTTCATCTCAAGTGCCACCTGTTAAAGCCAACACAGATAAACTTCACACTGAAAGAACATTCTGCTGTTGTGAGTGATTCCCTGCTTTCAAAACCTCTGCAGAACTGGGGCCAAATGGGAGTTTTAGGTGCACTAGGTCAGCTTGGGATGTGAATGAAGCTCCAAGGTGCAGTTTTACTTTTGGTGATGAGTCCCAGGAATCCCTTTCTAGATATGACAGGGGGAATGATGGATTTTGTCCCATCTCAGCAGTTCCTTTGTGGGCAAATGTTGGGGTGCATCTGTTTTAAAACTGGAGTAGAGTGGACATGCCACTCTGGGGTCACCGTGGGTGCAGGTGAATGAAGATCAATGAAGATTGATGAAGATTGATGAAGATTGATGAAGATCGATGAAGATCGATGAGGATTGATGAAGATTGATGAAGGTCGATGAAAATTGATGAAGATCGATGAAGATTGATGAAAATCGATGAAGAACGATGAAGATCGATGAAGATTGATGAAGACTGATGAAGATCGGTGAAGATTGATGAAGATGGATGAAGGTCGATGAAGCCACGGCGCCCTGGGTGTCCTGTCCGTGACGGGGAGCCGGTGGCAGCCGCGCTCGGTGTTTCAGCACCGCGGACAGCGCGCCTCGCCCGGAGCGCGCCCGGAGCACACGGGGGACATCGCCACCTCCGCCCGCCACCTCTGCAGCCTCCGCTCGGCCCTTCCCACAAAGCAGCCTCTGTTTCCTGCGCTCTTAGAGAGATTTATGGATGATTTATATTGTCTGGCGAACCCAGGGTCTCACTTTTCCTCCTGCCCCTGGCAGCAATCTTACGCTGAACGTAGGAACTGTGGGTTGATAATTCACTTCAGAGTGCAGCTGGAAGGTGCAGTGAGGTTGGTGTCGAGGGCTTCTCCCAGATCAAGCAGCAGGATGAGAGGGAATGGCCTCAAGTTGTACCAGGGGAGGATTAGATGGGATATTAGGAAAAACTTCTTCACTGAAAGAGTGGTCACACATTGGAACAGGCTGCCCGGGGAAGTGGTGCAATCACCATCCCCAGAAGTGTTCAAAAAACACGTGGATGTGGCACTTGGAGCTATGGCTCAAAGGTGAACGGGACGGTGCTGAGTTAACAGCTGAACTCTCTTTTAGATGCCTTTTCCAGCCTAAAGGATTCTGTGATTTAGGGGAAAGGGGTATAGGTAGAAGAATGGACATTCTTCGGGGTGTAAAATCTTATTTGGCAGGAGTTCACCTGTGGGGATAGTTCATGGGGTAAAAAGCTTCATGTACTGATGGACTGACCTGCAGAGCTTGTCTTCTATCGAACTAACCTCATCTCCATTTAGCTGTTTCAAGGAGCAGTGTGCTGACAGCTGTGGAGTAATTTGGGGTTGTTCATGACTCATTCCTGAATTGATCCATGAAGAATTCAAGCTCCTTGTTTAAAAATTACTGGCCCTATGGCAAAGCTCCTCATTACAGCTCTGAATATTCTCTGTATCCATCAGTCCAGCCCTTTGTTTGAAGCTCTTCCTCTGAATGGGAAAAATTAAGGATTTTTCCATGGGAAAAAATGACTGGGATACGTAAAATGTTTTGTTTGGGAGTGGAAGGACTTCAGCTTGGTCTGAAGAGAAATCCTTGCAGTATTTTGTGGTAAAACCCTACTGCTCAGTGGCTTTGGGTAAATTGTGACCACCTGGGCTAAAATGCAGCCTGAGGAACCAGTCAGGACCTCCCACTAAACAAGGAGTGTCCTGATAATCAGTTTGTCATAATTCTGTTGTTAAATATGCTAATTCTGCATTCATGTGCTTCCCAATTTATCAGTGGCCTGGTACTACACAGAAGTCTATATATTACTACATTTTGGGGCTCACCAGGCCCAGCTGCAGAGTATTTTTGTCTCAGTAAAAAGTTCCAGCCCTTCTTCATGCCTCACCCTTCCAATGCATCCATTTCCTGCAGCACTGCAGCCCCAGATTTTGTGTGGCTGCTTCATGTGTGGCCTCTTTTGGAAAACAACACAGCCAAAAGGTTATAATTCACTTTTAGGTATCATCCATGCCCCTGTTTTGTACTGAAGTTGTGGGCTTTAGCTTATTTTTCATTAACTCTCCTATTTTCTCTTTGTCTTCTTTGGCAGCAAATGGGAAATACTCGCTGTGAAAATGAATCTTGATTTTTAGGTCCAAATTTTCTCTTGTGTTCCAGGACACGATGTTCCAAAATTATGAGGTTTTTGTTCTCTTTCATTCATTTTAATCCCCAACACACGTCACTTTCTCCATAAAATTCTGCTAAAAAATTGTAATGGGCTTGTTTTGCCATTTGGTGGCAAAATAAATTAAGTATGGCTGTTGGGTTCAGCTGGCAACCAGCTCAAGAAGGGAGACTCTATTTCCATCAAGCCTTCCCTGTTATTTTGGTGTCTTCAAACCACTTAATTCTTAATGAAGGACACCACCAAAATAGTACAGCAACAGCAATTAACTGTAGTTTTGTCTTCTTGAAAGGTGTTTCCAGAGCTCTGGACTTGATTGCCCTCACCAAGGTTAGGAAGCTGCAGGAGAGAAGAGATAACTTTGCCTCTTTCTCTGCTGATCTTTTAAAAGAGATTTTAACTGGTTTAATTAATATTGCTTGTTAGTGTGATCTGACAGGGGGTTTTTTGTATCATGAGTCCTGAACTGGTCTGACAGGCGGGATCAACACCTGTCGGTGTGTTCAGGGAGGAGCAGAGCAGGGCCCAGCTCTGCCCCAGGGCCCAGCAATGGCAGGGGCTGATCCAGCAATTCCCCTGCACAGGAGACAGAATTTCTGCCCTGGGCAGTGCCCAGCCCTGAGCAGAGCCCAGGGAGGCTGTGGAGTCTCCTCCCTGGGGATGTTCCAGAACCATCACTGCTGTGCCCTGTGCTCTGGGAGGGCCCTGCTGGAGCAGGGAGGTGGCACCAAATGACCCCTGTGGTCCCTTCCCGTCTGTCCCATCCTGGGATTCTGTGACTCTGTCATGCAGAACCGGGATCTCATTCCCACACAGCCAGAGCACAGGCAGGGAACAGCTCAGTAACGTGACTGGGGGGTTCTGGTCCAGCACAGAAAAGCTAAAGCTCATGTCGAATTTTGAAGAGGTAAACTGAGGCACTGATGGGGGATTTCAACAACAACAATGGTGGTAATTCAATATTACAGTTTTTACAAAGAAAATTACATTTTTATTATGGTTTTGTGACTTAAAATCCCTGTGTGACTTTGGTTTCTTAAACAGAATGCAGACTTCTTGTCTTGGGGTGATTCTATGGCCATACTGTATTCCCCATCGCCTGCTTGATCTCTAGTGTACCTTTAAATTGCAAAGGGGGGAGAGAGAAGCCGAGACAACTCTTCAAAGCGGCGAGCTTGACCTCGTAACTAGAATGTATGCATTCTTTTCTCTCCCTATTCTGACAACATGTGTTGGTTAGAGGACTTCTGCTCTCTAGTCTCTTTGGCTCTCAGTGGAGCAGGGACTGTGATCTGCCTCAGTGGCTTCTGTTCCTTTTCGGACTGTTTTTGGCTTGCTTTTCATCCCAGCCCAGCTCCCATCTCCGGCCTGGCTCGGTGGGACCCTCCAAGGGGGAGCGTCGGACCCTGCCTGGCCCGGCCCAGCTCAGGACTGCAGGTTTTACCTACAGAAAGAACTCTAAAATCCACAGTCCTCTTTTAGGGGACAGGGGAGGGGGTTTCAATATCCTTTTTTGCCTTGTGACAGCGGGGGACTCTGTTTGTTAAATAAATAGTTTTTTTTTTTTTTTCTCGAGAAATTATTTTCCCGAACCCGTGGGGAGGGGCTGCCGGGGCCTGCTTGCCTGGCAGGCAGGAGAGAGAGAGAGAGAGAGAGAGACGTCCCTCTTGGGTTGTTTCCTCCTGGATTTGTGTCCAAACCGGCACACTTCTGCATTCCCATTCCCTCCTGCACTCCTGGTGATCCTGCTTATGCACATGGACAGGGGAGAATGCAGCCCAACCTTGGTGTGTCTGCTTTGATCCCAGCCTCACCAGCAGCCATCCTGCTCACCCTTTCCAGTCTGACACATTCCTGTATTCCAGGAATCTCCAGCTCTTGGCTCTACAGGTGCCATGCAAGCCAAAGAACGGCTCCAGGGCTAACCCAGTGCAGTTGTAGAAGGGAAACTTTAATTTAAAAGCCTGAAGCAAAAATCCTTCACTCCTCCAGGCTGGAAAGTGCGAAGGGAAATGAAATTTAGCTCGAGTTCCTTGTGGTTTCTTGTTTTTCACGTAGTGAGATGCACTCAGGCCGCTGAGCTGGCACTGGGGGTTTGCTGCCAGGTGAGAAGCCCTGGGCCTGGCTGGGTGCCATGGGAGCTGGCTGTGTTGTGTTTGGCCACAGCAGCAGAAAACAGTGTGTTCCAGGCAGAAAAAAAGCTGACCAAACGTCTTCTGGTGCGAGGTGATTAAAATCACTGGCATTAGGCGCAGGATGAACTCGAGGCAAATTTAGAATATGTGAATTATTTGAGCTGGAAGTTTTCGAATGCTGCGCAAATGTTAACGTGTCAGCCCAAATCCCTCCTAAGGTAGGCAAGTATTACTTGCTGTCTTCATTTCACTGACTGGAAAATTGAAATTTCAAGGGCTTCAACCTCCGTAATCTTGATATAAACTGGAACTAATTCTGTTTTTGTGGTGTTGCTCCTCATTGGTGCTGATGTAGATGAAATTTGAAAGCAGCTTTCCCTTCCCTGCCAGGGAGAACTGGGACAGCTTACACAAGCAGATGAATCTCCAGGAAACAATGGTGTGGTACCTGTTGATATTGGCAAAAGTGCTCGAGTTTCATTCAAAATACGGGGTTTTATTCACTGGTGCTTATTCTGCCCGTGCAGAATCTCCGCCTGGGCGATTGCTCTTTGCCAGCTTCAGAACTTAGCAGCTCTGTGAAAGCATCTGTCAGCAAATAAAAAGCCGGGCTCCAAGGAAAGTGTTTTAGAAGTGCATCTGAAGCCTGCTGGGATCAGCCTGCTGGAATTTGCATTAGATTCTTTTTTAGTTGCATCAGCTGGGAATATATTGTGACTGCCTGACACTTCCCATTTACTGGTGCTGAATGGAATCCTGATGGAGAGGGGGTTTAATGGAGACGTCACCTATTCAAAGCACAGCGTTTGACAAATGCTGTCGAGAGTTTTTACAACAATTATTTTGTACCAAGCTTTTTATGCAGACAAATCCCAAGGTGCTTTACATTAATCTTTTTCTGGGGAGGGAAGGAGGAAGAATTGTGATTTGTTCTTGCCTTTAATCATTTGAAACTCTTTGACATTCTGTCTCATGATAAAAGGCTTTCTTTGAGGTGTGCTAGGAGGAGGAAAAGTTCACCTTGTGTGCAGGGTGTGGTGGGGCAATCATTCACTCCATAATGGAGCCAGGTAGATTCTGTTGGGTTCTTTTGCCTCTGTTATTGATTATTTGTTATTGATATTTGTGCTTTGAATTAACAGTGGATAGGGATATGTGACTTTCTCTCAGAAGATGAAATGATATATACATTTACATTTGTAAATTGTACTATACATCCTGTCCTGCTTAAACACATCAAACACTAAAATCACTTTAAAACACAAGTCAGTGGAAATGGCTATAAAAATAGAGCAGAAAACAAAGCAGCAGCATCCACCACCCCCTGAAACTCAAATGTCACCTCTAATGAGGAACATACTTAGAGCCTGTAAGATCACAATTTTCAAGATGAATAAATGAGCAACTTTTTCTAGTTTTTCTACCCAGAACTGTGACTTGACCCATAAAAACTCACAGGGAAGAGTGGTCTCAGTTGAATAAGGTGTTCTGGGCACCTCCTTGAATGCCAGCCCAGGGCCCTGGAGATATTTAGGGGCTGAATTTGCTGCTTTGAACGGTGAAAAGGTGATTAGGAACTGTTTCAGCTCAGGTTGTTGATGCTCTGGGGGAAAGCTTTGCAGTGCTGCTGAAGAACTCAGTGGAGAAAGCAAGAAGGGAGAGGTCAGAGAGAGGAAACAGTCCAGCAGTTTTTTACCTGCTTGTTTTAATCCATTCAGTGCTTCTTGCAGATATTTGATGCCTTTTTTGCCATATATAGCACAACTCTATCCGAGGAGGACTTGAGTAGCAGTAGATTCCTAATTCCTGCAGAGACAAGCAGAGAAAAGTAAAAACTACCATGTGAAATCACAGTTTTAAAAAGCAGCTTGGATTATGATTATGTTTTATTGGTATCAGCAGAGAGCTGACTGTTTCTATGCCTCTCCCATGGGAAGGAAGGGGTTCATGCACTGACACACGGGGAGGTTGTGTCACCTGAACTGTGGCATGTAGGCAAAGCTTCATTTTCCAAGGAGCTGTTTATCCACCATGCCCTGAGACATCAAATCCTGCCAGTTCACTGGACATAATCTCCTTAAACAGCAACACCTCCCCTGTGTGGTGAACTGGCTTTTCCTGGAGTGATAATCCCAAGTTTTTCCAGCACAGAAGAATTGCTGGCTCAACATCTGCTGCGTCTTGCCCGTTGAATATGTGTAATATTTCAGTCTCAGCTTTAGGATAAGGTTGTGTTTTCCTCAGAGGGACCAAGGAAGTTGGCGCCATCTCTGGAAGTGTCCAAGGCCAGGTTGGATGGGGTTTGGAGCAACCTGGGATAGTGGAAGGTGTCCCAGTCTGTGGAAGGTGTCTCAATCTGTGGCATGGGATGAACTTTAAGGTCCCTTCCAGCCCAAACCATTCCATGATTCTGTGAAGACGTGTTCCTAAAATGTCATTTTGTCCTTAAATTAACATTCCAGTGCTTGATAACAGAAGAATTTCTTTAGTAGTTGATGTACCTACAGCAACCTTGAGCTCCCGTTTGAAGTTTGAGCAATCCCAGGTTGTTCAGATTTGTGGTAAATCAGTGTAAAATCAACTTAACTGTCAGGATGTTCCAGGAGTATCTGAGATGTCATGAGTTTGATTTCAACGAGAAAGTGATCCAAAGGAGCAGTTGGAGCTGGTGTAACGAGCTAGTGGAAAGCTGTTGATGCTTTGATATATTTTGTTGTAAAACCCCTCACCCAGCTTCGGATTGAACGCACACTGAGGGTGTGGATAAGGCCCCTGCCATGGTCTGAGGGAGCTGAGCCTGCTGCCCTCAAAGGCAAACCAGGAGAAATCCCTGATTATTGCTGCTTAAAAGGAAGCACCATTAACATACCGGGAGAGACATTCTAGAACTGTGTCATTTTTTGTCAAGGAATGAAGGTTGAGCAAATCTTCTGTCATTAGCATTTGATCCTATAAATATTTAAATGTCAGCCCTCCTGGGAGGAGAGCAGTGCTGCTTTCTGAAATGGGGTTATGCTAGAAAGATGATATTTAAATTTTTTGCTAATGCTGTACTCTAATTTGATCTTTTCCTGCCTCGCTGATTAAATTGACTTTCTGTAAGAAAAATAGAAATTCAGCCCACATCTCCCAAAGGTTTTTCTAACATCATTTAAAGATAATACAAAAATAATCCAAACTAAATACCAGCAATTGAAGGCTGTGGAGTTTTTCAGTGGTGTCCCACGATTCCACCAGTTTTTCAGCTACAGATTTTTCTTTGAGTGCGTGGAAGATGAAGGTTTTTTATAATCTCGACTCCTCATTCCAATGCTGAGTTGTTTTAATGAGCACAGAACCTTTCCCTGATTATCTGATCAGATGGGGAGAACCAAGCCTGTTTGGGGAACGTCTGTTTTAGACAAGACTTGTTACTTTCAAAACAATGTTTTAAGACTTCATTTTATAATAGAGTTTCAAGTATAAAGCCACACATTCTGAGAGAAAAATCTTTTAAGGAGCTGATGAAACCAAGTCTTTGAGGTTAAATGAAGTGTTGTAGTTAAATATATTCTGTACCTTCTGACCACTGGACTCAAAAGTCCAGAATGTGTTAATTAAAGGCTTCTTCTCACTCTAAAAGTTCAGAAGATCAAATAAAAAGTTTACTGAATTCCGTTTCTGGGAATGTGGATCAGTATTTTGTTTGTTTAACTTCAGTTCTTCCACAATTATTTGGCTTTTCAATTTTTCTTTCCTCTAGAAATGCCGGGGATAGAGTTGTGCTGAAATAGCATCACAATGAAATAAAAGTTGCCTTTGACAGCTCCCTCTTCACATGGTCTAAAGGCCTTTTCCTCCTTTCCTTTTGCCCATATTTGTCCTGGAAGAACACAATCCCCTTTTGTTTTGCTGGCTTAGGGGTTTTCTTGGATGTCATGTCTGACCTTGTTTACTCAGAGAGAGGAAGAAATCCTCAGTAATTCCCTTTTGCTCATTCCTGATGGACAATGACTGCTGTGTGTCAGGAATTCCAGCTGAGGAGGACTGGCTGCATTACTGACCTTCATACCCTGCTGTAATTTTGTGAATTGCTGCCTTTACAGCGCTGAGGCAACAGGGCTTTCCTTATTCCATTGTTTGCACTGGGGAATGAAGGACTTAAAGGCTTTTATGCCTTGTGCAGAAAAGTTTCTGAGCAATTTCATTTTCTCAGGCACTTGGGATATAATACAAGAAGCAAAAGTGAGTCTGAACTGGTTTTAGAAGAAGAAATAGATATTTGAAGGGAAGCGGGGAATGAACTCGTGGTTGTGGAGGTCAGACTCAAGTACAGGAGAGGACAGGAATTTATTCACAGTCAATGTTAAAGATATCAGGAATATGTATCATAAGCAAAGGAGGTAAAGGGATAAATAGACAAAGGAAGCTGGTAAAATAAAGAGTCCAGAACCTGATTGAGCCATCTTCAATGGCAGAGCTCAAGACCACTGGGGAAAAGCTGCTGCAGACACCAAGAAGTAAAAGGAAAAATGTGAAAAGGCTTGAACCTGTAGAAGAATGGCTCTCTGAGCAAGGACATGCAGAGCTGAGCTACGTGCACAACCCAGGTTTCAGTAATTGTTGAGTAGTTTCTCAGAGAAAATGGATACTGGGAGCAATGTCTCACAGGAACTGCTCATTGGAATGTGCACAACCCAGGCCTCAGCAACCTTGATTATCCTTAATAAGCAAGAAAGAAAAACAAAGTCACTGGTAGAAAAATAACAAGATAAAGAGACAGGATGGGAAAACAGGTGCATGTAACCACAAGAAAAACAAAGTAAAAAGCATGCTTGTTTAGCTATAGCCAATCCTTCTTGACTACTGTAGGTGTGATAATAGCTATTATCCAATCCTAAGTTACAAAGTGGCACATGAACAAGCTGACTAATGTATATAACCAGGCCTGTAATAATCAATAATGGGAGTTCCACCAATAACTCTATGAGTACGTGTGGTTCATCCCGGCAACTCTCCACATGAACCAAGCTTGAAAAGATGGAGGACAAAAACCCAAAATATGAGAACAGGAAGCCTGATAAATATACAATGAAGACTAAAAACATGACTTGATAATATGAACCTAATTTACTTAACTTGGGGAATTAGACCCAAATTATTGCCAAAGTACCACGAATATTTATTACTAAGGAGGAATCTCAAGTGATTTGGAGTTGTAGAGGAAGAGTCCCAAAGACCATCAACAGAACACATTTGTGGAAATGTTTATTCCCACTGAAGTTGGGGAAATCTCCTTAGTTGTGATTTGTGAGGTGCCAGTGCAGCTGCTGATCTGCAAGAGCACTGATAAAGGAGTTTTAAGGATCTGCATTCCAAGGCACCATCCCACTGCTGCTTCTGCCATCCGCTGACCATTTCAGGAAGGTGGTGGTTTCCACGCTCCTAATTTATGGCTTGGGATGCAGAAGCAAAGGGCAGAGCATTTACAAAATGTTTGCTGGCCTTTCCATGTCTTGAGTTTAGATTCTTATTTCAAGGTGAGTTTTCCATTTTGGTTGTTTCTCCTGTAGATGCTGAGCCAAGAAAAGAGCCTGAAATGACTTCAGGCAGTGGGAGCTGAAGGGCTCCGTTCAGACCTCCCACTTGCTGTGCCCCACTCCAGAGGGGCTCCGTGGTGCTTTTCTACCCTTAAAATTAAAATGCTCCTCAGGCTTTTAATGATCCTCAAGAAACACCAATCTGTCTCCAGCTCTGCTCTCCCTGGGGGCTCTGACTGATGGGAGTGTCATATTTAGCAAGAAGTCTAGTGTTTATTTCTGGTGGTATTCAGCTCCCTTCACTCCCTCACTCGCTTTCTTGACTGCTTTTCAAGCACTCCACTTAATGAGGAGGATTAATACTCCTCAGTGGCAGAGCCTTCCTTCCCTGTGAATGGAGTGCAATTAAAAACACGCTGTCAGGAGAAAGGGTGGTCCTTACTGCTCAGCCTGCCAGATGAGGTGTTTGAAACACGAGGTATTGTGCGACAAGTAACTTAGTCCCTTTGTTCCCCGTCACCAGTTCTGGATAATTATTCCCCTTTCCACCCCTTCCTTTGTGTGCCTTGTCTGCTTAGACTTTGAGTTGCTGGGAAGGGAGTCACTTCCAACGCGTTTAAAAGTTCCTGAGAGGGATCTGTCACTTCAGTTTGCTGCTGCTTCTGCAGGAAACACTGAAAGCCACTAGCTCCATGTTTTCCGTCCCTTTTCTTTTTCCTTTTGTTCCTCTTCCCTTCTCATTCATATTTAAGGGAACACATCGTTCTTCCCACACACACCTGTTGTGCCTGGCAGATATCAAACACTTTCAGTGTGCCATAAGCCTCTTCTTCCTTAGCTTTCCTTCACTCATCAGTTTGTCACCTCTTCTTTTTTTAAAGTGTTTTCATCCCAGGACAACTGCCTTTCCCACCATGACTGATACCCTCCTATTTAAGGACAGCTTTTCCCTTTATGATACTTTTTGCAAACTATGATTACAGCAGAGATTTTTGAGTTGAAACTGGCTTTTGTCTGGTTTCTTTTTTTTTACTTCAGTTTACAACTTTATTTTGGATGTTTACTCCAAAAGATCCAGGCTGGGACACTGACACAGGTTTATTTGTGTGGGTTGGGGGTTTTTGTGTCAGTACCTTTACCAAAATACTCATGATTGGATTAGGAATATTTAATTCCATACCACAAGAGCAGGCAAGTGTTCTTAATGTCTTACACTCCAAGTTTGACCTGACTGCTCAGCTTTTTGGTGGCAAAAGACATTAAATTGAGTTAGATGGACTTGAAATACCAAACACATTGTACAGCAAAAGTTCTCCAGTGCTGCAATTATTTCACACAGTAATTATTTCACACAGGGACTACACTGAAATTCCACATGGTTAAAGCAAAAGGAGTCTCCAGCAGGATGTGAAATCTCTTGGAAAAGCTGTGGAGGTCCTTTTTCATTACAGTGATGTGAGGGGAATAGATTATCCGGGACCTCTAATTACCTCTCCCTCAGCTTCAGCAAGACCTGTAACACTGCCCGTGGCAAAAAGCTTTCTCCTTTCCCTCCTCAAAGAGTCATTGTGCTGTTTTCCTCCAGCTGCTTGTCATTCCAGGGAAGTGCTGCCGGGAAGGTTCCGTTTGATAAGTGACACTTATTGCCGGAGACAGAGGAGGGTGTCAATGCTCTCTGCCTTGGGAAAGGTGATGTTTGGGAGGAAACACGGGCCAGGCTCCTGTCTGTCACTGCAGGATGAGCTAATCCTTCCCCGTGACACCGTGTGAAGCTGCGGCCGTGCCCCGACAGCCCCTTCTGCTCCTGCCACCCAAAGCCAGGGGACAACTGATGCCTTAGGATTTTATATTTTCATATATTTGTAATCCTGCAATTCTTTAGTGTGTAACTCTGAGCTCCATACAGAGCGTTAGCAACTGCTTTTCCCATTTTGGTCAGACACAACAATTCCTCTCCAGGCCTGAGAATCAAGGACACCTCGCTGTCTCAGGCCCCGAGAAATGGAAACAAAAGTGAGTTGGGGGGAGCAAACTGAGAGAATGGGACTGCACTGCCTGAAGCTGGAATTGCACAATGAACCTCTGATATGCAAATGGACAGAACTTATATCTGTCCCAAAAACGTGTGGCTGTGTCCATCCTGGGTGCAGTCTCTGTGAGACTCCTGCACTGCCCAAGGTGTGCCCTGGGAAGGCCTTTCCATAAATCCCTGCCCTTTATCCGTTCACTCTGCCCAGCCTCTGCTCCAGGGCAGCCTCTCCAAGGCATCACAACGGCTCAGGGATTGCTTTGGCACCTGTCCTCCCTTTGTCTGTGCCGCTTTGCTCTGGCTCTTGTGGCACTCCCAGGCCACCTCTGCTCCTCTCCCTGCTCTCACAAGCTGATGAGATTCGGCCCCAGGACAAGCTGGGGCAAGGGAACGTTCCTTGGTAAACCCCCAGCTGCTGGGAGGGAGCTGAAACCAGAGCTTCACTCCATGTCCTCCTGCTCTGCTTTCCAGAGATCTGAAGCAATGGTTGCGTGGAGATTTTTAAAAACAAAACAAACTCCCAAACTTACCTTGCCCCGGGTGATTATTTATGGGTTTTTTCCCATTTCTTTGGAGTAAAGTGCCTGCCTCCTGAATACAAACCTGTTACTCAGCCAGTGCTGTAGGACGCATATTCGTTTATTGTGATACAAGACAACAGGCTGGGGTTTTCTCAGCTTTATTTTGCTTGACTTCACATTAATTTTATTTCTTCAAGTAAAGAATAAATGGTGCAGTTAAAATGAAGAATTGTCATAAACCCACAATGAGGTGGCTGGGAGAAGTTCTCTTGACTTCTTACAATCTTTTTTTTTCCCTTTTGAATTAGGAAATAAAACAATGAACTGGTTTTTCAACGTGCACCCTAACAGATTTATTCTTGGAGTGGGATGGGTGGGCAATAATGAGCAGCTGTTCATAAAACCGCCTGATAAAGGCAAAGAGGGGCTTCAGAGATATCTCCTCCTGCCCACCATCAGCACAATAATTAGCAGCTGTTCATAAAACCACCTGATACAGGCAAAAAGGGGCTTCAGAGATATCTCCTCCTGTCCACCATCAGCACAAGTGCTGCTGTGAGATCAGTTATCCATCTAAACCCAGGATGGTTTGCTTTCTATGGGTTTTGGGGGTTTTCTTTCTGTGCTGCATCTCTCACAGTGACTTCTCCCCTAAGCACAAACAAGACCATGGTTTAAGGTGCTGTGGATGGCAGGTGTGGCATTTTCCTAGGGACAGGTTGTGTCATTACTGGCACTGCTTGGATATTATTCCACCTAAGCTGTTTTTCCTCACATAATTGAAAAGCCCTGATAACAGTTCTCTAGGAAGAACCACGCGTTTCTAAACAGAACTTAAAATTCATTGGAAGTTTTCATCTTTCTATTGAAATCTCAGCTTTTCTCAGGAAAACAGAAATTTTATTTCAGGAGAAACTGCGAACATTTGGCACTCTGAGCTTAGAGTAATTGTTGCATTTCTCAAAATGTTTCTGCTAAATAGTCAAAGCACAATCGCTCATTCTTATTTCTTGCTTTATTAATGAGGAATAAAGCAAGAAATTGCTTTAACACAAAAAATTACTTATTTTGTGTGCCCAAAAATTATACACCCAAACCCATCTCAAAATTTCAGGATAATTTAATGACTTGCTGCTAAGATTCCTCTCAGAGGAAAGCCCATGATAAAATCAGTTTCCAGCTCCACACACTGCCAATCTGCTAAATTTGTCTTTGCTGGTACTGAACAATTTCTGGTGGCAGAGATTTCCCGAACGAGGTCAGCAAAACAAAGCAGGGCTGTGTGTGGGGAGGGAGGGAATCACAAAGAGCAGCAGTATGGATCTAGCCCTGGTACATATATTGGGTCAGTTAATTGCAGATCACTTCACAGACCCAGTTTAAAGTGCAGGCTGATAAAGAATTGCATTGCCACTGATAGTAAAAAAAACCCCTAAAATACGACTCTGTCCCTGACGTTAAAACCAGTTTATTGAGGGGAATAATCTCGCACTGAATTTCCCAATGCTGAGTTGCTCTCAAGGATTTCCCTGATGAAAATAAGATGTTCTATGAATAAACTTTGGTAGAACAAAATTAGGCGTGAGGGCTGATGTGATGGTGCTGTGCTAGAGCACAGACATCACAGAATGTTTCCTGCTGCGAGAATTTCAGAAATCTGTTTTAACTCCCAGTAGGGGAAGAATGGCCCAGGAGGAAATGGAGTCCATGTGGGTTTCCTACTGAGATTTATTTTTACAAAATGGGAAAATTGGCTCTGGCGATGCTCTTTCAGTATTTCACAGCAAATTTGGAATTAAAAAGTGTTTTCAGGCCAGAGCTTGAAGAATATTTTTCTTGTAAAGTCTGGGACAACATTTAGAAAGGATTTACACCCTGGTAGAGCTGTCCTTAGGTCCGTTGTAGCTCTCAGAGATGAGCACCACCATCCACACCTTGCATGGGATAAGCCCAAGGACCTCTGGATTTGTCTGTGTCCCTCCACGGGCTGCTGGGAAGCCGGGACTTGCAGAGTGGAGGGAGCTTGGGCTTCTCGGTGGACGTGCAAAGCACAGTGCAAAGAGTTACAACCACCTGGTGTGGTGAATTTGACCGTGGGCAAAGGTGCAGTTCATTCCTGCTTGTGGATTCCGAAAGTTTCACAACATTCCCACCCCAGAGCTGCAGTGTTATCCCATTCTCATGGCATCCCCAGGCACTGTTTAACCCTGCTGGACCTCTTTGTGACCCACTTGTTGGTAAATTTTGGGATTTCTGCCCAAAACAGGCTTAAGGACAGGGTTTAGAGCAGTTTGACAGTCTCTGTTCTCCACGGGCGAGATGGAAGCTAAGAAAAATCAGGTTTTTTTCTGCAGCAGATATAAGGCTGAGGCCAGCTTGGAGATCTCATTACAAAGCAAGGAAAACAGCTTTTGCTGTTCCCAGAGTACAAATGTTGCCTTTCCAATTGCCACATGTTCGAGCTGACATCAGTCCCTGTAAATAAAATACCGAGCTGTCCAGTGAGGTGGGAGGTTCCTGCTGCTCAAATTCTGCAGGGCTTCGGCACAGTCAGGAGGTCAGGGCTGTGCTTGAGTCCAGCAGATCCATGAGGGTGCCCTGGCTTGTTCCAGGGCAGCAGACTGCATCCTTGCAGGGTATAACCCATCATTTTCAGCTGCAAGGGCCTGGCCCAGCTCCCTGGAGGAAGCTGAAAGAATGAGAGGACACCAGGAGGGAGCTGGGAGAAGGGTGTGCAGAAAGAAACTGAGCTGGAAGTAGAAGAAAAAAAAAAGACACTTTAATCAGGAACAGGATGGATTAAATATAAGAATTGTCTGAGCCAGTATTTTCCTCTTTATTCTTTGCCTGAATTTAGAGACCTGTTTGAATCAAATTATGTTTTCAGTATTTTCCATTTCTCTCTGGAAGGAAACCATCTTTTAAAAAACTTATTTTACTGCAAGTACTTGCAGTGGTTTGGTCCAAGTAAAGCAAAACAAAGTCATAAGGAAGGTGTTCCTACCTTTTTCTTATAAGCTGGGACGCTCAGTCAGGTGTAAGATTCTGGCTCAGTTTCCTCTTCCCTGAAAAGATCCAAACCTGTATCTCTTGCATTCCAAGCAGGTGCTCTAACTATGGAGCTGTAACATTTAAGCAGAAGGATACAGTTTCTTTCTGCTGGAACCTGGAAGATTCCCAAGTGGAAGAGCTGCTGAGCAGTAAAAGTGGATGCATTCCAGGAGGGATGAGGTGACCTCCTCAAACAGGAGCCTGGACAGGGAAGGCTGCTGAACCCCCAAACGTTTGTGTGTTTGCTTTCCCTTCAGCTGCCAGTGGGCAAATATAAAAGGGGAACAAATATTAGGAAGTCCAGGAGGGAATTTGTGTGTTTCCCCTCAGCTGGTACCATTTGGAGAAGCTGACTAAACCTTGGGATTGTTAGATTGAAGTTTTCAGTGTTCCCCAGGAACTCACTTTGCTGGTTTTCTTCTCTCAGAAAGGAAAGAATAATTAAAGGCAGGTGGTGTCCGAATGGAAGAAAGTCAAAGAAGGAATTTCTGTAAGAAATTGGGACTTGGCATGACAGCATCTGACTCCAGCTTTAGCAGGTGTGTCCTTATTTAGACCATGGAACTTTGCTGTTGGCACCCGATTGTAGGAGCTCTGGCTGGTTTTGGGACGGTCGGGACGGCTGTAGACGAGAGATCTCTGAGGTTGGGTCTCAGAGTGTGTAGTTTATTTATGAAGGGCGTGGGTACAGTGGCCCTGCTTGGAGCTGCCAGCTGCAGCTCGGAGCAAGCCAGGAAAGTGAGAGAGCAAGAGAAGCAAAGGTAAGAGCAAGAGAGAGTAAGGGTGAGGGGAAGTAGGGGAAGTAGTAAAAGGAGAGGGAAAAGAGGGAAAAGAGAGAAGGAAAAGAGAGGGAAAAGAGCCCGAAGAGAGCGAGGTTCTCGTTTACAATACAATAAATCTTCTTCTGTGTTGAATATTCTAATTTCCACTGACCAATCTAGTACAAGATACAAATCCTATAGCATTTCCATACAGCCTATAAGAATTGTTACATTACCATACTGCGTTACATTTTAAACTCTAGAAACTCCTCTCTGGACCCCTGCTGCCAAGCTAGCAGGGTCTGCTCTGACCCTTGGAGCTGTCTGCAGGCAGAGGGGATTGTTCAACAGAGAGGGGATTACCTTCTGCCGGCCATCCCATTGTTTTCCAGTTGTTCAGTAAGTCAGGCTTGGTATCTCAAAGCTTGCTTTCATTTCAATCTCACTTACAGTTCCCCTATTCTCAGCATCTTTTGCCAGGCGATCATATTTATAAGGCTTTCCTGTTTCATCTTCCCTAACACCTGATGGTGCAGATTTACTCAGGAGTAAGTACCGGGCCAGCCCCAGTACTGGACCAGCTCCTCCAGGAATTTCGGTGTATCCTCAGGTCCAACAGCTCCCACATTTCATGGTGATTTATTGCTGGTGGGTGTGGAAACCCTGCTTCCATTTCTAAATGTTCTTCTTTGGGTTTTCTGAATGCTTTTCTTTAAGGTGGTGGTTTGGGAGAAGGCAGCACAGAGCACAGGTGCCTCAAAGGGAGCAGGAACCTGAGTTCATCCGTTATCAAAACGTCTCACAGAATTTACCACGGATGAAAAACATGGGATGTGGACAGCTGAGAACACAGCAAGGTGTGAGTGTGGATTCCTGTACAAACTCCCAGCAGTGGGCAGCAGGATTATCCATTTTATCAACCTCTCCTTGAAGGTGAGCACACCTAACAGAGACCTCGGGCTTCTGCTATCGTCCCATTTCACTGAAATAAGATCCGGGATAAAAAAAGCAAGGAATTGAGCCAGCGTAGAAGTCCAGCTGTATTTTGGGAAATTTGGCTCTCAGGTACTGGGAAAGATAAAGCATTTTCTTTGCAGAGCTTGGCAGAGGGCTTACCTGCACTCAGCCTCTCTGGGGACAGAGGTGACGGGGCAGAAAATAAATGACACTTTGACTTCCTGCCTGGCACAGGCTGAGCCTGTCAGCCCCAGAAGATGGAGGGGTTCTGGGGCAGGGGGTTATCCAGGCCCATTCACGGCTGCCGCTGGAATGTAAACAGTCTGAGCCCCTAACGGAAATGTTATCTTGCCTTGAGTTTAAATCTCCCGATTCAACATTCCCTCAAACCTCTGCTGTGTTTCTGCACTGCAGCCCGTGGGGAAATCTGTTTTGCTGTAATTCCGAAATGTTTCTCCCGTCTTTCCCCGTCCTTTGCATCCCTTCCAGCCCCGGGAAGAATAGCAGACCATTAAAGACACGACTACAAAGAGCGCACTGTGCGAGGCCCTCGGCAGTGTCCCAGTGCGAAGGCCAGCGCTGATGTCCCAGCAGGAGCTGCTGCATCTGCCCTGCAGAGCCAAGCTCAGCGCCTGCCTGGGGATCTCTCCTTCCCTGGAGCCGTTCTTCCCTTTCTGCCGCTGTTACCCGACACCTTTCATCCACCTCCGCTGCCACACACCATAAAATTACTCTGTGTGTAGTCTCCATTCATTCACCTTCCTCTGGGGAAAATATATTTCCCCATGGAGGCTCTGGAAAACTGCAGCAGAGCTTTGGTGTCTTTAAACACTTTCTCTTCCCTTTCTAAATTCCTCTTAGAGCCCATTGAAAATATATATATATGTATATATATTCCAGCTGTTTAAATTAAGTCTATGGCATAGTTTAGTTCTTACTTAATCCAGAATTTATTAAATCATTCACTGCACCCTTTGTTTTTTTGAAAACTGCTTTTGCATTGAAAACAGACAAAGAAAATAAAAGGGGCAGAGGAGGGGATCTGAAGAGATTCCAAGAGAAAAAGTCTCTTTCTTGTAGCTCTAGGTCTCAGCTTGGATGTTCAGCGGTCCTTGCAGAGGTTTTGCAGTGTTCCAAGTTCAGTGAAAGACTCAGGATTGTGTCTGGGAATGTCACAGGAAGATTTGTGATGGGCAGGGAGGGAAGGAGGCAAGAGAGGGGTGGGCAGCAGTTAAAAGAAAAGAGCTTAGACTTTTCCTTCACTTCTCCAGCTAATGTTGGTCTTGGCTTTCAGACTCTTATTTCATCTGCCCAGCTTGCGATTCATCTCTTCACTTTGAATCCTCTGCTTTAATTTGTTTTAGCTGTTTCTTTTTGCACAAGCCATTGTGTAGGGTCAGATAAATCCAGCGAAAGCTGAATAATGAGTAATTTGATTGTTCTTCAAACAATAAACAGGAATTGTGTTTGCTTTGGCAGCAAGAAGGAAAGGTCTTAAATGGGCACACTTGGCCACAAATTCATAAAGAAAAATACTTGTGCACATAGAAATGAGATGTTTTTTATCTCCACTCAAGGCTTTGGGAATTGAACTGGAATATTCTGTAGCCAAGCCCTGCTTGCTGTGTGTGCTGCAGCCCCTCATGAGGGAATGGCAGAGGGAAGGAGAGGGTTTTGGGGTGTCTGGCTTTCCTCATCCCCCCTGATTAAACTCCAGGTGTCAAATAGCAGCTGTGACCTTTAACTTGCTCATTATAAAGTTCAAGTTCAATTCTTCTGATGTTTGCTCTTCCCCAGCTGCAGTAAGGCTCAGTGTGGTGTGTTGAAACAATTCAGGCTTTTCGCTTTGTAGAGCAAGAGAAGTGTGGTTGTAGGGACAAAACTGAAAGAGTTGGGTTGTTTAGGCAGTAAAAGGCCTGGCTTAGTCTCTCCTATGTAAAAACAGCTCAATAACAGTCCTGCAAAGATATTTTATTTGCAATGTCTGGATATTTAGATCTTCCCTTAGGAATTTATGTCCTGGGAGAGGACCAGCCTGGAACAGTCACATGGAAATTACAGAAAGCTGCAATGGAGAGAGGAAGAAAGTATTTTCTGCGTATTCCAGACTGAACATCCTGCTGTGTCCTTGTTTAGAATGGACCCATAAAGCTGTGTGTCCGTTTTAGCCAGCCCAGCATGGAGGGGAATCCCCTTTCTTCACCCTGGCAGCCAAATATTTTGGTGACAGTTTAACCACTTATCAAGAAACAACTTTTTTTCATCAGAACTTTTTCCAAAGTGATTGTATTGTGTTTATGTGCTGTATTTCCAGGCTGGAAACAAAATCCAAACAAGGCTAGGGTTTAATCAGTTATAAAGGGCATGACTGAAACCACGAGCTTGGGGCCAGCAAAGAGACACCCAGGTGGCAGCTGCTGACTTTCCCCAGATCAGGGAGGTTCTGTCTCATGCAGGTGAGGGCAGGGGCAGCACCTTCCTAAAGAATTTTGGGACCAAGCTTTGTTGCCATAAATGGCTTTGACCACCTCTTTACAATCCTGGTGAATAAAGTTGTATAAAAAGTGATCGCTCCTCAGGTGCTGCCTCACCATCAGCTGCTGCTCACAGCCAAGTGCAGGAGTGCTCAGCTCCCCTCTGCTGCTGCCTGTCCCTCGGCTGTGCCTGTGTCAGCCTCCACGCAGATCCTGTCCCGCAGCACAGAATCCCAGAATGGTTTGGATTGGAAGGGACCTTACAGCTCATCCAGTGCCACCCCTGCCATGGCAGGGACACCTTCCGCTGTCCCAGGCTGCTCCAAGCCCTGTCCAGCCTGGCCTTGGGCACTGCCAGGGATCCAGGGGCAGCCACAGCTTCTCTGGGCACCCTGTGCCAGGGCCTCCCCACCCTCACAGGGGAGGATTTCTTGCCAGTATCCCATCTAGACCTGCTCTCTGACAGTTTGAAACCATTCCCTGTGAGATCTGCTCTTCTATGTGTGACTCCTGTCATTTGAGGGATCCCATGGAAAACCCAGCTGCAGGTGCTTGGTAGGAACACGGAAGTGTCTGATGATGTGTGTGATCTTTCAAATGTTAATGTGGTAATTTTCTGAGAATTTGCCAAATGAGACAGGTTTTCACCATCTCTGCTACTGCCTTTGGGAATAAATTCCCCCCTACTGACTAGGGAGCCCTGCTTTGAATTTTGTCTAAACACAGACTTGTGCCCTTTCCTTCAAGCCTTAAACAACTTTTGCTGAACTGCCTCGAGGCTGTGCCTGATGTGCAGCAATTTACTGATGCTGAGCATGACCATGGATGGTTACAGTGCAGCTCTGTGGGAGATTTTTCTTCTGTGCATTCTTTGGCTTAATTCACAGAGCATGTCTTGGGGAAGATTTTAATTTCCACTGAATAGGAGGCATTCTCTCAATGCCTTTCACTGTGCTAAAAATCCTCGAGCTTTAATATCATGTTTAGCTTCTGCTTTTAACACTAAACAATATTTTGATTTGGGAGAACTTGTTGACCTCTGGGGGGAAAATGTGCAACTGTTGAACTCAGCCACATTTGCTGAATGTGCTCAAATGGTATGTGGGATTATAGAGCCCTTAAAGAGAAAAATGGCAGGGGGCTCTAGAAGGGCTATTTCCTTTCTCCCCCCCAGTGAAACAGAGAAATAGATCTGTCTGAAAAGAAGCAGAGTCTGTCTCTATGGCTTTATGGCCGGTTTTAAGTGCCTGCTTGAGCCACCTGAGTATGAATTGGCCTCTGTCTAGGAGCTGAGCAGCCCTGCTGAGGTGGCAACAAGCCTGGGGCTTGGAGGGGCATGGAAAAGGCTCTGCAGGAATATTAGCCTGGAGTAGGCTCAGGTCTAGCCAGCCTTAAACTTAGAATTATAGACCTGTAAAATTGTTTAGGTTGGAAGGGACCTTAAACATCACCTTGTTCATTCCGGAGTTTCCAGCGGAGCAGGGTGCTCCAAGCGCCGTCCAGCATCCCGGTTCAGAACGGGCAGGAGCCCGTGGCTGCTCGCCAAGAGTCTCATGAGTCTGCTGAGAACGCAGGCGAAGAGGGTGAGCGCTGGTCCCGTGCGTGGGATAAAATCCCAGAGCCTCTCTGAGCGTCTCTGCTGAGCCCCAGGACCAAGAGGTGCCTGAGACACGGCCACGGAGCTCCAAGCAATCCTTTTGCTGTGCTTCGATTGCAGCCTGCTGGGATTGCAAGAGGAAGGGAAGTGGATCCCAGGTTTCAGCAATCCATTAGTGAGGAAGTGTCACATAATTCAGGCTTAGGGTTTTAGCTCGAGTTTTAACCGCCTGTGTTGTCGGCTCAGGGTTTGCTCTCTGGAGGAGTGATTTAGATGGTGTTTTTTCAGGCAGCTGCTTGCGAGGAGCTGACTCCCCAGCAAAGGTGAAAACATGAACCTGGCAATTCCCAAATATCAGACTCTGCCGTAGAGAACTCAGGTACCCCTGATTTTGCTGTGTTTGCCCTCTGGTCATCCTCTGTGAGCAAATGTTCCTGGCTCTCACACTGAAAGCTCAGGCAGGAATGCCACTGGATAACAGCTGCCTAATGTTTGGCTGATAAATTCATTTAAACAGAATCCCAAATGGCAAAGCTTGTAAATGACGGGTTCGCATTTTTTTATTCACGTGTAAAGAGTGGGGGCGGGAGAGGAGCTGTTGTTTTCGTTCTGTTCTTCTCGTTTGCTTTTAACCTCAAAACCACTTGGCATGGAAAAACAATTCCCCAAAGGCTCTGAAAATAGCAAATCTGAATAAGCAGAATATTTTGCAAGTGAGATAGCACTTGCGCCATCTCAGCAGTAGCGCTCAGAGAGGAGGAACATCAGCAGTCGTCTCCGAGGAATGGAGGCATTAATCTGGGAGCAGAAAACAAAGAGGAAACAGTGAAGCAGACACCTAAACGTGACTCATTACCGCCATTTGTCTTAATTAACACATTGAGACAATGGCCTGATTATCTCGGTAGCACTGGGTCATGTTGTACCCACCAGCGAGTGTCAAGGAGGAATTAGCCCCTCATCACGGAGTGGGATATAATGCCCTCCTCACACAGCAGCTGAGTCATCAGCCAAGAGAGACAAAATAAATCCTGGAGAGGAGAAGTGGTTAATTGATTAGAGCAGAGGAACAACGGCCCGGAGCTCCCGGCCCAACCTCCGGCTTTGGAATGACTCACTGGAGCCCTGGGCAAAACGTCTGACATCCAACATCCGACCTCTGTGCGCCTCTGCTTCCCAAAAGGAGAGGAATTCTGTCTGTCCCCACGCAGGGCTGCCTTTGGCTCCCCTGAACAGTGATTCAGTCATCACTGGGCATATGGCTCCCCGTCCCCGGGAGGATTCGGAATTTCTGCCTTCCGGCTGCAAACCCTCCTGATGAGTTTGGTGTCTGCCCTAAAGGGCAAGGAAAGGAGGTGGAATGAGGCACAAAGGACATGAACAGGAGAGAGGAGAGGGAGGGCTGCACCAGGGAGGCGATGAGAGCTTGACCATTTGGGGTTTTCTCTTTGTTTCATAGCGATAGATACAAGGGATGCTAAATGTGTCCTGGATGAGAACAAATGCTTCTCTTAATGAGCCATCGATGTTGCACTACAATAATTAATGTTGTTGACTTGTGATCTTTGTAAGAAACTTATTCATTTCCAATTCCTGTTCTGTCTCCTAGAAACTGTAGAGGCAGGGATTTATGAGCTTTACTGGTTTTCTGTTTAGCAGAAATCGATTTTTTTTTCCTTGATGGAGGTGATTCTCAAGCTGAGAAATGAGATGCTGCTCCTCTGGCTCACTTGCATAGATAGGAAAAAATGAGTGAATGTATTTCAGCTGAGGCCAAGAGCGCTTTGGGGAGGGATTTTATTGATGGAACGGATTTCCACGGACAGCAAGGTGGCAGAAAGTCTTTGTTTTAACACTTAATGAAGGCGGGGAGTTATTTGCAGTGTTGCTTCTCTAGTGGAGACCTTTAAAGAGTGTGGTTTATTCTCCTTCTGTATCTGTCCTCGGGCTGCTTTGGACTGTGAGGCTCCAAGAGCTGGCAAAACCTTGCAGTCTGACTTTTGGTACATGATGAGGTGTTTTGAATTACAAGTTGGTGTTGGCATTGAAGTGATTTATCCACAAAGGTTTAGGTTGCTTGCTGAATGTGTGGTGCAGCTCCAGGGGCTGAGGGGAGTTGGGATGCTGTAGGGAGGAGCAGCTCTCCTGCAGCCCAGTTCTACCAAAGGAAGGTGAAGATGAATGGAAATACTGAAAAGTGAACACAGAATCCCACTCTACACTCCACTGCTTGTTCCCACTCAGCCTGTCTCATATGTAAATCACATAAGAACAGACTTAAGAGTACAGATTTGCTGTTGGCCTTTCTGCCAGTTCTGTGCCTCACTTTGAACCATTTTACTTCCACCTTCTAGAGAGCAATGGTGACTCTGCCCCTCAGCTCTCAAAACTGCTCAAAGACCCAGGATGGTTTGAAACTGAAAGAGGACGGGTTTAGATTGGAAGTTAAGAAGAAATTCTTTATTCAGAAGGAGGTGAAGCCCTGGCACAGGGTGCCCAGAGAAGCTGTGGCTGCCCCTGGATCCCTGGAAGTGTCCAAGGCCAGGTTGGACAGGGCTTGGAGCACCCTGGGACAGTGGAAGGTGTCCCTGCCATGGCAGGGGTGGAATGGGATGAGATGAGCTTTGAGGTTCCTTCCAACCCAAACCATTCTGTGGTTCTAAGTACATATGACAAAATACAGAACATTTACACGTGTGAATGAATGAATGAATGAACGAGTGAATATTTATTGATGGTTTGTGATCCACCAAGCTCAGTCTGGTTTTCGGACTCTCCCCACTCCCCCACCTCGTTCCGTGTAGGAAGCGACTGAGCTGGTTACAGACTGTGATGCTCTCATGGACAGGGAGCTGCATTTTGCTCTCAGCACTTTTTTCACCACTCCCCTGCCAAAAAGTGCTGTGGGTAAGGAGGGAAAGCAGAGCGGTGAGTGCTGGCCAGGGCTGGCTGCGCAGGGAGTGCACGTGAAGCTGCTGCTGCTCTGCCGTGCGGGTTCCAGGGGGGCTACAGCCTCCTCTGGGGCTCCCGCGGGGTAATCCTTGGATGCCCCTGCTTCTTTTCCTGCTGGGAAGGGAGGAATTTAATCCCTTACTGCCCAAACCTAAGGCAGCTCTCAGAATGAAATGGAGATGTTAGCGGGTAATCCAGAGGAAGGGGGCACGAAATGCTCTGATTTCCTCGGTATTTGCCTCGAATGAAGGAGCCCTTTATTCCAGCCTACTTTTGAAGGAAATAAGGAAGTTCCAGTGTGTTTGCATTTTCCAGGGGGATGTCTCTGTGTGGTCATGCATGAATAGGGTACCTTGCCTGTACAAACAGGTAATGACCACCCCATCTTAGGCATAATTTTGAGTTTAGCTTTCGATAGTAATGTGACCAAAAACCATGAGGTAGGTACTGTATGGATGAAAGGTAATGATTTCCTGTGAGACAGTAATGTCTTTAACAGAAAAACATCTCAGGAGGGAGCAGGATCACTGCAGATAGTTGATAGCTTTTGCAGGGACTTGTGTTTTTAATGCAAACACCACAGAGTATTCCTTGGAAAAATAATTTAATTGTTGAAATTGTGTGTTGTGTACAAAACAATTATGGGTGCAACAATGCTGAGGACTTCCAGAAACTTCTGGGTAATTTTCTCTTAAGGGGAGGCAAATGTTTAACTTCCAGATGTGACAAAAGGTGGGAAAGCCTAAACACATTCGCAGGGAATGTAATTGTAGCAAAAAGCCAGGGCATGGCATGGCAAAGCTGAAGGGCAGCCTCCGGGTTAGAACTGCATCATTTAGGCTGGAAAAGAACTTTGAGGTAATCGAGTGCAACCATTAACCCATCCCTGCAAGTCCAAGTGAATCAGTCACAGGATGATTTGGGTCAAAAAGGACCTTAAAGCCCATCCACTTCCACCCCCTGCCAGGGGCAGGGACACCTTCCACTGTCCCAGGCTGCTCCCAGCCCTGTCCAACCTGGCCTTGGACACTTCCAGGGAACCAGGGGCAGCCACAGCTTCTCTGGGCACCCGGTGCCAGGGCCTCAGCACCCTCGTGACGTGAGGGATGTGAGTGGTACTTGAGGTTGAGGCCATTGCTCTGGAAACCAGAGGATGGTGAAACGCAGCTCTCCCTGACTGGATTTGTCAGATCCCCTTGGATTGTTCTGCCCAGAGCCCAGTGGGCAGGACCAGGAAGATGAGGAGCTGCTGCCTCTGGCCTTTTCACCAAACACAGCCGTGGACCAACCCAAAAACCCAACAACTAAAAGGCTTCACAATCTGTCCCAAGGAGGCAGAAGGCACTGTAAAGGTAATTACCCTCTGAGTTCCCAAGGAAAAAACTATCCCATGTTTAGCATCACTTAGGTCACTTTGGCAGGAAAGCTGTGGCTTCTTGCCTGCCTGCTCCAAGGACGAGTGAGCAGTTCAGAGCTGTGTTCCTCAAAAGCTGCCCTGGCTTGCCTGGGTTGATTCCTGCTCTCTAATTTTAAATAATCAGCTAAAGAGGAGACAGTGCTGAGACCAGCCAAGTTCATGTCTTCTCTGCTTCACCAGTTCATCCCCCCCAACCCCAAAGCTCCAGCTGGTCCTCCTGAAATCAGCCACCACCTGCACCATTATCTACCTCTGAGCCTGGCCCAGGTTCCCTCATTAACCTGAAGGGGAAAAGAGCTGAGAAATAGTAACAAAAATACTTGGGGGTGAATGAGTTCCCCTCTTTCCCCACAAGCCTTCAAGAAGGAGCTGCTGTGGCCTTTTGGGGAAGGCTGGGGAAGCCTTTAGAGCAGCGCTGAGTCCGTGCTGCTCACACGGAGGGTCTGTGAGCGCAGTTGGCTAAACAAAATCCTGCTTTGGATTGTCACTTCAGGCTGTCGTTAACAGACGTGGCAGAAACCCAGCAGTGCCAGTGATGAGCGAGATTTGGGGAGAAATACTGATCGACCATCTGCCAGGGTATTTTTCAACTTCCTATACTGAAACAGTGGATTTTTGAGAAAAGTCCTCCCTTAAAGTCCACTTTAGGCTGGGCTTAGCAGTTCTTGCTGTGATAACGACCAAATTCTAAAATGTGAGCCTCTTCCAGTAATAGCTCTGCCTCAAGTGCTTGCTGACAGAGGTATTAATGGCCCAAGGGATGAGCATGGATCTGTTTACATTTGCGGTGAGGTTTTTTGGTGCAGCAGATGACGATGCATTGAAGCATTCATTTATTTTTCTGTGGTGCAAACAACTGCAATCAGAACTTGTTTATTTACAAACCAAAATGTTTAGAGAGAAAACATTCCTGGGGAGATGCTCTAAATCCAGGGAGTGAAAAATACCGTGGTTTCCAGCTTCCTCTTTTAATGGAAAACAAGAAAATGAAACAAATCTGATCAGGTAGTGTGGCAGAGCTTGTAGCTGGTTTTAAGCATTGGGATCAGCTTTGCTCTTGGGTACAAATGAGACTCTTGTTTCCTTCCCTGCTAGAGGAGAAGAATGATGATCAGTGTAACACAGCAATTAAGAGCACTAAATTCCCAGAGGAAGATGCTGTACAAACAGCTTCTGATTGCTTTTTGATATCTTTTTTGTTCTGGTAATGAGCTGTTTCCCAGAGACTCTGATATATTTATTATGTGACAAATGAGACTTGGTTCTTTTCAAGGCAGTAAAATAAACCTGAAATCATGATAAAGCAGCTTGATAGTGTTCAGATGGGAAGCTTGCAGCAATTACCTTTTGGCCTCCTGAACCCAGAGCTGTCCAAGTGGAGGGATTTGCTGGGCACTGTGACCTGCTCTGACGGTGTGAGAGCTGCCCGTGCTGCAGGCACATCCTGAGCACCTTCAGAGGAAAAAGCTCTACTCCAGCAGCTGCTTTTTGAGCTTTAAAAAGGTGCTTTAAAACCAAACTGTCCAACCCACACAACACCAAGCCACCGCCAAACAATCAGTGAAAATCCAGACCCAAAGGGAAATCATAACCAAAAGAGGGTTTCTATTAATCTTCAGATGTGGAAATAGCCCCAGTTGTTCTTTGGCCTCCTGCAATGGGATTTTCCAAGGGGTTTGTTTTGCCTGATGGTTTCTTCCTGTTGGCAGCAACATCTTCAAAAATCCCCTCCAAACTCATCCACTGCTGCTGGTGTTAGCAGGAAGTGTCAGGGCTCAGTTTCCCAGAGTCAAGCTGCAAACACTGTCGGGATTCTCTGATAAACATAAAGCTCAGTTTGATGCAGGGAGTCGTTTTACCAACAGAAGAAGGCTGAGGGGATGATTGGGAGTTTTTTAAAGCCTTGGTAGATTTCCAAAGCTGTTCTTGGAAATGGAGGAATTTTGATTAAATGTATCTGGAAGAGTTCTTTGTCCCTAACCAGAAGCAGTGGTGGAAGTCAAGGGAAGGGAAGTGTCTCAGGCTGGACTGATTGGAGTCACATTCAAGCCATCCTCTTCTTGGAGAGGTGAATTGTGGTGACTCAGTCCCATTTAGGAGGGTGACCAGGTCAGGTTCAGCTACTTATCTAAAAGTGGTGCAGCTCTGATAAGAAAGATTTACTGTTTTGCTGATTAAAATGCTCTCCTGACATGGGGCAGTTTGAGCAGTGACTTGACCCCACTTTAGCACAATTCCTGGGAGTGCAGTGGCCACTGATTTCTTAGTAAGGTCTTGGGCTTATATTTCATTATCTGAAAGGGATGAAAATTGTCTGATTTCATTGTCTGAATGGAATGAAAATGGTTTGATTTCATCCTGATGTGCCACGAAAAAAAATCCTTTGAAGGTTTACCTTTTCTCTAAGATGGAACATTATTATTATTATTATTAATTATTATTATTTTAGTCAGCTTTTCTAATGGAATGTTCTGATGTAGCTGCAAGTTCCAGAACATGCTACAGGGCACAGGTGAGGGTGTCAGAGATGGTGAATGTGGTGATCAATGCAGGTCAGCCCCCAGCCCGTGCTGGTGAGTGGGGTTGTTCTTCCCCTGGTGCAGGACCCTGCATTTGCCCTCGTTGAACTTCAGACAGTTCTTCTCTGTCCCTCTCAGCCTGTCGAGGTCCCTCTGAAGGGCTGCTCAGCACTGGGGTACCAGCCACTCCTCCCAGATTTGTGTCAGCACTGAGCTGCTGAGGAGGCACTGCCCCCTCATCCAAGACATTGATAAACGAATTAAACAACACTGGGCCCAGTGTTGAACCCTGGGGGATGGCACCAGTGACAGGGCTCCAACCAGACCCTGTGCCCCCGGTGCCAGCCCTCTGGGATCTGCTGTTCAGCCGCTTCTGACTGTCCAAAACAACAGCACTGATGCAGCGTCATTCTCACAGAGTCACGGAATATCCTGAGCTGGAAGGTACCCACCAGGATCATCCAGCCCAGCCCCTGGCCCTGCCCAGACCCCCCAACAATCCCACCCTGGGCATCCCTGGCAGCGCTGCCCAAACGCTCCTGGCGCTCTGGCAGCCTCGGGGCCGTGCCCATTCCCTGGGGAGCCTGGGCAGTGCCCAGCACCTCTGGGGGAAGAACCTTTCCCTGCTCTCCAGCCTGAGCCTGCCCTGGCCCAGCTCCCGCCGTGCCCTGCGTGCTGTCCCTGTCCCAGAGCAGAGATTGGAGCCGCCCCACAGGAGGAAGTCGAAGACCACAGTGAGATGTTCCCCTGCTTCAGCCCCTGGAACACCAGACCTCGTGTTCCACTCTCACCTGTGTCGGGCTTGCCTCACGTTACTGGTTTGAACGCGCATGGCAGGTGTGCATTTCCCTCCTCCCAACGTCCCCCTTGCAGTCCCAGAGAAGCCTCCGTGCCGGTGGGATCCATGCCCTGTGCAGATGCAGCCCTGACTTGGTTTAGCCCCGATGCTGTCATGTGTTAAACATCCTCATCTTGGCCCGGGTTTCGCACTGAGTCGGACTCTGAGAAATTTGCAGTGACGTTCATTGCCCCTGCAAATCATTCCTGCCTGCCTCGTATGGAAAAACGGGCCGAAGCTCTGCTCTGCACTAGAAGGGAGCAGAGCATTTTTGAGAACTAATGCTGGACTGATTTGGTTTAGAGATTTGTAAGTTCTGAGGTATTTGGCAGAATATTTTCTGAGTGGTGCAAGAGCCTAGTTGGTTTTAACACCATTTTTATGATTTACAAAAATCCTCAAGTATCTTACAGAAAGGAAGTCAAAAGAAATTGAGTTTTTCTCCTCGAAATTTTACTTCTAGACTAACCCAGTGAAAAAAGAAGAAACAGGCTGTAAGGAGAAGGAAATTCAGAAGGAGCAGGATTCCTCCAGAAGGCAACAAAACCCAGGTCTGATGCATGGTTTGGGGGAAAAGAGGATCTTTGTCAATGTGTGGATCCAATTAAAATGATGATGGATTGTGCATCCCTTGCTGGAAAGTTGCACGTACCCGACTAACAGTGGGAATGAGGGTGAATGATTAAGGCAAGGCTTTTTTTTGTTTTAATAACGAAGAATATTCCATTTAGGAGAAAAGGACGTGGTGCACAGGCTCACCAGAGCTTCCCTGCATCTTCCCTCCTCTGTAAAATCAAAACTGGGAGAAGGATTAGCAGCCACATGGGACAATGTGAGGAAGATGAAACAGTTACCCCTTGTAAAAATAAAAATCTTATTTCAGAGAAGCTTTAGGATTGTCCCCCTCACAGCAAGCCGAGAACATGGTTTACAGTCACTAGAAGTGTCCTTGGTCTGTGAGCTCTTGAACGGGATCAGCAGTGAGGGAGGATGAGCTCAGCTTTCCTGAGCTCTAATGGGGCCTCTCTAATGGGACCAACCAACAGCAGACTGACCCCAGGCTCCTGAAGTGACAAAAAGCCATCGTAGGGGCAGCTTTTGAGTAATCCTCACAAAAGTGACTTTGACAACCAGCCTTTTAATGGAAAACCTTACTGGAAGTAATTTTTTCTGTTTCAGTGAGAAGAGAAATCAGGCTGAATGTGCGCGCTGCAGTACGCTTTGGGCTCAGGGTTTAATTTAGGAGTGATAAAGACCACTTTGTCTCTCTGTTTCCTGAAATCCATGTTTTCCTAGGCGTCTGAGCTCCATTCCCTCCAGCAGTTTGTTCTGCCTAATTACCCCGAGTGTCAGAGCAGGAGGTAAGTGCTGCACAGAGCTGTGCTATCCATTTCCCTAACCAGGAGCTGCTTCTGGTGTCATTAAGATTTCCACAAGGCTTTTTTTGCAACGTGTTCGTTCTTTCAGAGCTAACATTTTCTCCCCAAAATGCTGATTTTTCTTTCTGTCAGCCCTTCAGTTCAAGTGTAATAGCAGCTTACAGGAAACTCAACCCAGTTTTCACAGCCCTTCAAGAGGTTTCGCTGAGGCCTTTTGCACAATTTGCAGATTTTCATCTTTACATTATAAATGACTTGGTTTGGTGCACTCAGCTGCTGGAGGCAGGTGGATGTTTACACCTCGTTATAAAATTTCATGTTGTATCTTAGAATCATGGAATGCCAGACTGGTTTGGGTTGGAGGAGACCTTAAAGCTCATCCCATTCCAACCCCTGCCATGGGCAGGGACACCTTCCACTACCCCAGGGTGCTTCAAGCTCTGTCCAACCTGGTCTTGGACACTTCCAGGGATCCAGAGGCAGCCACAGCTTCTCTGGGCACCCTGTGCCAGGGTCTCACCACCCTCTGAATAAAGAGCTTCTTCTTAATATCTAATCTAAACCTGTCCTTTTCCAGTTCAAAACCATCTTGGAGCTGTGAGCAGCTTTGCAGTCCTGCTGCAGCTCAGCCTTGCAGCTGTGCCTGTTCTCAGGCAGCAGGGCCAGAACCCGGGGGGACCCTGCAGCAGGGTCTGGGTAAGTCACTTTTGCTGCCTGAAACATGAGGCTGTTTTCTCTGGGAAGTAAGGGTTGGTGGCTGACCCCAGGGGATGTGCCTGATGTGGTTGTCACTCCTCTTTTCTCTGACTGTGGAAGCAAACCTAAGTCTGTGCAGCTTTTTGGGGTGCGAGGAGGCATTGCGGGTTAACCCAACGGGCAATGAGCACCACACAGGCATTCACTGCCTCCCCCTCAGTGGGATGGGGGAGAGGATTGGGCAAAAGAGTAAATTTTACAGGTTGGCATAAAGACAGTTTAATTGGGCAGGAAAGGAAGGGAAAATCAAGCAATAAGAGAATACACAGAGCAAGTGACGCAGTGCAATTGCTCCCTGCTCTCCTGAGGGATGCCCAGCCAGCGCCCAGGGAGCAGGCTGGCAGCCCCAGCAGTTCCCCCAGCTCTAGAACTGAGCAGGGCAGTGGCTTGGAATGTCCCTGGGATCAGCTGGGCTCAGCTGGCCCGGCCGTGTCCCCTCCCGACCCCGCGCGGGCACGGCAGCGCGACAAGCTGAGAAGTCCTTGACTTAGTGTAAGCACTGCCGAGCAACAACCGGAACATGAGTGAGTTATCAACATCTCTCCCGTCCTAAACCCAAACCAGACCGCGATACCAGCTTCTAGGAACAAAATTAACTCTGTCCAGAAGAAACCAGGGGAGTTTTGTGGTTGGTGTGGAACTCGTATGAGTAACACAACTACTACGGAAAGAATCACCTCTTTGCTGTCCTAAATTCAAACCAAACCCTGGCTTTTTATTTTGCTGAAATACATATTGTTTGTATTTTATTTGTGTGTTCTTGGCACACTTGTGATGCACTGGGACCAAAAAAAATCCCAGCTCTCAGACAAAACAACTTTCTTCTAACTGAAAGAGGATCTCCTCTCCTTGGTAAGCGAGCCACTATTTAATCTTCTCCATTTGAAGTCTGACTGATGTGTAAAAGGAGGTTACACAACAAACCATGTTCCTAATTTACAAATGAATCAACATCTCGTTAAGAAAGAAACATAATAAAAATCCAGCCAGCATATTGTTATCCACCAGCTTTTATTGTTGCTTTGCTGCTACTGAAGAAGTGCCCAGATTGGGAGCTCCAGAGAAGTTCACTGCCCTTTCCTAGATTTGAGGAGCATCATAAAAGTGGGACCTTCACGACAAGAGAACTTTTCTGCTCCTTTTTTACCTGCTGAGTCTTGGATGGTGTCAAGAACACACTTTTCCCACTTAGATTCTCACCTGAAATAAGAATTAAAAATATGTACACAATATTTCTTAGAATCTTGATATGGTTAAAATTAGCATAGATGATTCCTCTGCTCTCACAATACTGTAATGGGGAAATCTTGAGAAAGCTGATTTTGCACAACCAAAAGAACTTAATTTTACATTTCCAGGCAGGAGAGGAAGGTTTTCTGCAGGACCTTGGGTGGTGCCCCTCTGTCCCCCTGAACACAGAAATCTACTGCAGTTATTCTTTATGCTCTCACTCAGCTGCCAGCTTGTCCCGATGTACCTCAAATCTCTGAACTTTAGTTTTAACTCCTAAAATCAACAGTGATTAATTTTCTGCTCATTTCTGCTCCTCTGTGACCACACTAATGAAGCTGGCAGCTCTTTCACAGGTGAGTTGTGGTTCTTTCCACACCAGAGGTGTTGCTCTCTCTTGTGTATCTGATTCAGCAGCTGAACTTAGGGAGGGCTTTGGCCTGCTGGGAAAAAAGGTCAGGTGAAAGTATTCCCTGTTCTACCCCATGGCTCTGTGGTAAATTCTTCTGCCTGGCTTCAAGATGGGATAGAGTCTGGTCTAGCAGCTCATCTGGGGTGAGCTGCTCTCCCGGTCCAAATGTTCCACTTGATATGAAATACGATAAAAATATGGGAACAGCTTCCCGTCCTTGCTCCAATAAATATTTAGGCAGTGACACAAAGCAGAGCGAGTTCATGAGGAGCAGCTGAGAGGCTGCCAGCTGGTAATTAGTGGCTGCTGTGGGAGCTTGGGCTCCAGGGTTCCCATCCTTGCTCCAAATCCAACAATGCCGAGTCTTGGTCCCGAGTCTCCTTCACCCTGGATGGCTTTGGCTGTTGGCCTTGAGTGGAAGAGGACAGCACAACTTGTCTCCTCGGATCTGTGGGAGATGGGGTTCACCTGCACTGAAGGCCTCTGAGAAATAAACATCTCCTTTCAGTCCAGAAATTTAAAAAAAAAAAAAAAAATTAATTTCAATCCAGAATTAAACAGTGGATTTTCTTCAGGCTCCACCTCTCTCTGGTGGTTTTTAATATCTCGGTGATCTGCTGCTTGATATAGTTGGTGTCTTCCTGCAAAACCTTATGAGAGGCCTCCTTTGTTACGGTGATAATTAATGGAGTGTTTGCATTACTCAGTAATCCCAAATGGCTGGGCATAGGATCAAGAACCTGTCCTTATTTACTCAGTTCTTTGAGGGCTTTTATTCTAAATGTGCAGGTTCTCACCTCAGCTGCAGCCTTAGACATGAATAGATTAGGGGTAAATGAGGTGTTGACATAAGTGGAATTGAAAAACTATAATTGAGACAGAAGTGGAATTTTAAAGTGATATTTTTCAGCTTGTTCAGAAGTTTGTCTGCTTTTCTTGCTCTGAAATCAGGGTATAAATCTCACTGGGTTTGAAATGAAAAGAGGATCTCCTAGGGTTGAAGACACTTTGCTTTGTGGCACCTGTGTAGGGCAGGATTGAGGTTGGGGATTTCCAGGTGAGAAAAAGTGGCATGAAACCACACGGGGTTTCTGGCTGGGGAGAAATCGTTGAATACACATTTTTAGCTAAGTGCCCTTATTTGTAACCCCTTCATTTCTGGCGTGAGGTCTCTATTTGGGAGCAGAGAAATAAATGAAGGTTAAGCAAAGCTGAATCCCGAAGCAGGGTCCTCCACTGAGAATGGGAGCGGAGTAACGCCAAACACCGACACGGTTCGATAGCGTTCTCCTTTATTGCTCAAATCCAGCAGGATTCTGTGGCATTTCCAACCAGTCACAAGTTGTCCACGCACTGTAACTAACTCTAGGATTGGATACTTAGGTAAAATCAAGCCCGTCTGCTGTCTACTAATTGTTTAACATACAGCAAACAAGTGTCCTCCCTCCTCCCAGCTCGCGGTTATCGCATCCCGTTAAACCTCCCTTTTTCCTCACAGACACCTCAAGGACACTCTCAGCACTAAGTCATGTTAATCTCAGCACTCAGGGCAAGCAGGCCCTGCTAAGTCTGGCTTGTTCACTGCGTTCAGATACAGACCATGTCCATTCTGCTCTAAGAATTCTTCTACAGAATCCCATGCTGTTAATGTCCTTCTCTGGTAAAGTTTCCCATCCCTCCTAGAGTCATCTATCGATATTTCAACTTGTTGTTGGGTTTAGGGTTGGCTTTTCTTTGCTCTTTAATATTTTAGCAATTAGGTTATCACTGAACTGACGACAAATACGAAGTGTGCTCAGCAAGGAAGCTGTGACCAAGGCAGACATTAAAATTCCTTTTATTTCCATCCTTGTGAAAGAAGAGTGGGAAAGCTCTCCTTGTGTCTTCGAAAGTGCTCCACCGCAGTGAAGTGAGAGATTCCTAGGTGACCTTGAGGGACAACCTCTGTCCTGTGCATCCGAGCAGCACTCCTGCCTTGGGGCTGCTCCGTTTGCCTGGGCAGGGTTACTCAGACAGCCTGGGTGATTTACTGAGGCACAGGAGATTGCACACTCTGAACACGAGTGCCACAACACACTCGCCGGATGCACAGTCACACGAAAACATCGCTCGAGTGCTGAATGAAACCTCGCCACGGGCCCAAACTCCCCAGTTACGGTCTGACTGGAGCCCCAGCTGTGCTGGGGAGTGATTTCCCTGCCTCGCCAGCCCAGAAGGCCGAGCTCCAGCTGCATTTCTGGGACAAAGCCGTCCCGAGTTGCCCCAGGAGTGCCACGTGGAGGTGGCGGAGGAGGAGGAAGCCACCGGAGCACGGGGACACGCGGAGGAAGCGCCGGCGAGGGGATCATTTCGGAGCAGGGCTTGGCTAAACCCTGCGACTGTGATTTGGCCTCCGGCCACGCAGCAGCTCGGAATGACCTTAAAAAGCAGTGGAAGTTGTGTTAGCATGTGCTGCTGGAACGGCAGCGGGGGAAGGCTCTGGGCGCTGACTCACGGGCTGGGAGCTGCGGGGGGAAGATGGATGTTGGGTTATTCATCACCTCCCAGGCCGGGCTGGCACGGCGTGTCCGTGCTCTCCTGCAGGAATCCACACGTCCCGAGTTCCGTTGCATCAGGGCCGGCGTTTCCGTGGAATAGGGAGCTTTGGCAGAAGGCAGATTCAGCTGGGATCTAGATCAGGCTCGGGAGGTGCTGCTCCGTGTCAGAGCGGCAGCATGGAGGTTGTGCCCACAGGAAAAGAAAGGAAGGAAGGAAAACAATCCAGTTTTAACGTGGCTCAGCCAAAACTGGAGCTAGTTATGGATTCCTCCAGTAATTATTCCAATAAACAACAGCACCAGGGTTTGCCACTCAATGAAACAGATGGCAGAAGCATCTCCAGGTACTTCTTCAGCAGCACCAGGCCTTGACCCTACAAGATCAGAAGAGAGGGTGAGGACTGCATCAGAACTCATTAAATCAGTAAAAAATCATTAATATTTGTAGGCTTATCTCTGCTCTTGGAGCTCAAGGAGACTTGAATAAAATCCTCATGGCTAGGAGTGAAAAATGAATGAAAAATTTTAATGAGGGAGCTTCACGGGCATTTCCATTTGTACAGAATGGTTGTGCTTTGGGGGAAAGACTCAAAACTAAAAAAAAACAGCTCCCATTTTAAATAAAGCTTCTAAAAGTGTGTGCTGGGTGTCTAGGGCATGGTTAAGGCTATGGTTTGGGTATGGGGAGGGCGTGGAGGTCTCTGTGGGGACAGGCCAGGGCTGCCCCATGCTGGGCACAGCATTTTCAGCCTCCTCAGTGCAGGGCACTGCTGGACCTGGGAGTTACACCAGGGGTGCCTCGGTGAAAAATGGGAGTTAAAAAGAGGCAAAATGTCAGCCAGGCAATGAGGATGAGGAGAAAAGGGGAGGAAGCAGCCCCACAGACAGCCAGGTCAGCAAAGGAGGAGGAGCAGGGGCTTTGCTGCAGCCTGGGGCGAGGAGCACAGCAGAGCAGGGACTCTGCAGGGACCCAGGCTGCAGCAGGGAAGTATCTGGTGTTTCCTGACAGGAACTGGGGCCTGTGGAGGACCCACAGCGGAACAGGTGTAAAATGTAAGGAGGGAAGGGTGTCAGGGAGGAGTTACGGAGTGACCAGCACCCTCCATCCCTGGCTGCCTGCGCTGTGCAGGGCTCGGGGGAAGCAGAGCAGCCAGGAGTGAGGCTGAGCCTGTGAATACAGGGGTGGGGTAGGCAAAGGTGTTTTAAGTCCTCTTTGTCAACCTATTTTAATCAGCAATACATTGGGGTTTTTAAAAAATCTGTTTTGCCAAAGGCTGCAGTTGCTAAGAGATCTCCCTGCCTTTATCTCAGCCTACAAATTTTCCATCCTGTGTTCTTCCCCTGCCCTGTTGAGGAGTGGGAGATTTTTTTCAGTCTCGTGCCATGTAACCAGAATCTCTTGAGGAAGAACTGATGCATCAGCATCTTCCTCGGAAGGGCCACCCCTGCCCACGGCCCTGGCAGCTGCTACTCCTCCCCGGGAGCCTGGGAGGTCTGTGGGAAGCACAGCTGGGAGCCTGGTGAGCACCATTGCAAACACTAATTCTGGAGAGGAATATATTGTTACCTTGGGCTAATAGTTTTAAACCAAATCGTCTCAATCAGACACCTGCCCAGGTAATCGCCATGGCAATATCAAAACAAACAGGAGTAACCTCAAAATGATCAGCCTGAGGAAAATGAGGAGCTGGGCTGCAGCTCTGAAGGGTGTTTAAGATTATGCCTACGTAGTTAAATATGAGCTTGTTCAGCACTGAAGTGACCGAAAGGCACAGAACTGTGCAGGGCTCTGTGCCTGAACCAGCACACGCCAAATCTCTGCAGACCTCATTAGGCTGGACAGAAGGAGCAGGGATATCAAGATGATCAGAGAGATGGAGAACCTCTCCTGTGAGAAAAGGCTGAGATAATTGGGATTGTTCAGCCTGGAGAAGAGACCAGGGGTGACCTAATTGTGGCCTTCTCGTGCCTCAAGGGAGCCAAAAGGAAAGATGGAGAGAGACTGTTTATAGGGGCCCGGAGCGACAGGACACAGGGAATGGCTTCAAACTGACAGAAGGCAGGGTTAGATGGGATATTGGGAATAAATCTTCCTTGGGAGGGTGGGGAGGCCCTGGCACAGGGTGCCCAGAGAAGCTGTGGCTGCCCCTGGATCCCTGGAAGTGTCCAAGGCCAGGCTGGACAGGACTTGGAGCAGCCTGGGACGGTGGAAGGTGTCCCTGCCATGGCAGGGGGTGGAATGGGATGAGCTGTAAGGTCCCTTCCAGCCCTTCCAACCTGTGATTCCATGGAAAGTCCAAACCTGCAGAAGCTCTGTCTGACCTGAACACAGGCAGAACCAACTCCTGTCACTGTGACAACCCATCCACGCCGGATCAGGAGCTGTAGTTCATGGGCTGTCCATGGATCACCAGTCCCCGAGGGGTGGAATGGGATGCCCTGCTCCGAGGATGCTCAGCTCTCACGCTGGGCAGGGAACACTCCCTAACTATGTGTATACATACTTTCCCCCCAAACTCATGCAGACAGCTGACTGAGCTGCTTAAAAGGATCGTTTGGCTTCAAGAGGAAAACAGTAAACAGGATTAAATGGGTATTAAAAGGAGTCTGGAGGAAGGAAAAGGGCACAGGCGCCCATATATCTCACTCTGGGGTAGCTGCATCAACAGAGCCAGGAAAGCAGCTGCTGGGGTTGTTTTGGGGAGCTCTGGAGTGATGATGTTCCTGCAGGAAAATGGGCAGTTAGATCCTGCTAGGATAGGATCAGCAGCTGCTGGGAGCCTCATCCTCAGCAGCTCAGGCTCCACATGCAAACCAGCTGAGCTCTGTCTGTCCACATCGAGGGGGGAACACCAGGCTCTTGGACTGCTTTCACTGCTGGAAGGATCTGGAAGAATTAACGAGTTCACAGTTGAGGAATGCTCCCAAGAAACCACAACAAGGGAATCCAAGCAACTGCAGACATGGAAAGTCTGTGAAGCACAGACCCGAGCTCCCTGTGGAGAAGCAAAGAAGAAAAGGGAGGTGAGGATGATCCAAAGAAGAAAAACCTCTGGGATTTCTGACACATCGCCCTTGAGGGCTCCTAAAGCAGCTGCTCGGGTTGCTTCATCTGGAGGACTTGGGATTTTCTGGTGGCATCAGTGCCAGGCTGGGCCAGGTCTTCTCCTCCAGTCCTCCCGTTGGTATCCCTGAGCTGTGCTGGGTGTGATGGACGTGGATGCAGCACAGGAACGGCTCTGGTGGCTCCCAGGTGACTGCTGGTCTTCAAAGACACACAGCAAGGACGATTGTCACAGACCTGTGACTCACTAAAGAAAAACAAAACCAAAACCAAAACCAAGCAAAAATAGAGAGAAAAGAGGAAAAGCCTGCCTTTAGAACTGTTGGATGCCAGTTTAACCTGGTTTTAATGGTATCTCTCCTCCATCTACCTGACAAAGCAGGTTATTTTGCATGAGAGAAGATAGGAGCTATAAAAAGTAATTAGAAGAATGTTTCTGATTATTCAGATCCTAAAAATCCTGCTCTGACCATTGATTATAATATTTCGCTTCCTTTTTTTTCATTCCAAAATGATGCCCCAAACAGGTACAGTTGGTACAGGTGCAGATCTATAAAAAATAAAGCATTCTAGGGATGTGTTTAAATCAGAGAAGGAAAAAAATAGGGATTTTTACACATAATAGGGATGGTGTAATTTCTCCAATATGTAACAGATAAAAGATAAATCAAACAACAGAAAGCAGCAGCATAAAAGATTTGCAGATATGGTTTTAATACCAACCTCACATAGCTTTGATTATTTTTTTTCCAGTCGGATGTTCTAATGGAAAATTACAATATAGCATCAAACAGCTCAGAGTTAATGACTGCGAGGAGTAATTCTGAAGTGACAAACACATTTGCAAAGCATGATAATGATTAACAATCGTAAAAATTGTGGAAATACTTTTTTTAATGCTTTTTGGCCTGGTCCTGTGAGGTCCTCTGGAGGACGGAATCTTTCAGCTGGGTCATGGGCAAAAATTCTCACTTGGCACCAAATATTGCTTTGGGTTATAAAATAGTAAACTCTGGGTTATGAAACAGCAAACTCTGGGTTATAAAATAGCAAACTCTCCTTTCATGGATAGCTGTATTTCCAGCATAGGTTTTGACAAGGGCTGTCCCAGCCTGGACAATCTTCTCCTCACACCCCTCTCTCCCCAGCATTCCCAAGCACTCTGTGAGCTTCCCAGAGCAGCTCTGGATCTGCAGCGCTTCCTTGGGTCCGATCACCCCTCTGGATTCCTGTCTGCACCCGTGCAGGAGGCTCCTGCTCCTGCTCCCCGAGCCCTGCTGTGTGGCTGAACACTTTCACAGCCTTGGCTATCTCACAGCAGTGCCCTCAAAGCCTGATTCTTTTAGAGAAATGCATTCTGCACATTCCTGGTTGTCTGACTCACAGTCCTGGTGCCAGGGCTCCTCATTTCTATTTCTTTGCCACGGGAAACCTAAAGTACAAATACATTGGATGAGAGCCTGGCTCCAGTGGAGTCAAGGACAGAATTCCCACTGATGTCTGTGGGCAGAGAACTTCACTTCTGTACTTTTGGTTGTTCTTTACCATTCCTGGCTCGGGGCTAAAGGGACGTTTGAAAAGGCTCTGTTGCCCAGAGTGATGCTGAATTCCAGTGGCGCTTCCAAACACAGCCCGTGTGCACAAGAAGCATCTGTTTCCATCCTGGAGGCTTTGTAGCTTCTGAACTGAGGCAGATTCGAAGGAGGGCTCAGCAAAGGTTTTTTCCACACACTCGGAGTCTGTTTGAAGTTGTCCCTCAGGCCAGGCCAGAGCAGGGGATAAAGGGACTTGTGGCTGGTGCAGGTGTTGTCCAGCTTTTGGAAACACTCACAGTTCAGTAACAAGGATGGCATGGAGCTTGTGCCCGCCTGTCCCACCAGGCCCAAGCTGTGATTTTGATGGTTCCCTCAGAGCTAAAGCAGCTCCTTGGTGGTGTAACCTGTCCAGGACAGAATCACAGAATGGTTTGGGTTGGAAAGGACCTGAAAGATCCTCTAATTGCAACCCCCCCCACCATGAACAGGGATACATTTCAGCAGAATTAATGTGACTCTAATTTATGATGCAGTACCTAATTTTACTTCTTCTCTACAGAAGCGAAAATAATTCTTTTGGATTTTACACTAGTTAGAGAGAGAGACTTGGCTGTAGCCTTATGAACACATTGCAAGGGCTCACTGTGTGCTCCATCAAGTGCAAATTCTGATAAAGAACCTCTAAGGAAAAAAAAAAACCTGCAAAAATAATCCTAAAAAACAACTAAACCCAGAGCAAACTATGCACTTAAGAGCATAAAATTTCCAGAAAAAAAACCAAATACCTCAAAGCACTTTGCATCTGAGTTGAGGAAAGTCCGTTGGTTAAAAAAAATAATACTGACAGCTCCCCAGCGCTCAATTAATCATTTGCTTTTAACAACAGCGACTCAGAGGCAGGCACAAAAGTGGAGCAGGAAAGCAGGAGAAATGAAATGGGCCTTTGTCTTGGGGCTGAACTTGGTGCCCTTGCCAGGACACAAACAGTTCATCTGGGGAGAGAAACCCACTGGCCCACTTGGCATCCTGCAGCTCCTGGCATGTGCTGAACAGGGCAGTAGGTGGTCTGGCACAGCCCCCCTGGACGTGCTTTCTCACCAGCTCCTTTGCCTTGCAGGCAGGAAAAACAGCTCCACAGAAAGGGCTTTTCCGTAGGATTCATAAATTGGTTCATGGTACTTGGTGTTCTCCACGAAATATGAATTCTGTAAGGCTGCCCTAGTTATTACAGTTGTTTCATGCTATCCTGTATAATTTCTTTGGAAACCTGTTTGTTTTGTCTCAGTGATCTATTCAACCATTTTAGGGAAGAAATTGCAAGCAAAACGCAATTTGTGTATTCAGAAATCATTAAAATTATCAGGTGAAATAATGTGGCTGAAACTTTTAGATGAAGCGATGAAGAACCCCAGTGCTTCTCTCTGCCTTAGTGTCTGACTGTTTTGGCTCTGAGGGCTGTGACAAGTTTCACTTTCTTGCTTCAGACCTGCTGGGGAATTGATTGTGCTGGTGGTTACAAGCGTCTTTTAATGCTTTATTATTTGCATTATATTATTATTATTGCAGGAATATATTCATCTTTTTATAAAGGATGCCTGACTTGCACAAAACTCCTGGAAGAACATTCAGGTTTTAATTGGGACTCAAATAGAAAAAGAAGGAAGGATGAAGAGCATTCAGAACATATTGGTTCAATTTAACAAGGTTTTGTGTCAGTTTGGTGTTACCTCTTAGAGTTTCTCTGTTCAGAGGTTGTGGAGGGGATGCCAGGCTGTGACTTCTGAGGCTGAGACAGTGACACATTTTTTACTTTTATAGTTACAGCCTCAGCAGAGTTATTGCTTAGCACCTCACTCAGCAAAAAGAGACCCCAGGTGGAAGACTGTGTTCCACTGGTGTTTATTCTGGTGTGCTTTTGTTCATTTTCCTCCAGCAGCTTAAGTAGGTGCTTCTTCCACGAAATAAAGAGGATTTACCTGTGCTGACGGCCCCAGGAGCGGGCAACTCCTTATCGAGGTGCAGACCTATTTAGTTTGATGGAATTGTCCCAGTTTTTTATTTTGAAGATTTGAATTGACTTCAGTTTAATATAAAGTGCAATAAGTTGTGTCCACCCTTCCTCTGTCAACTCAAGCACTGTTTGGTTCTTTTCTGTGAACTGACTTTAGAGAGATGGTTCCCCTCAGTCCTAAAGTTAAGAAAAGCCCTTCCCAGCACGTGAGCTACACGAACTCCCCTGTGACATGAAGGAACAGGATTTTAGATATCAAATGAGTTTTGGTGGGAAAAGCATCAATAACAACAAAGTTAAACAGGCTTTTGAAGCTGTTTGAGCTGCCCAAATTCAGTCAACACCCCACTTCAAAATACCTAGACCTTGGTTTTCCTTTGTCTTGTACAATTAGTGAAGGCAAGCTGCCTTCTTCCATGAGGAATGTTGGGAGTTTACTTTCTTGGGAGCTGTCAGGCAAGTGGGAGTGCAGAAAATTCCTAAAATATATATGAACAACAGCTTTCCATTCAGTCTGTTCTGTCTTCCAAATCAAGCAGCTGAATGTGCAGCATAGCAAGATGAAAAAAAATTAATTAGATTTCTTTTTTTTTTTGAAGTAGTAATAGTGGGTGCAGAGAGTCAGCTTTTATCTCACTATCAAGCACAGTTGTCTCCATGAAATCTGAAGACCCTGTCCTTAAACCATTGAAGATTTCAGGAGTGTGACCAGCAGATGTGAAGTCAAGTCAGCAGAGTGTTTTTGGGAGATGCTCCCACTTCCTTTCCAGCCAAGTGTGCCCACTTTGTTGGCCTGGATTGGCCTCCTGAATCACCCAATGTTTGCATCCACTCCCCATCACTGCCTCCTTTTCCACTGCGAATTTCTGCCTGCCTGGTTTTTGTACGAGTTGATAACACACTTTATTCCTTAAGAATCTGTTCCTCGGGAGGGGGGAAAAAAAAAAGTCACTCTTTTCCAAACAATTGTCAAGAGCTCCTAAACCTTCTGGAGCATCACACAAAAGCAGCTTAATCCCGCTCTCTGCAAATGTCACTTTGCCTTGATCCCTCTGAACAGGAATTTGTTAAGTTGTTGCTCCAGCATTCGCAGCAGCTGTGCCCTGTGTCACCGCCTCGTGCCACAGATCACATGCAGGGAGCTGTCGGGGGTAACAAAAACACATCCAGGATGAAATGGCTTAAGTCCTGTCTGAGGGATGCAGTGCCATAATTCCAGGTCGCTCGTTGGTTTGTCTCTGCTTCTGCTGGAGCCTTGGAGACTGAATTAGGTCATGGTTCTGTGGGGGGGGGTGGAATTTGCTGTGCAGAGCAGAAAAAAATTCGAGTTGAGTGTAGCTGGGGCTTGATGCCTTCATAAGGATTTGCTGAAAGTGGTTCTGTAGTGTGACCTTGCCTAGAGAGGCAGAGCCGGCCCAGGGAAAAGGAGTTTGTGTCTGCCTGGCTGCTGGGGCAGAGCAGGGGACAGAGGAGTCCAGGACTGCTCAGTCAGGGTAAAACTACTGCTGTTAAAGCTCATTTTCCTTTCATTTCCACTAAGGGCTCTTGTGGACATTCTGCTGAGCCCCTCCACGAGTTTCAGCCCGTGTGCTTCCAAGCTGGGCTGAGGGAAGCCTGGCTGTGGCTGTGCAGGCAGGAGGAGGCAAACAGAGACCCAGACAGGGTGAGGTCTGAGCCAGCACTGACATCCCAGGTGGTGCAGGGCAGGATTTACCAGCTCGGGTTTAGTGCCAGACTGTCCCAGCGGGGATTTGCTGGGTTGCAACCTGACAGCTTGGTTGGCCTTGGATGTAAATTGTTAGAATCATGGAAGAGTTTGGGTTGGAAGGAGCTTAAAACTCACCTTGTTCCACCCCCTGCCATGGGCAGGGACACCTTCCACTGTCCCAGGCTGCTCCAAGCCCCGTCCAGCCTGGCGCTGGACACTTCCAGGGATCCAGGGGCAGCCACAGCTTCTCTGGGCACCCTGTGCCGGGGCCTCCACACCCTCACAGCCAGGAATTCCTTCCCAATATCCCATCCATCCCTGCCCTCTGCCAGTGGGAAGCCATTCCCCTTGCTCTGTCACTCCATCCCTTGTAAATCCTCTCCCTAGCACCTCTGCTGGGAGGAGAGGCTGGGAGAGCTGGGATTGTTCAGCCTGTAGAAGAGAAGCTTTGGGGTGACCTCACTGTGACCTTCCAGTCACAAGCAAGGAGCCTGCAGGAAAGATGGAGAGAGACAAGAGGACAAAATAGGACAAAAAACCTACCCCAGCCCTCAGGTGAACTTTTTGCTGATGTGTTCTCCTGGAGTGAGAACTGTTGAATAGATAATCCCCTCTGGTACTGCTCTTCTATTTAAGAAAGGGCTTTTCACATGGGAATTCTCTTCACTTGTCAGTGACTGGGTGACAGCAGCTGTGTGACAGTGACAGCACACAGCCTCTGGAGGGGACACTTGGCACTGGATGTAGAAGCAGGAGCTGGGCAGGAAAGTGGGTTTGTACATGGAGTTATGGCACATTAGCTGCCACTCAGTGAGTTTATTTTGGTGGTTTGACTTCTCCAGTGAAAGATCCACAAAAGGTGCCAGAGGAGCCTTCATCTCCGTGTCCTGATGAAAGTGTTCATCGTTCCCAGGAGAGGAAGTGGTAAAGGAAACACATATTTGTGTGGGAAGAGATCCAGTTCTTCTAACAGAGCTTTGACAAAATTGTCAGAGGGGATTTTTCTGTCCATCCTGCCCACTGAGGATTTGTAGAGAGCTTGACTCTTCTGTCAGAGGGGTCTTGACTCCTGCAGAGTATTAATAATGTTCCTGATGGCCAGGTACACATGCTAGATGCAGCAGCCCACCAGCACTGTGGGGAAAAAAATAATTTGTTTTTAGACAGGATTAAAAGAAAACAGTTTGTTCTTTTTCTTATAAAGTAACAGCCAATTTACACTTTAAAGAGACCTTCGGAGAGAAGGAATTCCCCATCTGGAGGGAAGATGTGGTGTGTGGATTCAGGTTTGCTGTTGTAAAAACAAGCTGTGGAGGGTTCTAGCTGAGTTTTGCAGCTGAATCACTGAGCCAAGTGTTTCGAACTGGGTGAGGAATGGCTGATCAAGAATGGTCCATAATGTTCTTACAAGATTTTCTCAAGGGCTTACAATTAGAGATTATTGTGTCATCACAGAGAAAGGTCAGCCTGGAGGTCAGCTCTGGTATGGGAAACCCCAGGCAGGTCTTTTAAAATAGCAAGGGCAACTCAAAATGATGAAATAATGAGGGAACAGCAGCTTGTTACTCAGCATGGCTTCCCCAAAATCTGCTGTGCTGTATCAGCACAGAGATGTGGCTCTGAATCCCAAAACCTGTGCAGCATACTTGGACTACAGGATGTCGTATCCTTGGTAAGTTTAACTGCAAGCAGAGTTGTTTTCTGACAGAGCTTCCTCACATAACTAGCCTGCAAATACTGGACTTACCAATTTGCTCATTCACATAAATCCAGATTAATATTTGCCCCACAATTCCACATCTGAGCAATTCACAGCAGGGCTCTGGGACACGGGAAGGGCGATTGTGGCCTGATGCATTTGGAGGTTGGAGTGCCTGTGGCTGAGACAGCAGCAGATGATCCCATGCGGTTCCTGCACAGTTTGGGAGCATGGTGTGTCCACTTCGTTCATCTCTGCTCCGTGGGACACCGAGGCAGCAGCTGATGACCCCCCGCGGATCCTGCACAGTCTGGGAGCATGGTGTGTCCACTGATCTTGTCACTGCCCTGTGGGACACGGGAGCAGCAGCAGATGATCCCGCGCGGATCCCGCACAGTTTGGGAGCATGGTGTGTCCACTTCGTTTGTCTCTGCTCTGTGGGACGCTGAAGCAGCAGCAGAAGATCCCGCACAGATCCCTACACAGTTTGGGAGCATGGTGTGTCCACTTCGTTTGTCTCTGCTCTGTGGGACGCTGAAGCAGCAGCAGATGATCCCACGCGGATCCTGCACAGTCTGGGAGCATGGTGTGTCCACTTTGTTCATCTCTGCTCTGTGGGAGACTGAAGCAGCAGCAGATGATCCCGCACAGATCCCTACACAGTTTGGGAGCATGGTGTGTCCACTTCGTTTGTCTCTGCTCTGTGGGACGCTGAAGCAGCAGCAGAAGATCCCGCACAGATCCCTACACAGTTTGGGAGCATGGTGTGTCCACTTCGTTTGTCTCTGCTCTGTGGGACGCTGAAGCAGCAGCAGAAGATCCCGCACAGATCCCTACACAGTTTGGGAGCATGGTGTGTCCACTTCGTTTGTCTCTGCTCTGTGGGACGCTGAAGCAGCAGCAGAAGATCCCGCACAGATCCCTACACAGTTTGGGAGCATGGTGTGTCCACTTCGTTTGTCTCTGCTCTGTGGGACGCTGAAGCAGCAGCAGAAGATCCCGCACAGATCCCTACACAGTTTGGGAGCATGGTGTGTCCACTTCGTTCGTCTCTGCTCTGTGGGACACTGAAGCAGCGATTCCCCCCCTCTCCACGAGGCCAGGATGCGCCTCCAGCCAGCAGAGCAGGGTGAGCAGCATCTGGCAAGCAGGGCGTGGGATGTTCCAGAAGAGCGGGACAGGACACTTTAAAGCAAACAAAAGGTTGAAACGATCAGGCTCCAGGCGGCTCGAAGAGGAAGGACTGAGGCTGAGGCGGTGGAATCCCAGCCAGCACATGCTGGAAGTTCAGGCTGGTGACGTTTCCCAGCAGCGATGTAAAACAAGAACTCTTTCACACTTCAGTCCCCCCAGCTCTGGGGTGCCGGGCTAAGTGTGACTCGACTTTGATGTTCTCCAGACAGGCCCCATATTTGTCCATGTTTACATATTTTGACAGGAAAGGAACAGCTCTGCTTAATATCCCCTGGGCTTCCTCGCAGCGGCTTTAAACACTGCAGGGCAAACAACAAACGCTGCAGGGCCTGCAGAAACCCAGCTCCTCCAGGGCAGAGGTGATGAGGGGAGGGAGCAGGAATCACAGGGGATTTGGGACCTAAGGCCTCTCCTGCATGCAGATGCTTGGAAAGCTCCCATTCCCTCCAAACAGGGAGAGGAAAGTGATGGAGATGTGCTAGGCCAGCCAGGGAGCTGCCGCCTCCTCCTCCTCACACCTCAGAACACCTCAGGAGCACTTCTCCCAGGAGCTGGACACTGAGGAGTTATCCCAACACACCCGCGGCAGGGATATGCTGAAACTACCTGCAGTACCAATGTGAATTTGTCACTGAATCCCAGGGCTGGGCACAATGGGGCTTTTTGGAGTCGATTCTTTCTTTTTGACACACAACTCAATTCTGATTTGATCCCTTGTATGTAAGAACTGGGATGGAGCACTTTTACTGAACAATCTTGGTCTAACTTTGTCCTCAATTCCACTGGTTTTACTCGTTACTTGTCTTACTACAGGCCCTGCTTTAATCTGTTGTGTTATGTGCAGAGGACCTGAAAAGTTGGAAGAAATAAAGGACAGAGATCAGTGGATGAGGAAACTCAGGCACAAAGAATACAAAATTATTTTTCTGTGTCTTGGGGGTTATCAGGGCATTTATTGCAAGACTGCCTTTCTGCATCCCTCTGAACTTTGATCATATTTAATATATTCTGTTTTATTGATCTGTTTTGCCTTTTGATTTAACAAGGAAAAGCAACAAGGAAAGCAGAAGTAAACCTGAAACGGATAAAATCTGTACACTGAGGACGTTGCATGCCATCCTCTGAAGGACCTTTCATCTAAATCCTGGGAAGCTGGATTACCACTACAGGGAATAAAAAAGAAATACTTTCATCTGAAAGTCAAGGCAAGGCGAGAGATAGATACACACGAAAATGAGTGACCCCTTTTAGGGCAAAACTTTTTCTTGGAAAAGCAGCAGATTTGGTTCAGGGAATTCCAGTACTACTCTTCTCTTGGTCTTTTTGAGAGCTCACTGTTTTCTTGATTTCTCTCTTTTTTTTTCCCCTCTCTGCATATTGGGAAACAGAACATTGTGTCACACTTTCAACTGGAATCCAGCAAGCTGAAACTTTATTTACATTCAGGATCAATGAGAGTAAATGCAGCAAGCCAAAACCTTCATTAAATGGCAATTTCAGTGTCCAGTGGGCAGAAACACAAAGAAGCAGCAACTGGAGGAGCTGCTGAAATTACACGACTCTATTTATATTTAATAGCTGTATTTAAAAAAAAAATAAATCCGGTCTTATCAGTAATTAGAAATACCAGACAAAACTGAGAAGGGTAGAGCCTCATTGTCTCTAAATAGATATTGTAAGAAAAAACCTGGCTGCTGCTCCTGCAGTAGAATCAGCGATGAGACCTAAGGTCTGTTTAATTTTCTGTGAGGAAGATGAAATGAGAGCGGATTCAGAGCCTTCCTCTTCCCATCCCAAAGTTCCCTTCCATTTGTAAAGAATCGGTGGGAAAAAAAACCCTCAAGTCCTGGGCCAAAAAGCAGATCCAGAGCTGTGTTTGAACTGTGCCTTTGGAGAAAGCTCCAGGTGTGACGCTCAGAAGGGGTGACAGGCTGGGTGAGAACCTCCTGAAGCTCAGGAGAGGCTTTTTAACTTTTAACTTTTTTAACTTTTAACTTTTTTGACTAACACGAGAAAACCTCATCAACCGGACCAGACACAGCAGGTTCTGGAGCCCTCACAGGACAGCAAGGAAACAAGTGATGTGGTGAGGTCCTAAATGTAAAATATACACAAACCCAGATCTGCAGCTGAGGAAAATTGGCTGAACTCTCTTTGAGCACAGTTGAAGTGCACTGCTTTATATTTCACGGAGTTCTCTGCATTTGGCAGGGCGATAGTTTAGGCTCTCTGACACACTTAAGTGTAGATGGGTGGATGGAACAAAGTATGATTTCATTCAGCCAGTTGTAAATATTTATGAACACGGCCATCATTGGTAGGGAATGCGCTGTTACTTGGCATTAATAATAATGGAAAGGGCAAACACGGCTGAGGCTCGTGAGGCATGTGTGGGGCCAGTGAAACTGATATCCTTCCCGAGGTTTCTGATGCCTTTCTGAAGCTCTAGGCAGGTAAGTGTGGATGCTGAAATGCTGTTAGCAGGGAAATTTTCTCTTCTTGCATTCATTCTGTGAGAACTTTTCCTTTGCTGTGTAAGCTATGCAAACAATAGATAGGGTTTTTGTAAATAGCATTCATATCTGGTATCTTCTGACCTTGTGTACATTATATTAGGAAAAAACATTTCTAAGTGGGTGTCTGAGACTTTGACCAATCACCCTAGGAGAAGTGTGAACACTGTTCAATTGCTTTATGAAACTAAAATACATAAATGATATTGTAAATTTAATAAATAATTCATTCCTTGCTCTGGACTCCTGCCTCGCTGCATCTCTGAACCCCTGCTTGGCAGCCCAGAGGTAAGCAGTTTTGCAGTGATGTAGGTGCTCACGTCAGGCTGAGGATTATTCCTGTGTCAATAGGAGGGTACTGAAGGAATAGAGGAAGCCTTTGGGTTGGTTGAGGGCAGAAGTTTGATTTCCATGATGTGTTTGCTCCCTGCTGACTCTGATGATCCACAAACTTCGTTCAGTCTTGTGCTTGTGGCCCCGGTGAGCCAATGTGACACCAGTGCAGCAGATTTCATGGTGTGGTTGTAGCTGAATGCGTCTGCAAGCTCAGGCTCTGACAGATACCATGAGTCATTAGGAAAAAGTAACTTTTAACTTAAAAGTTGGGAAAGGATTGTTGGTTGTTTTCTTTTTTTTCCTTTTTGAAAAGCTGAAACAGTTTTTTCCCAGATATGTCCATTCCAAAGAAAGTTTCCTTCTGGTCCCGCCTTGCCCAGAAGCCACACATTCCAGTGCAGCCTTGGGATGTGATGAAGGATTTGGCTTGGCCGAGGATCCTCCTGGGTGCTGGGAGATCTGGCTGCTCCTGGCTCTGTCACGGACACGCCGTGTAGCCTTTTCTGTGTCACAGTGCCACATCAGGCAGAGGATTCTGAAAAGACAAGGAACAGATTTACACAGAACTCATTGTTTTTCAGGTACAACCTTCAAACTTAGCCCTGACTCATTGCAGGAAGGATTTTATGCTGTTTATGCACCAGGAAGAACAAGATTTGTATCCCAGAATACTTACTCTTTCTTCTTTATGAAAACACCTCTACAAATATTTCCATCCCTCACTGCACAACTCTAATACTTTGATACCTTTCTGAAGGAAGAAACTGCCACAGTAACCTGGAGCAGATAAAGCCCAAACCAAACATCTGCTCTCACACAGCTCCAGCCTGGTACCTTTGGGGCCGGGCTGTGAGCACAGATCCATTTGGCAGGCTCTCCTGGCTGTCACCCCACAGTCCCAGACGTGTTCAGCTCCTCGGTTTGGTGTCTCCTGGCCTCCAGAACTGATTCTGGCAATGAGAGCCCAGGAAGAATGTCAGCCACCCTGCACCCCTGCCACCCTTTCCACAGCCACCCTTTAGCTCCCAGCCTGTCCTGCAGCACCTTCCTGAGCAGCAGCTGATTCCTGGAAGTCTGGACTCACTGGAGGAAGGGCTTGGCCAGAGCCTGGCCTGTGGAAGTCGGTGGTAAACATTCTCACGAAGGGCTCGCTGTCTGTCACAATAATTTGCTAATCTGTTTATAGCTGAGATTCCTACAAAATGAAATCAGTCCCCCACATAGCCTCTGCATCCAAACGTCTCCAAGAACCAGACCTGATGCCTTTGATGAGATCACTTCTCTTGCTGCTGCTTGACCCCATGACATTGAGCAATATCCCGCCAGGATTCATCCTACTTTGGAGCTCACAAGGTGTAAGAACAATTAAATCCCGCGTCCCCTTTCCTCACTGCAAGGGAACTCTGAACTGAAGGTGGCACAGGATTGTCTGCCAGACGCTGGGCTGCGGTCAGTGCTGGCCAGGCAGTGTAAATGGGAGCAGTCATGTTTACCAATGCCTTTGAAATCTGAGAGAGTTAGAGAGTTGTGGAAGGGGAATCACTGGGAGAGGAAGGGACTGAGAGCAGCCCTGGGAGAAGGGCCTGGGGGTGCTGTGGGTGAGAGCTGGACCTGCCCCAGCCCCGAACCCCCTGCCCTGGGCTGAGCCCCAGCGAGGGCAGCAGGGGAGGGGGGTTCTGCCCCTGTGCTCAGGTGAGACCCCGCCTGCAGGGCGGCCCCAGCCCTGGGCCCAGCACAGCAAGGACCTGGAGCTGCTGGAGAGAGGCCAGAGGAGGCACCAGGGGGATCAGAGGATGGAGCAGCTCTGCTGGGAGGACAGGCCGGGAGAGCTGGGATTGTTCAGCCTGGAGAGGAGACCAGGGGTGACCTCATTGTGACCTTCCAGTGCCTGAAGGGGCCAACAGGAAAGATGGAGAGAGAAGATTTACAAGGGCCTGGAGTGCCAGACAAGGAGGAATGGCTTCAAACTGACAGAGAACAAGTTTGGATTAAATATATGGAAAAAATCCTTCCCTGTGAGGGTGGTGAGGCCCTGGCATAGGTTGCTCACAGAAGCTGGGGCTACCCCTGGCAGTGTCCGAGGCCAGGCTGGACAGGACCTGGTTTAGTGGAAGGTGTCCCTGCCCGTGGCAGGGGGTGAAACTGGATGATCTTAAGGGCCATTCTGTCATTTTGTGATTCATTACCCACTTAAACAATGGAGTGATTTCTGTCACGAGGTCACAAAGACTGTGTAGGCAGAGTGCCTGTGGATGCCATTTGTGCCACAACTTTGGGGATCTTCACCTGCTTTGAAAGGAGCCTGCACTGAACTCGTTCAGAGCCCACCTGTCCTGTCTGTCCTCACATTTGCCAGCCAAACAAAGAGCCAATAAACAAAAACCATCAAAGGGCAGAGCTTCCAACTAAGCTTCAAAATGTATAGCTTGAATGGTCAAAGATATGAAAACACAGGTCAGAATTTAGCACTGGACAGTCACCTCCTGTGCTACAGTGTCCAGCAGACCCTCAAAGCCATCTTCAGCTGCAGCCTCCTTCTCTCAGCTGCTGTCTTCCTCACTGCTGTGAGAGCAACATAGCAAGTTGCATCCCAAGGATGCGTCAGGGTGTGTGAACAGGACCCTTTTCAGCAGAGATCACACAGCTGCAAGGCCAGAGACCCCTGTTATTCCAGGCCAGAGCTCACCTGGGAGCCTCTGTGAAGGAGTTGGTGTTACAGATCTCGAAAGAACTCACTAACCGTCAATACAGAGGGTTTCCACGTCTCTGCAAATTTTTCCACAGTAAAGATCCTCAGACAATTTCTGCTACTCTGTTATTTATAGTCTTCTCTTAGCTGATAAAAAGGGATGAGTTTTACAATCTGTCCAGAGCTTTAAAAAAATCCGTATTTATTAGCAGTTCCAAATTCAGCTGTCATGTTCCTTTCTTTTATGCTTAAAGTGTGTTTGGAAGTGCTCAGGAACTCGAGGGAAGTCACCTCAGCCAGGCAGGAATGCTCATGGGAAGTGGAAAATCCCTGGAAATCAGAGAGGACTGTGCCCAGCTGTCCTGCCTGCTCTGGCAGGGACCCATACAGAGCTTAAGGTGCAGCCTGAGCCTCTGGCAGGAGGGGAAAGCACAGCCCAAAAGTCACTCCCAAAAATATTTCACTTGCTAGGCGTCTCTGGTATTTGGCAAGCACCTTTAGCTTTTATTTTCTCTTTTTATTTGAAAGAGCCAGACGCTTCTATGGAGCCTTTGGGGATGTCTGTACTGCAGGTCAGCGCTGGGAGAGATGTTTAACCTTGGCTCAAGAACTCCTCAGTTCTGTGGTGCTCTAAAAGGGCTTCAGACTCTCCTGGGATTCCAAAACACACCTTCAGTGTCCCCTGGGATGAGAGGCAAATGTTAGTAAATAGTCTGTATGGAAACGTGATTTTCTACTCCTTCACACCCATTCACATCCAGCCTAAAACCATCAGCAGCTCTTACAATTTCTAAATTGCATTTTGTCTGGACATCAAACCATGTTACATCTTTCAAAGGAGACAAAGAGGCCACAGCTGTTTGCAGGAGCTCTGAGTGACCATGGTAGTTTATGAACACCTTTACAAGCTGTTTCTGACCTTTTCCCTGGATCCCAAATTCAGGTTGAATGAGGAGACAAATGGCTGGGGGAGAGAAGGTACCAAGGACTTGCTTCTCTACCTCTCATTTCCACCGCAGGCAGGAGGAATCAGACGGGTTGGACTGCACAAAGAGGGTAAAATCAATGAGGAAGGATGTTTCTCCAACCAGATTTTGGCAGCAGTCTGGTGACACCTGCACATCCTGGACAGGCTTGTCCAGGGCATGAGGGTCCAGGGATTGCTGGGAGAGCTGTTGCTCCTGAGGCTGACAGAGATGTTGAGATGATTTCTAAAACCTCCTTCCTTCCTTGACCCTGCTGGTCTAGATGCAGGCCTTTGCTCTTGGAAAACATTGTGTCTGTGGATAATGATGCCAGGATCTGATGAGAGGGACAGTTAGGTCCTGTGATATGATATTCCATGATTGTCCAGCCTTGGGAAGTCACACTGAGAGCCCAGTGGTTTCTGATGGGGTGGCGTGCGCTCAGACTTGCACGACCTTGGGGCTGTCACCTCACATCCTTTGCTGTCTGGAGAATGGAAACTGTTGGTTGTTATATTTGACTTCAGGATGGGTCTGTGATCGGGAAGTTTCATCCCCGGAAAAATAAGTTATCGTCGAGTTTATGCAATCCTCAAAACCTCCGGTGCAATTTGCACTTAGCGAGGACAAGAAACCATTCAAATTACGCTCGGCCAGTCTCCGAGGAGAGCTGGGTGTCCTGCTGTGCCCAGCCTGCTTTCCAAGCCAAACTGACAGGGGGCATTTGGAGAAAGCTTTGGAAGCGGGCCAGCTTGTTGACGTTTCTCCAAACAGACCTATTAACCTGTGGAGGAATTGGAGACTCACACACCCCGAGTCCTTAGGGTCCCCCAGCCGCATTTTCAGTGTTCGCCTTATTCATCCTCCCGAGGTAAAAAAATACCCCAGCAAAGAATTATGTCCGGCCTTGTGTTTCCTCCTTCTGTACAGGAGGCTGCACCTCTGCATTTCTGATGTCAAATTTGACCACATTCAGAGCGTTTCTGTCTCCAGGTGGAACTCAGTCTCTTGACACGTTTGGCTTTTTACAGCGCGGTGGAACATTAACCACTTCCTCTCCTCCTCCCAAACTCCTGAGCTGTTGTCCTGGGTTGCAGTGTGTTCTGTTACCATCTCCAGGAGCTGTTGAAACCAGGCGGGGCTGTGTCCCTTGCCTCCTCTCTCTGGACTATCTCCTGTTCATGGGCCAGCTGTCCAAACCAGGTGGGGCAGGGTTCTTTTTCTCTCCCATGACCCAGCCTCCCTCTGGGGGATATCTCCTGTTCATGGCCCATCCAGTCTCACCACATGGCTGATAAAATTACACCATCCCATGGTGAGATGCTCTGCCCAGAGGGAGGAACCAAGCATCCCATCCTGGATATAAGCTAAGATTTCCAACACCAGAGTCAGCCCTTACCTACTGGATTCCCAGAGGACAAGAGCTGCCACTGGACCTTCAGGTGAAGACCAGACCTTTTCTACAGGATCACTGCTCCAACAGAACCATCACTCTGGAGGACTGCAGCCACCATTTTATGGGACTGCTCCCAACACCCTGACTGATAGGGTGTCAGGTTGTATCCTGACTCTGTCAGTGGTTTCTTTTTGTACTATTGCATTTATTTTAGTTTTTCCTATTAAATTGTACTTCTGATTTGGAGTTTCTCTCTGGTTTTGCTTTCAAACCGGCACATCTGTCATTCAGGGGCAAAGCTCATTTACACCAATCCAATCCTGAGTAACAACGTGCTTCTTCAACGAGGCTATTTTTGATTTACACTCCCTTGAGAGCAGAATTTGCTCCTGAGTGCTCTCCTTCCTCTCAGCCTCTTCCTGCCCAGTTAAAACATTGGAGTTATTGTAGCTCCCACATTAAATCCCAGCAACCTGGAGGTCAGGCAGTCCTAGACCATTGTGGTAAATATATCAACTCACCCTGAAATAGATCTGCCTTTCATCAGATTCTTCTTTAATGAGGTAAGAGATTTAATTTCACAGTTAGAAAAGTAAAATGAAATAAAGGACATGTGATACATGAGCAACTCCATTAGACTCCGCAAGGAAATGGGAATTGCCAGACCAGGTCTAGACAGCAGCACAGGCAGCGTCTCTGAAATGGTTAATTACGGAACAAATAGCTCACTTTGAGTGCTGCCTTGAGAGAATTCCCTCAGTCCAGGGTCTGGAGAGAAAATTCCCGTTGTAGTCAGTGCATCCCATTCATTCTCACCTTGGCAAAGTGCACTTAAACAAAACCAAGGTGAAAACACTGGAACCAGAAAGGGAAAGTTCTGTTGGTTTTTTCTGGGTGGTTTTTTGGGTTTTTTTGTTTTTTTTTGGTTTTTTTTGGTGCTTTCTTTTAATTTTTTATACATTGTACAGAAAGTATGAGTTCCCTGGATTGCTTTCAGAAGAGAAATCCTGAAAGACTCCTGTTGTTTCTCTCAGTAGTGCTCTTACACCAACTGCATCCTTTGCAGCCAGCTTCTGGACAGGACATGAGTTAAGCTGGAAAACCCAGAACATTCTGTATGTTCCCTGCTCTCATTACCAGGCTGTTTGCTTTTGTCTGTCAGTCGATGTAAAGAATGTAAAATAATTTTTTCCTCTTTTACTGCGGGTTATTTTATTCATCTGTACCACAGTGCTGGAACAGGCTCCGGTGCCAAGAGTCACTTCCAAGATTATATTTTAACAACTTCCTCAAGTGTCCATTAGCCTGGAGATGCAAATTGCCTCACTGAGGCACTGCTTGTTACTCTCTCTGTACTTATTAAATCTCATTTCTCAATCTGAGACCCCCTGAATCCAAGTCTCTGCTGTCTGAGCCAGCTGCCGAAAGGAGTAAATTCTATTACGCTGTCCTTCCTCAATTGTCATGTCTTTAAACGAACACAGCTCAATCTGAGAGCCCTAGGGAATAAAAAGGGCATATTTTTCCCAATTCCTTGTCCAGCTGCCTCCTGGGGAGTTTCTTACTTTAATGTTTTCCAGTGTTGTAGGACTGTGACACCTCCACTAAACAGGACACGGGCTTGCTTATACCTGCTCACACTCTGGACTCATTAAAAACCCTTATTAAGCCTCCTAAAAGCGAGTGTTGAAATGAGTGATGCTGCCCTGGCCCTGCTGGCTCCGTGCTAGAGGCAGTCAGCGCAGCAAGGGTTAATCCCCCCGGCGGGGGACAGGCAGGGGGGATCCCTTCTGGCCTCGGATCCGTTCTGGGGTGCCTTCCTTGAGGGAAGGGCAGGGACCGAACAGGTCCGCGCTCCCCGCTGGGGCTGAGCATCCTCCGCCTGCGCAGGAGCAGGGATTTCCTTGGGGCAGCTCCCAGGATCTCAGCTGCTCCAGCTCACTCCCTTACCACGCCCAGACCTCTGAGGTGGGATCCTAAAGAGGAGGACAGTGCCTGTTATAAGTTAGTTTTAAATAATTGGTGGAGGTAAAGTTAATTAGATTGAATTAGTTTATTAAGTAAGCGGTAGTAAGTAAAACAGTGCTGGGTGGTTGGGGAGTCTTTGTTTTACTAACGGTATCTACTTTTTTTTTTTAAAGTCTTTGGTTTTATGTTTTTGTTTGTTTTTTTGTAGTTTTTCTTGTGTATTTTGTGTTTGTGCGAGGTGTTGTTAGGGGGTCTTTGCTTCGTGATGGTCGTGGGGATGAAGATTCTTTATTTTCTTCGGCGCCCGGTGTGTAAACTTCATAAATTGTTATGTAACACTGTTTGTTTCACAGGATGTTTGAGATGAAGTTTAAAGTTTTGAAAGATATTTTTTTTTGTATGCACTTTCTTGACTTAGGGAACAGTGCCTTTCCTTGGAAAAGGAAGCCCCCAGCCCCCTTTGGCAGCTCTTGGAGCACGCAGTACCCTCGTGTATGACTGCCAAATGTTTCCCTCCTGCCTTGCCTTGGGTGGGCAGGCAGGGGAACACCTGTGGATGTCTGGGAACAGGGATTTGGTGCAGGTAACAGGGCTGGGCAGGAGCCCTTCTGCAGAGTCCACACAATCCCCAGCCTCCGAGCCAGCCCAGTCGGGATCGGCACGAATTTTTCACACCTGTTTCTCCGAATTCAATCATCATAAAAAATTCCATGCGAGCTCAAAGGAGGCAACATTCCAGTAACATTTTGCTTTTACTGACTGAAATTTCCCGTAAGATGGGCCTCTGGCTATGGGGTGGAAAATGTGTCCTCACTCGCTTCCCCTCGGCCCTGGGCGGATGGAGAGAGTCTGCTGGGGTTTATCCCTGCCAGGGCTGCCCTGGGGCTCGGGCACGGCTGGTCCCTGCAGCCAGAGGCACCGGTGTCCCTTTCAGAGAGGGGACTTTGCTCCCTAAACCCTGGGCCACTGCATTGCACCGCAAATTGGGAACAGATGCCACTCATGTAGAGAGAAGAGAGGGGAAAAAAAGAAAATAAAATAAAAACAGAAGTCATAATACTATCAGAGAAATATGTGTGAAGTCCCCAAGTGCTCCTGAACCCTGGCCAAAAGCCAGTTTGAAATCCCAGACTCCTGATGTGTCCAATTCCGAGTTTCCCACCCCACTGCTCCTTTTTTCTTTGTAGTTTATTTTTATTTAGCAACACGTAGTGAGACACAAACTTTGCTGTTACCATGCTGAGGCTGTGGAAAACTACAGTAGGAGGCCATGGGCCAAATCTGGCTATAATTGACTGGAATTCATGACATGGGAGTATCTTTTGTTGGCTTTAAGGAATGGAATCACTTCCTAACTGTAATGAGCAATCCTGGACATGATCATTTTGGGATAGTAAAGCCCTGGCTGTGACACGAGAGCGTCTAAAGCTCCTTGCACAATGGGCTCTGTAAAAAGCTTTTAGGAGAGAAATAAAATATTTGGAATTTGATACCTATGGAGGTTCTGAGTTCTCCCTGTTCTCCAAACATCAGTTTTAGCCTTGTGGGAGGCACTGCCTTTGCCAGAATAAATGCAGTTTAAAACAACAACAGGAGTAAAAACCCTCATAATGCAGATGCTGGTCCTAAAAATTACTTTAGACAAAAATCTTAAGTGCACTCTAACAAATCAAGGCTGTTCTGGAGAGGAAGAATTAAATTAGAGATCTTATTTACAGCAGCAGGAACTTTTTTTTTTCCTTAGATCCACATTTTAGTTGTGTCCTTCCTTATCACAGACACAGGTTACCATTTGTTTAGGAAAAAAAAAAAGTTGATTTTACCCCTTTACAACAACAAGACTTCTCTGCTCTGTCTTGGCCATTTTGGAAACAAAGGTATTGCTAAATTATTGATACTGGTGTGCAGTATCAGCAGTGCCAGACAAAAAGAAAATGTCAGCTCTTTTGTGACAGAACTCGTGCATTCCGTTAACTCCAATGCTGTAGATGAAGTTTAGGAGGAGTATTTGTACAATACCATCATAGCACTGGCGCTCAAAAAATACGGGGATAAAAGGATTGGATTCAGAATAAAAGCAGCTTACATGATGTCTATTGTTGCACTGTCACAAAATCAACCTTGTTTTAACATGCAATGATTTGGATTATTCTCTCCTAAAGGTTTGCTTTATTTGCTAGCTCTGGAACAAAGATAAACATGAATCTGGGCTGAGAAAGGTGGTTATGAGCAAGAGAGAAAGTTTAAACTATGTTTGCTCTTGTGCTGTTGCTGTTGATGTTGAGAGAGCCCCAGACTTGTGAGGAGGTCACAGGGTGCTGCTGGGGTTTGGAGAGTGCAGAGAAGGCTGTTGGTATAAGGAGAAGTCAGTCAAGCCTTATCCTGCTTTAGTGTGGTGTATATTCTTCTTTTTCTGTGCTGTTTGATGGACTCTGCTCTCAGTCTAAGCTGGATGTGAAGAACAAAAGGATTGCTCTGGGGTCAGTTACAAACTTACATTTTTTTGCTCAATTCATGACAAATTCATGACTAATTCCCTGTCTCAATATTCTTTTTTTTCCCCTCAAAATTCTTGCTAGGCCTGGATTTCTAAAGGCCCAGGAGCGACGTCAGCAGTGAGCTCATGCACTGAAGAAGTCTGGGATTACAGCTGTGTTTAATAAAATCTGAGTTAGCTATAGAGAATGTAAGTAAGCTAAATCCCATCTGCTTTGAGGTTTCCCTTTGCTCCCAGAAGCAGCCAAATGCAGGATATGAGCAGAGGTGTCCAGGCTGCTTCCGGAAATGCTGGGGGAAAAGGCAAGGAGAAAAGGGCTCCCCCTGCTCCTTCGCTCTGCTTTGGTGACGTGACCTCAGCACTGAGCGTGAGGGGAGAGAAGAACGAGCTCCAGCTCTCCTCACTGCCAGGGAAACGGGGTCAGAGCTCCGGGAAGAGGCAGCAGCTCCTCTCCCTTTGCTGACTCCACAGAAACCGCAGACAAACTGGGCAGCACCGGGGTCTGGGCTGGGAGGACTGTGCTGCCCTCTCTTCACACCTGGAGATGAGCAGCTGCCCCGGTCCCCACACTTCTGAGGGCTCCTGTGAGTGAGGGGGGAGAATCATGAGCTGGCCCTTGCCAAAATTTAACAGCTTGGATGTGACATCCCAGATGGGCAGGGGAAAATTTGGATAAAAAACAGAGAAGAGAGAGAAACTACTTAGAACTTTCCACTCAAAATCAAAGTTAAGCTGGGAAATCCAGTGGAAATTCCCACAAGTCTGCTTTTCCTTGACCGTGTTTTTCGTTGCATTATCAAGCAGTCAGGAAATAATCAGGACAATGTAGCTGTGAAAACCCCCTCGTTAGTAATTGAGGAAGCCAAAATTACATTTTAATTATGTGCATCTATTGTTCCAAGCAGCCCCCTCTCCCTGCTCCCGGGATACTGCTCTGGAGCATGAGTTTCTACATCCAGAGTTTAGTTGTTCCTTGGAAGATCAGCAGGTCGGCTCCGAGTCTCACACAGAGCTCCCGTCCCAGCGCTGTGCTCCCAGGGCTCTGCTGGCTGCTCCTCCCTGCTCCTTCTGGGACCCCTCCACCTTCTGCTGCTTGCAGAGGCTGAGGACTGCGGAGCAAATGCTCAGTTCTCCATCAGCCACATCCCTGGCTTTCCCTGGCAACTTTATCTGCTGGATGGGGAGGATAAATATCCCTCTTTTTTTCTAACCAATGACCATGATTTAATACTTCAACACAATTTTAGGATAGGCTTTGAAGACTAGTGATTTCAGTGTCTAAGGCCAACACAAACAGGTTTTTAGTTATTTTGGGATTTTTCTTGTCTTCTCAACCACACCTAGAGATTCTCAGGACTTGTACAGACAGCTTCCTTCTGGGGGAGATTGTTTTGTTACTCAAAGGACAGACAGATAGGGCCTTTCTGCTCTTACTGGAGTTGATGCCTTGGAGAGGCTGCCCTGGAGCAGAGGCTGGGCAGAGTGAAAGGATAAAGGGCAGGGATTTATGGAAAGGCCTTCCCAGGGTGCACCTTGGGCAGTGCAGGAGTCTCGCAGAGACTGCACCCAGGATGGACACAGCCACACGTTTTTGGGACAGATAGAAGTTCCGTCCATTTGCATATCAGAGGTTAATTGTCCAATTCCAGCTTCAGGCAGTGCAGTCCCATTCTCTCAGTTTGCTCCCCCCCAAACTCACTTTTGTTGCCATTTCTCAGGGCCTGAGGCAGTGAGGTGTCCTTGATTCTCAGGCCTGGAGAGGAATTGTTGTGTCTGACCAAAATGGGAAAAGCAGTAGCTAACACTGTATATGGAGTTTAGAGTTACACACTAAAGAATTGCAGGCTTACAAGTATATGAACATATAAAAGCTAAAATCCTGAGGCATCAGAGTGAATGGAATAGAAACATGGGATCACAGGTGGGTTTGGGCTGGATGGAGCTCTGAGCAGCCTGGTCTGGGGGAGGCAGGAGCTGGAATGAGATGGGGTTTAAGGTCCCTTCCAACCCAAATCGCTCTGGGCTCCCGTGGATTTCCATCACGTTGTCTATCAAATGGATGCTCAATGTGCTCACAGCTGCTTGTGCTGTATCTTTATCCACCCTTTGGTCTTCTTTAGCAGCAGGAATCCTCCTCCCCATGGGGCACATGCTGGTTTCCATCACATTGGAACATGTTTCTTCTGGAGTGGATAAGAACTATGGATTTTTGCTTTGCTGCTTTCCTTACTTAAGCTTCAGCAGGGAAACTGTGCCTGCAAGACATTTAAGGATATATTTAACATGATTAGCTGCAATTTTGACACCAACAATCTTAAAAACATGATTGCAGTAAAGTGCATGTAAGTATTTTGAGATGGGTAGGAGTGCTTGAGCATTTTTATGAACTGAATCACTTAGAGGGTACAAATTGGTGTGGCAAGGATAAAACCTTTACAGCAGTTGAGTTGTTTTCCTCCTGCCATCTGTGGATTAACCACTTAGGGGTGATGCTAACGAGCTGATAAAGCTTTACACCAGCCCACAGAGAGTTTCACTTTTTCCCTCAGTCCTCAGCGATCTGATGTTCTCTTCCTTGTCTGCTTTCATACCTTGGTGCACAGCCAAAGCCATATTTTGTCTCATAAACTTCTAATAAATCTGCTGCAAATATGATAAAAGCCAAAGAAGTCACTCTGCACCACCAGGTCTGACACCAGCAGTTTGCATGGAAAACATTTATGTACCAGCATAGTCATCACTGTCTATTTATTCTTTTTATTTTGATTTTTCTCAGGGAAAAACATTTATGTACCAGCATAGTCATCACTGTCTATTTATTCTTTTTATTTTGATTTTTCTCAGGGAAAAACATTTATGTACCAGCATAGTCATCACTGTCTATTTATTCTTTTTATTTTGATTTTTCTCAGGGAGTTTTGCCCGGATCTCTGGAGGTTCTCTTTGTCAATGGTTGTGAAATCACTAACGACACATTTTTTGTCTGGTGATTATCAGCGTGCTGATGCCTCTCCTGCAAGGGACTTTTATTCTACGGATGAGGGAAAGAGAGGATCAAGGTCAGCAGCTCAGACCGCACCCAGGTCCCCAGGTCCCGCTCTCAGGTGTCCCACGCAGCTTCTTCCCACTGATGTGACCAGAGAGCTGGAAATACCTTCATTAAACACCAATATTTGCTCAGTTACTGCTTGTTTGTCATCCAGCTTGTGGCCCTCCCGTGCTGGCAAACACAGCCGGGACACTCTCAGCTCTTCAGGGAGGCTGCAGGGACGGCACAGCCCCGGCGGATCTGCTCCCCAGCAGCTGCTTCCTATTTCTTCATTCAGGGAACGAATGCAGCCCTTGGGAAATGCCCTGATACACATAATAAATACAAATAATAGAGGAAATTTCCTTCTCCTTTTTGGAGATCATCCCTTAAAAATTCCAAAATTGTCGAGTATTTTCTCTTTGGAATATAGCGTTTGGTGTGATATTTAATATACCAGTGAACTTTATGGGGCCTTGCCTTTGCAGTTTTTATTTCTGCAGCAGTTGTAAACTTGCACCTTCAGTCTCTGCATTTCATTTAGGTCAAACTTCCCCAGGGTCAAGAATGAGCTTCTGCATTCTCTGACCCCAAACCAGTGGCCACCTTTTCACGTGGGTTGCAGTTGTCAGGATCTAATCCATCCCCAAAGAATTGTTGTCTTCAGCACTGTTAAATGCGGTCTGAGCAGTGCTGATAATAATTGGGAAAGGACTATCAGTATGTAATTATAGAAATCATAATTATATCAATATATAAATGAGTGTTTTCACTGGAAAAGTGGCCAAAAGTCTGCAGTGCTTGGAAGCCCTTATTCTCATTGAGTCATCACATCAGGGAAGGGGGAATATTAGAGTAGAAATAACATGAATTATTGGAAATAGGTATTTAAAGCAATAATTGAGATTTTTTCGGGCAAGTAACCTGAAGTGTCTTGTTTAATAGTGTTGAGTGATTGTAAGGAAATGCTCTCATAAAAATCAGTTTGTTTGCAAATAATTCTCAAATAAGCAGCAGCAAATGGTTTTCTGCAAATCCCTGGGAAGTCAACAGAAAAGTAGCAGTTAAGGTGGCAATCCAAGAGCCAGAGTTTTAGCAGGATTGCCAGAATATTGCTCAATATGAAGCACAATTATTTGTGCTGTAATAATGAGCTGTATTTGGCTACAGTTGTAGAGGAACGAAGGCAATGCAGGTGGAAAGACAAAAGCATTTTGATCTTGATTCTGTGCCAGTGAAATCCTGTGAATGTGGTCTGGAGAGACAGAAAATGTAGGGAAAGGATACCCAGTGAAAAAGGATCAGAATGTCTCCAGAAATGGACCTAAAATCATCGGTCTTAGGAATGGAGCACGGAAAGGATCTTAAAGTCTCCTTAAGGATCAGCCCTGTGATATCAGAGCCTCTCTTTAAATCTTGACTTTTCATCTTCCTCTTGCAATTAAATGAGCTATTTTCAGCAGGATGATTTCCTTGGGACTCAGCTGGCGCTGTTCTCGGGCTGCTGGCCGGGCTGGGCTCTGCCCTGCTCTGCGCTCACATTCCCGAGGCTGCCAGAGCTGCAGGAGCGTTGGGACAGCGCTGCCAGGGATGCCCAGGGTGGGGTTGTTGGGGGGTCTGGGCAGGGCCAGGGGCTGCACTTGGATAATCTCTGTGTGCCCCTTCCCACTCAGCATACTCTGTGATTGTATGATTCTATTCCAACGTGAGTTTTCTCTGAGAAATACATTTCCTTCCATCTGCAAGCACTGAACGCTCCTAAAACTGTTCAGATCTTGTCATTTATGTTTTGGATGTTGTATTCCAGTGGCTCACTGCATTCCCATCTGTGTGCTCCTGAAATTGGCTGTGCCCTGTGCATGGCAAAAGATTCTCAGGCTCCACTAAGGGTGGTGTTCATTCACATTCAGGGCAGCTTGCACTCTCAAATGCTCTGCTACGAAGCAGATTATTCCTAGGGCTGGCTGAGCAGCACAGGTATTAAATTGGAACCCAATAGAATTACCTGTGTTGTAACAATTTTGTCCCAAGGTAATAATGAGGAGGGTTTTTGCATTTCACTAATATTTCCCCAAACAATTAGTTGGTCTCTTTTAGGCTTTTATAAATATCAGTATATTCCTAGATTTATAATTTATGCCTTTCCACAGATCTTTGAATTTCATCCCTGGCACTGACTTGCAAGCACAAAAAACCACAGCAACGAACTCCAGCATATTCAGCTCAGTGTTCATTTAATTTCTCCCTGTTCCTTTCATTTAAAAAAAAAATCAATTTCTATCCACATTCATCTAATGAAAGAGGGCACCGCAGGGCACAGAATCCAGTGCTGGTCCTGCTCGTTAGAGATCACAACCTGGAGCTAACTTTCTGATTAAAATACATATTCCCTGTTCTTTCATGTCATCATTTGCTTCTGACTCAGTCGATGGTTCAATGTTTGCCACAGCCCGTGATTAAGTATGGGTGAGCCCAAAAAGATAAAACAAGAACAAGCCTGAACTCTTACCTGGAACTTATCTCCCATGGCTTTTTTTTTTTTTTTTTTTTTTTGAAGTCAGGTAAGTGGGTGGTGAATTATTGGAGAAAAAATTAGTTTAACGTTAGATTCAGCAGCTGTTGGTGGAAAAAATGGCATTAGCAAATGCTCCCAAAATAAATCCCACAAGTTGCTTCCCACAGCTTGACTTTATCCTGTGTAGACTCGTGTGTATGGACAAGGAAATAAAGTGTTTTGTAAATGTTTGTGAAAGAAATCAGAGACAAGGAAGGGTTCATTGTATGGAGAACTGTCTTTTCCTGAGTCACGTTCTGATTTTGTTGGAAAAATTGTGTTACATCTCCCATGCAGGTTTTGGTCTCGAGTACACACTTCATTGAATTATAAATAATCTTTAAATCGCAGAATAATCTGAGCTGGAGGGGACGCACGAGGATGGAGTCCAACCCTGAAGGGCCCAGGTGGGGATCAAACAGCCTCAGGGTTATTTCACACCCCGAACTGGGGCAGAGCTGACACAGGCTGGCTGCAGGACCAGCTGGAGAAGATTCTGAGAACTACACACAAAAAACTGGAGACCTCCTCACGACTGCATTCAACAACCCCCTGCTCTGAGATTGGTGGAGATGCCCAGAACAAGATGTCTTTCTAAGAAATCAGCACTCAAGGAGGGTCCAAAGCCTTTAGCAGGAATTAAGTAACATTTCTGACCCTCTTTCCAGCACAGGCTCATTTCTTCTCCGAGGGCATGACTGTTATGAAACAGAGCATGTCACAGAATTAGTGCAGAAATTGGAAACGGGGGTTTGTATTTGGAAGAGACTCAAATTTGCGCCATGTGCTGGGGAAGGGAGCTTGGGGTGAGCTCAGTGGTATAATCAGACATAAGAGAAGGCACACAGACGGTCAGGGTACACATGAAAGCCACAGCAAGGAAAATTTAAGTAGTTCAGTGAGCAAAAGAGCTCTGCATTGTATGGTGTTCTAAAACAGGCAGAACTGCAGGGTCAGGGATTCTCCATCCCTTTCTAAATGTGTAGGATTGGTAGTGCTGTGAAGGAGCAAAGAGGAAAAAATCCTGAATCACAGAATCATGGAATATCCTGAGCTGGAAGGGACCCACCAGGACCATCCAGCCCAGCCCCAGGCCCTGCCCAGACACCCCAACAATCCCACCCTGGGCATCCCTGGCAGCGCTGCCCAAACGCGCCTGGAGCTCTGGCAGCCTCGGGGCCGTGCCCATTCCCTGGGGAGCCTGGGCAGTGCCCAGCACCTCTGGGGGAAGAACCTTTCCCTGCTCTCCAGCCTGAGCCTGTCTGACACAGATTCACTCCATTCCCTCACAAAGTGATGTGCCCACGGAGCCAGGGAAAGGCCAGCTGGGAGGAGATGTGTTCAGAGGGGAATATGATCCGAAATGCCCAGGCAATCAGTTTTTATCCTTAGGAGCATCTTTGCTCCTGAGCAGGATCCCAGGAGCAGAGGTTTGTGTTGTCCTGGCCCTCAGAGATGTTTGGGTAAGTCTTGCTTTATAAATCATCCAACAGAAGAGTGATTTCAGCTTTTAGCCTGGAAGACAGACCTGAAAGTTCAAGATTAATCTTCCTCTTTCCTCTTCTGCCACCACCCCCGAGCAACAGAACCCAAAGGAAACAGAAAGCCTGAGTGCAGCGGGCTGGGGTGTAGGCAGGGGAGAGGCAGCTTTTTGGCGTCAGGTAGGAGGGAAATCGGTGCTAATGAGAATCCTTTAACTGTGATCTTCTTGGTTTCGCCACAAGCCTTAGGTTCAAGGGTACTCAGAGACAGCGAAGAGCCCTGGAAAGGTCCCAGCTGAGCGCTCTATAGCTCCGGGATGGGAAGCAGAGAAGCCCTGAGCCTCACAAAAGTGCTCGGGTTATCTTTACACACAGCCAGCCACGTAATCTCCTTTTATCTGATCTGAGAAGAAAGGGAATCCCTCCTGTGTTGTCCTCTTTGGGCTTTTATCTCTCCTAGTTTAGTTTTTTTTTACAAAGACTCAGGCTACGACTCTGCTCACTTTTCTGTTGAGTTCTCCACTCTTCTGCCTGCGGCTCCTCAGAGCAGGAGGGCAAAAGGATGCAAAAGAGATCACAGGCTTGAAAAGATGGGAATATGCCAGCTCCTCTGTTGTGTAAATCCGAATTTTGCAGTTGATTCCAGTGGAGTGGGGTCTATTTACACCGACATTAAACCCATTAATTTCAGTAGGAGTTCCCAGAATTTAAACCTTGCTTGTGATTCCCCTGATTTCACTTGCTACTATTTCACAACGCTAAAATAATGGGGGCGAGGGGATTAAAACTCTTGATAATGCACTCTGCTGATGCCGTAGGGAAAATATTCTGCTTTCTGAATCACTTGCCCTGAGCTGACTTTCTCTTTGAATGGTTCCGGGGTTTTCCTTCTTTAGCCATAAATCGCATGCAAATTCTTTTTGTGTGTGTGTGCCTGTGGATGACAGCATGTGTGTGAGTGTGTGAGTGTGTGTGCGCCTTTCAGAAGCCACGCCAGAGAGAGAGAGAGAGAGGCTGTTCCTTTAAAGCAAAACTGAAAAAAAATGCCTTCAGGCGTCCTATTACAGTGGAACGAGCCAAGGATCAGGATTTGCAGCTCAGCTATATAAACCCAGCAGAATCTGGCTGATGTGGCCAGTTTGCCTTGCTGTCAAAGCTCTCTGCCTTACGCTCACACACAGCACCAGACAACGCAACTTCGCCGAGTTTTGACAGGACGGCAACAAAGTCAGGAGCCCCGAGCTGGCTTTGAACACCGTATTTATTTCATGGAGACTGCTCACAGCCGGATCTAAGCTCTGTCAGAGTCTCTAAGGTAAGTCTGCTTCCTCCCTGAATTACAAAGTCAGGAGCTCCTCTGGCACACAAGTTTGCAGTGACCCCGCGCTCTGGCATCACCCTGGTGGCTGTGAGTGTCAGGTGAATGGCCAGGGATGCTGCTAGGGAATATTTTTGGATCGGAGCATGCCTGCCTCGAAGTCTGTCTGCGTTGTCCGGTGCAATAATGTAAGAAATGTCTCAGTGGCATCCATCTGACCCAATGAATGAATGGAGCAGGAGCTGGTTGGATGCTGGACATCCACGCAAGTACAGACAGCCACCGCACTGACAGGAAGGGTAGCAGAGCAGATTCGGGATTCCCTCCTGGCTCCTGCAGTACTAGAAATGTTTCCCCCATCCTCACCTCGTGAACCAGACTAAATCCACGCGCAGGTTTTAACTCTTCCAAGCACTCTTCTTCGTGTGCTCTTGCCTGGGAGCTGGAGAGAGCCGGGCCCTTCCCGCTGGTCATTTGCTGTCCCCACACTTTTTTTGCACCGCAGCCTTTGTCACCTTCCTCCCTGCCCCCACTGGCCTCCAGTTTCTTTTACGAGTCCAGTAACATTAGTCTGCAGTGGGGAGCAGTGCACAGAGGAAGATTCAACTGGTATTTTATTACCGGTGCTGTACCGGGTGGGTTCCGGGAGCGGGAGGGTGAAATTCTCCATCCTCATGGAAAAATAGAGGCACTTGCTCCGTGTCTCAGCTCCTTGCTCCCTGGTGCACTGAGATTTTCTGCATGACTGTGTCTGCACTTACCAGCGAGGCTCAAATTGGCTTAAAAAAGAGAAGCTGGCTGGGAGAAGGTGAACACACTTAGATTCATTTAGGAGCTAATCCCACTCGCTCAAGACTTTGTGTTACATCACCTTTGCAGAGTTTTCCCTGCCTGATTTTCTGTCTGGCTACCAGGACAGGGAGTTTTTGGCAGTTAATCTAAACTTCTGAAAAGTCTGTCTCATACTATGGAAAAGAATTATATGTTCGGATTGAAACGACGGTGATGTGTTGCACAGTGGAGACATAAAATTAAAAAGCACAATAAAAATATTTATAAAATTTTTCTTCATGAAAAATAGAAAATAACGAGGTGGATGCGATTCTATGGTCTGGGTAAAAGCCTTGCTGTCCAGCTGTTGGGTTTGGTTTTCTCTCGTGGTTTAATTTTTTAAAATCATATTAAATATTGGGAATTCATTTTACACACTTCCTGATTAATATTACATGTGGGGGTTGTTTTATTGTGCTGGGTTTGTGGATTTGCCTTTTAAAGCTCCGAAATCATGGGATGGTTTGGGTTGGATGGCACCTTAGGGATCATCCAGCTCCAACCTTGGCAGGGACACCTTCCACTAGAGCAGGTTGCACAGTTTAGGGGTGCTGTAGTCCAAAAATGAGGTGGACAAAGGGAATTAGGGACCATCCTTTGAATCCTCGGAAAACTTGCAGAAACGTGATGTCTTTTGGGTTGTTTCTCGCTGATATAGGGAGCGCAGGGGCAAATCGAATCAGAAGGAGTAGGACCAAATGAAAGTGTTCAGCCAGGGGAAGATCACTGGTCTGTGTGCAGTCCAGCTGCCCTGGCAGGGGCCTCGGGGAGCAGCTGCAGGAGGTGCCAGGGCGTTCCCAGCGCGGGTGCTGCCCCGTGCTCAGGGCAGGACGTGCACCCGGACTGAGCCGAGCCATGGGAAAGGAGGGACACGGGCTGTGCCCCTGCCACTGACCCGTCCCAGTCACTCGCCCAAATACCAAACTGGCATTCACTTCCCGTAGTTTTTGCTCATTAGTTTTATCCTCTGGCTCCCTTCAGCCCAGAGAAATATCTTCGCAAGTTCCAGCCCTCAATCCTCTCACTGCAGTTACTTTATCAGTGTTTCCAGAGCTGTGGGGGAGCCAAAGGATCTGCTGCAAAGCCCCCAGCCTGCAGATGAGAATGTCAGGTCTCACTCAGAGAGAAAGCAGAAATTCTGCTAAAGAAATCCCTTCCAGGTATGTGGTGGTCACAGGCACACGGAAAAGAAAACCAACGAGATCCAAATCTCCTGTCGAAATAGTGATGCTTAATGATGTTAGAACTTACTGGGAACAGCCCTAAACACAGCCTAAAATGTGGTCCACAAATTCTGAGTAACTGTTGGCTGGAGACTTTTTGAAATCCATCGTCTTTTATTATCCCAGCTCTTTAAAACTGGATCATTTCTCCTCAGTATTCACTCGAAGTTAACTATCATGTTGCTATAACATCATTTCTAAGGGTGTTTGACGTTCAACTTTTTTTCATATTAGTGCTTTTTATAAAATACCTAAAAAAAGCCAAAGACTATTCATGGGTGAAGATGTTCTGACTTGCTATAAAGAGACTGTCAAAGTTTGTTCTCGAGCATTGTCTCACTTTTTGATATGAAAATGAGATTAAATGGCAGGGTGTGTGCTTTTTGGGACTTTCTCATCCTTTTCAAGAGTGAGGCAGAACTAAAACGCAGAAGTGCCTGTGAATCGGTGATGCTGCTTTGGAGCCAGAGCTTTAACCCTTTCATCCCTCCTGGCAAAACCATTTGGAAAACCAGCTTGGCCAGTTCTGTGCCATTTTCCTGGTACAGCACCCCGGTGCCTCTGTCCACCCAGCTTTGTAGGCTGTGGCCAGAGGTTCGAGTGGTGCTGATGGCATTTAATTGTCCTGGGCTGGACAACGGGAGTCAGGTGTAAATGGATATAAGGGAGAAACAGTGTCCATCCAGCCCTGTGTCCCTCAGAGTGCCCTGGTTTCCCTGGAGGAATATTACACTTGGAAGTAAGAGTAAATGCAGAGGGTAGTGTCTGCTTCATTATCAGCTGCACATTTACCTGTCCTTCCTCTGCGCCATGAGAAATCCAGAGTGGTGAAATAATTACTCTCGTTTGAAGCCTGTGGCTCGAGCCATTCCTCCTTGGCCTCGTGCCACCACAGTCTGCTAAGCTGAAGGGCCACTGACAGCTTTAAGGTCCAGTGGCTCATAAAACTCCAGGCTTAGGAGTGGATGATTTACATCCCTGGAAAGTTCCAAATCTCAGCTTTCCAATAATAAAAGGAATTTGTTTTGAACGGCGGCAGTTTGAGATACAGGGCTTTGAAACTGGGCTCTGACTTCCCAACGTGTGCTTTCTCAGACTTCATTTCTGGTGTGAGTTCAGCACATCCTGCTCAAAGACTGAGCTCTGATCTAACCCTGTGGTTATAAACTGCAGAAGTCTGAAACTACTGTAAAATGTAATAGCTGCCCTTAGTGGTTTTAAGGAAGCTGCTGATGTCATATTGCAGAAAAAATCGTTGTTGCTGAAGTGGGAAACTAAGGAAGACAACAATTAAAGTGAAATAAGTTAATATTTTATCACCTGCCAGGCTCAGAAATCTTCAAAACTGCCAACAATTATAGGATTAGTAACTAATGAGTTCAGGACAGGGAACACCATAACCTGGGGTCAAGAGCTGAAAAATAATGGATGTGGACAGATTGCTTATGAGTTTTTAAGATGCAGTTTAGTTCATTAAACTGCTTGATATTGAAGACAACTTGTTGTCCATGGCTTTGATTGGTTGATGTTGCAATTATTGCTCAGCATTTTAGGGCCTCACTGTATCAGAAGGAGTGAGGAGGTTTAATAAATGATGCTCTCTACCACAAAATCCTATTATTAGCAATTCCCAAAAAATTCTTTGTATAGGGAAGAGAAGGAGGAAACAAGAAGGCAGTTCCTTGAGGAAGGGGACTGCTGGAAAGCAGAGAAATGAACAACCCCCGGGGACGATCTTGAGTCGTCGCAGTTTCCACAAGTGTGAAACCTCCCCTCCCTCGGTGCCTGCTGTCCACTCGTGTGTCTGACCCTCTGGCCAGTCAGAGCTGGAGTTAAAAGCCTTCCACATGTGGGAAAAGTTAGAGACTGGGCATTCTTCCAGCTACTGAAATCCCTCAATGCATGATGTAACCGCACGGTGTGGAATGGGCAGACTGGGAGGAGGAGTCAGTGGGATCCCGCCTGACAAGAGGTGGCTCTGGAGCCTGCAGGAAGTGTCTGGGCATTGAAAGAAGGAATAGATGGGGATCCTTCTGCTAAAAGGGCAAAGTTTGAATCATTCAGTGTCACTTTTTAGCATTGAATGAATGATAGATGTGCCCTTATAACTAGAATTGTCCTTAAAGTAAGATTTTCCTGGATTTCTGTACGCATCATTTCTCTCTCTCCTACATGCTGCCTGTCCTGTTGCTGACCAAAAAACATTAAAAAACCTTCACCTATAACTTCAGAGAGTATATCCAGATGTAGAATTTGAATAATACTTATTAATATAAATTATACCTCCTATCACACCCTTCCTAAACCAATGTGAGATTTTGCTGCCCAGGCTGGGGAGTCAATGGGAAATAACTGCCCATTTATGTTTTTGTTTGGCTTATGCATGAGCCAATCACCCAAGACAAATCCATCCTGAGCTGATCCCATTGCAAGAAATTTCCCCAAGCTCCCATCCTTAATTGTCTGCAGTTTCAATTAAACCAAGGTGGGATGGTGCCAAGTTTTCAGCACTTCCAACGGGAGAGTCCCAGTGCCCGAACAGGCGGTGGCATTTTGTATTCTTTGGGGAGCGGAGGGCAACGTTGCCAAGTTTGCATTCAGTCATCCATCACATATTAGCCCACTGGAGGTCCATTCTTCCCGAGCAATGGGGGAGCTCTGCTTCCTACTTTGAAAGATTACTCCCACAGAAAGCCCTTTCCCCAAACCCAGCCCCGCACAGGCCAGAGAAAGGAAGCTTTCTTCGATTCATACAAGCACTCGCTTTCCAAACTCCCCACAAAAATGATATTGTTTCATGCTCAGGAAACATATTCTCTTTAGCAATTGAGGAGAAAGTGCAGGGTGGTAGGACAGAAATCTTAAATACAGATTTTTCCAAAAGTGCTTGCTTGAATCATGGGCTCAACAAAGGTCTATTGTAGTGGCTGCCTCTTCCCATGGCAGGCTGGAGCACCGACTGTGTGTGGACAGATATTGGCCAGGAGCCTCCCAGGAGGCTCAAACCGAGAGCCTGGGGAAATTCCACTCTAATGATTTTGGCTTTAACTGTGCCCAACATGCACCAGAACCTGATAAGCTCATAAGCCTAAAATTGCAAATGCTAATTTTGTTATGGAATTGAGATATTTACCAGAATATTAATTTAAACAGTCTTTAGCCTTCTTTAAATTTATCTTCTTTTCCACCATTCTGGCGGCACAAAGCTAAAAGGGAACATAAATTTCTTCTTCTGCTTATACATGAAAATTAAACCGGGAGATCCTTTCCCTGTGTGCCCACCAGAACTGGCTAAAAGTTATTTCCACCACTAAGGAAAGGCTGGGAAAGGGCTAAAAAAAGCTTTATTTCCAAGAAAAAAGTTCACTTTCCATTGGTAAGAAATCAAAAGAGCTGGAAACAGGCAGATTTTGTCAGTCAGTTTGGGGCTTATCTCGGGCACAGGATGCAGGGCCAGCAGGTGAGAGAGGCTGTGGGCTGAGCACTCTGGGGACTGTGGTTTTGTGCCTCTTGGCTGTGATGAAAAGCCTTTATTTGGACAGGAAAGGGTCACTCTCAGTGTGTGCCGAGCACTTCAGCACAAGCCCTTGGTGGTTATCTCCCTCCTCAGGATTTCATCTTGTCGGGAGCTGTTTGCTGGCCTTTCAAAAGGAGCTCAGTGGCCACTTTGCACTGGCTCTTTGTTTCTCCTGGTTCCTTTGGAAAGCCAGCCTCTTTTGGACATGCTGGATCCTCCTAAATAGCTTCTCTGTGCTTCGGGACAAAGGTCTATGCCAAGAAAGATATAAAGGTAGCTTGTGATCTGCAGGCAGCCCATTCCTCTTGGCCAGAGCCAGTGTAATGCATATTTTCCCTTTACTTGTGGCTTGTACTTCCCTCCTGCACTGCTTGTACCGCGGTAATTCAGGGCTGACTCCCGATGAATGCCGCGCGCTGTGGGCCACAAGGCACGGGAGAACAGGATACATATGAAGGGAAAGTTCTCAGATCATTTTTCTTATTGAAGGATTTTGGCCATGTAAACAGTTTCCAGGAAAAAAACCGCTGGCATTTCCCATGGCGAGCGCTCCTTATGAATGTCCTATCTATTTTTCCAGTTTGGTGGCCAAGTGGAGTGTTTAGAGGAGGATATACCACCTACAAGCCAGGGAATTTATGTTTCCACTGCCAAGTGTTAATTATGATGTCGACTTAGCCACTTTACAGGTTAGCAAGTCAATCACAGGGAGCCAGCGCTCCGAGTGCCGCAGCTCCAGGCTTGATGGAAAGCCTGCAGCACCCAGAGAGTGCCATTCTGAAACACATCAGCATTATTTGTTGCTTTATTTGTCATTCTCAGGCTGTTATTCCATATATTGTTTATTTGTCTCAGCAAGAGCACATTGGGATTCACCAGGATTGCTGGCAGAAACAAGGAAATTCAGTTTATTGCCACCAGCCATGTGGCAGGGACATCTTTTTGGTTGTTCTGATCCCTGACCTTGAACAATTCCAGGGATGGGGAATCCACAGCCTCTCTGGGTTATATATGCCCTATATATCCTGTAATCTTGTATCCTAACATCCTAGTAATAAACTGAAAAAAAACCCTCAATTTTTCAAACTGAAAATTGAGTCTGTGGTGTCCAGCTCCACCTGGGAGAGAGCTCTTCCTGCTGGCAGGAAAATACTGAATTCCCTTTGGCACAGGGTGCTGGATGTCCACATAACACACGTGCTTGGCACTGCCTTAATGATACCTTTGTGCAGAGGGCTGCTCCAGTTTGGTCTGTGCTCATGTAGGTCAGGAGTGCTGCTCATGGAGCAGTGCGGGGACAAACCCAGGCTGCCAGAGGGGGAATTAGAGCCCAGGCAGCGTTTTCCATGCCCAGAGTGGCCCTTCATTGTCTGCAGTGTCCCCTGTCCCCCGCAGTGTCCCTGCTGAGGGGATGGGTTTCTCCTGGGCAGCCTTCAGGGGCTGCCAGCCAAGCTCTCATGTGACACAAGGGCATTGATTGCAGTGGGGATCTGGTGCTGGATAATTGAGCTCCACGTCCCTCCTTTCATCATCCCACGGCTCAAATTGCTGCCAGCCATGGCTTCAGCACAGGCAGGGCTCAAGTCACCGTGGGTTAAGAGAAGGAGGTCAGAGCGGTGCTGGTGGAGGTCTCTCGAGCCTCCCATTAATGTGGCAGTGCCCAATTTGTTGACATTTGAAGCAGCAGTGCGGATTTTTGTCCGAGTTCAGTCACTAATCACTGCTCAGGGCTGTGTTTATGGCTGTAATTTCCATCACATTACATAAGTGCCTCTGCTTTACATCAGAGCACTGCAAAACATCCCCAGACCGGACTTTGCAGAAGAAGCCTCCTCTCTTTTTCCAAATGCCTTGCACTCAATTTGTTTCATGTCTTGTGCATCTCATTTATATTTCATTCTGCCTTGCCAAGCCATGGCTGATTTCATTCCGTCTTCTCCTCATGATGTATTTTGCTCCAGTATGAGTTTGCTACCCTTCCCTGGGTTGCCAAAGATGCAAATTCTTGATGCTACCACATGTGACAGAACTAGGCCAGGCAGATCTGCAGCCTGGGGGCGATTACTGGAAGTCAGATTTCAAGGAACTCCTTCTGTGGTCTTGTGAGTTAGAAAAATGTGCACATTCCTGTGTGTTTGAGGTGCTAGTACCAAGGACAGAGGAGCTCCAGCAGGGAGGAAAAGCCGCCCAGGGAAACTCGTAGCTGGTTTAAAAGCAAGGAACTGCCTGGTGAGGGGTTACCCATCTGTTTCCTCAGCTTCTTTCAAAACCACGCCCAAAGTCTGATAATGACAGGAGGCAAGGAACGATAATTGTGGTCCTCGGGAGCAGTGCAGGCTTTTCTGGCTGAGTCCTGAGCCATTTTTAGTGCTCGAATAAGTATATGGTTAAATCAAAGTAAAATTATAAACCACATGCAAATATTCATAATGAATTCTGAAAGTATCCTGCTGCCTGCTGACCAAGATCATCTGCAGCAATCCATACAATTAAATACTTTCCGTTATTCCAGACCAATATAAATGTAAATTGTTCGTGCTCTTAGTTACAGCAAAGCCATTAAAAGAGAAGAATTCCACCTCTCTTGCCTCTGTACGTGACATTCCTTCAGCTAAAATGATTTTAAATATGGAAAAGTGTGGGGCTGGGTGTGTGGAGCAGAATTTTGCCTAATCTCTTGCTCCTGACCTCTAGGAGAAATTTGAAAAACAGCTTCCTCAGAGGTGCTGTACAAAGCACTGCTGTCTCAGTGCCTGCTCATTGTGTATTTGTTTAATATGTCAGTAGTTTATGGTTCTTACAAAAGATCCTTATTTCTACTGCAGATTCCATCAATATTTCTGGTAAATGTATTAATTTGGCATCTGGTTTTTTATAGCAGATCAGCTATTCATTCACCTATTGTTATTATATTTATCAAGAGCATTGGTGGCTTATTTCCTACCTCTCATTATCAGTAAAAAAAGGTGATGTTTGACACCTAAATCATGAATTTTTGAGACAAATGACACTGGTCAAGTTCCCATCTCCAGGACTGGCTGCTGCTTTGTTCTCAGCAACTCCTGCTTGGCATGAAAGGAGAGGGAAGAAAACACAGAAGTCTTGAATTTCTGCTCTTCCCATCTCATCCCAAAACCACCTAGAACTTTGTGAAACGGGCTCTGGAAAACTTAGAGGTGGTTTTGGAAGCAGCAGCGTGGAGAAGGGCCTGGAAATGAAGCAGAGCTTTGTGTGTGGAAGGAGCACGAGGTGCTGTGATTCATGAGCGAGAGCACACCAACCTCCTGGTCTGAAACTGCAGCAGCAAAGCCCTCAAAATATTTCAAAGCAAAGTCTCCAGCGCCTACCCCGAAAATAATGAGCTCCTGACAAAGTGTAACTTGGCAGAGAAACTTTCCAAAGACAAGTTTAGAAAACCGTAGATCTTTTCCAGCTCTGCGTCTTTGCTGCAAGCAGGAAAAAGCCAAGAGCCCGAGCAAATGCTTTTGCTATTAGCAAAGGCTTTATTAAAAGGTACAGGACGTACTTAAGAGGCAGGAGTGGTTTCTGCTGGGAGATTATGCACAGGAGCTGCTTTTGCTGTGAAAGGGGTTTTTTTATATTGGAAAAGGCACTAATTGAGGCTTCTGTGTCTGTGGCAACTCTGCCATGGCCCGCGTTCAATTCCCTGTTCAGCAGCCCCGAGTTCTGCTTGTGTCTTCAGAGAGTGATGGGTAAGAGCCACTCCTGTGCTGGAGATGCAAACAGGGGGTTCAGAGAGAACCCAGGCAAAAGGCAGGTGTGACCCATCCATTCTGTTTTGCACAGAGTCCCCCGGATTTGACCCATTTCTACAGCTCTGCTTCTGTTTTTAGAACGGCGTCAGTTCTTCCAAATCCATTGTTGTCTCCGCCGTTCCCATCTCTGGTGTGCCCTGCTGTTTCTAATCCACAGTTTTTGTCTAGGCTGTATCTGCTACGGGCTCTTCCTTCCCCCTCTGACAGCTACAGCAAGAACAGAGGTTGTTTTGCAGATGTGAGAAAAAAGTATTTAGCAGATGGCTTTTTTTCCCCCCCTCCTGAGTTTGTAGCAAATTGCTCCACTTGGCTGATTGCTGTGCCCCCTGCCAGCAGCCTGAATGCAGCTCCAAAGCACCCCACTGACCTGCTTGTTTTCTTTCTCTTTTCTGAGCTCCCATTTCCAGAAATTGATGCTCAAGCAGCGGAGCCCTTAACAAAAACCCAGCTCCGAGGGCAGACTGAATTCCCTGTTAACTTGTGCCTCATCCCAGCCCCTGTGAGTTCGACCAGCTGGGTTTGGTGTGAGTTCTCCCATGGTTACCTCTCGTAACGCTGTTTCTCTTTTTTTTTTAGTTTGTATGTGACACATTTGAATAGTCTGCTCTATAAAACAACCAGGCTGTTTCTTGTGGCTGGTGTAAAATTCCTCCTGTGGTCGGAGCTGGCTGAAGGATTCTCCTGCACTTCCCGTCCGCAGGGGTGAATCACTTGGGTTGTGTAACAGCAGCGAGCCTTGGCACACCGAGGTGCAGGAGGACCGTGCACATGTGTGTGGGAATGGTCCCTCCGATCCCATAAAATATCTAGAGACAAAAGCACCTTCAACAGACGTGAGAAAATTAGCTGGAGCCGTGCATTTTGGGTCAGTTGCAGGTTTTTCTCAAATTCTCCGGTGTCTTTCTCTGTGGGTTTTGGTAACCTTATGATTTATTTCCATGGATACATCTTCTCATTCTGGTAATTGGCCTGGCACATCCTCTTGGCTGCAGAATAAGGCTGCAGTTTTCTATTGTTACCCCAGAACTTGAGGCAGTCCTGTAGCTCTGTGCATTTGTGCTGCACATCTGGTCAGACTTTCTTCCTCAGAGCAAAATATTTCAGAGAATCAAAGAATCACAGAATGTCTTGGTTTGAAAGGGACCTTAAAACTCATCCCATTCTACCATCTCTACATGGGCAGGGACACCTTCCACTGTCCCAGGCTGCTCCAAGCCCCGTCCAGCCTGGCCTGGGACACTTCCAGGGATCCAGGGGCAGCCACAGCTTCCCTGGGCACCCTATGCCAGGGCCTCACCTTCCTCAAAGCCAGGAATTCCTTTCCAGTATTCCATCTCTCCCTGCCCTCTGGCAGTGGGAAGCCATTCCCTGTGTCCTGGCACTCCAGGCCCTTGTAAAAAGTCTTTCTCCATCTTTCTTGTTGGTTCCTTCAGGTCCTGGAAAGCTGGAATTACCCAAAACCTTCTCCTCTCCAGGCTGAACAATCCCAGCTCTCCCAGCCTTTCCTCCCAGCAGAGCTGCTCCATCCTCTGCTCCCCCTGGTGCCTCCTCTGGCCTCTCTCCAGCACCTCCAGGTCCTTGCTGTGCTGGGCCCAGGGCTGGGGCAGCTCTGCAGGTTTCCCTTTGTCTCCTACATTGCAGGCATAACACTCCAGCTCTTTGCTTTTTAATTATGTATTTTCTGACAATTTTACAGCACTCCTCAGGAAGACATTTAATCATGGAAATGGGGATTTGACAGCACCTTTCCTGTGAGGTCCTCGGAATACTTAATTCACAGGGACACACATTGCCCCTGCGAGGTTTTACCGGAGGTTAAACAGAGGCACAGCAGATGATTTATGCAATCATTTCAGAGCAGGATGTCTGAGTTTCAGTCCTCAGTCCTAACTGTGAGACCACACCATTAACCCCAAGGTTTTGGGCACTTCCTGGAATCTCTGCCGAGAGCACAAGGTTTTGTGGGAATTCCACAGGTCCAGCTCTATTTAGCTCCACTTCTCTCGTTATGGAAAAGAAGACTTGGGGATGGCAGACCCTTGGTCAGGAAGGTTTTCTCTCAACCTCTGTTGTTGAGATGTAGTTTTTCCAAGCCTGAGGAATCCATCCATTGGGATGGGTTCATTCCCACTTTGCAATGACACCTTAATTCTGTACCTCACCATTCCACTGAACTCCAACTCCAAGGAGAACGCATTCCTTGGCTGCCCTATTGGTTCGCCTCAAACTTTATTCCAACTTAAATCTCCCCATCATTCAGCAGACTCCCTGGTAAGCCCACCTGGCATTTCTATTCCCAGATTTCATAAAGGAGAATTTGTCCTCTCCAGAAAGGTCCATCCTCCCAGCACCACAAACCAAGGCTCTGTGGTAGAGCAGAGGTGAGCTCTGTGCTCCCTTTCCTGTCCATCACCTTCCACATGTCCCCACAGGATAAATCCAGAAGGAGTTTGCTCCTTTCCTTATGCTGCCTGAGTACCAGGCTAAAATCACACCCACACATGTGCCACTGTTGGAAATGTTGGCTGAAATATATCCTAAAAAATAAGATTACTCCAAATGAGCATTTGTTTGGCTTTTCCAGCTCAGCATTCAGAGTTTCACCTCCTCACATCCTAAAGGGAATAAACCCAATTTGTAAGAAAAACCCTCTGCATTTTATAGATGCAGATTTTTCATTTCCTGGGCTTTGCACCTCTAAGAAAGAGCAACATAAACCATGAGTGAGACATTACTTCAGCCAACCTACTCCAGGCTGCATTTTTCCCTTGAACTCATTCAGCAGCATCCTTTTTGCATGGTCTTATCCCTTTTTTGCCTCCAACAAAAACAGTATTTTTAAAAGCATAATACACAGACATATTTTTAGCTGCTGTGAATCCCCGCAGTGCCTCGGGTCAAATCCACCAGCTGGTCTAACATGTTTTGGAGGCAGAGGGGAAGCGGAGTTGTCTAAGACACCAGAGCAGCACCATCGAATCCCAAACCCGAGAAATCGCAGTGTCTGTCTCCTCTGCTGCCCCTCCCCAGCTCTGCTCTCTTCTCTTTCCCCACTCTTTCAAGCTGTTTGTTTTACATCTCCAGCCAAGCTGACTCCCGGCCAAACACCCTGGGGGGGCAGGGAGTGTTATTTATCCATAGTTACAGCACTTGGGTGGATAACGAGCAGAATTTGCCTTGGGAACGGGAGAATCCCTGTCCTTGAAGATGGGAACAAGCCGAAGGTAATTGGGCAGAGCAGACAGCAATAAGGAGCCCTCTGGCTCCTGGACAAGTATTTTTGAAGTATTTTGCTGCCTGAAAATTCAGGTTGGTGTTTGAAAATGCAGTGACGTGTTTTACTCCCCGATGGGCACAACTCTGAGCTTTAGAGGTGGGAGTGAACATGAGATTAATTCTCTTTTTTCTGTCCTGGGGTGCAGGAGAGCACGAGCACTGTGGGTTCACTTTCATAAATTTTCACTTAGTAATTGAAGGCCAGGCTGCTCTGTCTTTTATGAGAAAAAGGAGCAGGAATCCTTTGAAGAAATGATTGAGGTGGTTATTCTTTCAAACAGGTTCAAAGCAAGCCATTACTGGTTTCAAAGATTTACAAAAAAGATTTGTCAGGTAATTCTTTCTCAAGAATAGGAACCCCTGAAATGCTGCTGGCTCTCTCTTAGTTTCCTTCTTGCTAAGTCTTCAGAATCAAATGAAAAATGGCATCTTTCAATGACCAAATATGTGTTGTGAAAAATTTCCAATCAGCTTTACCTGTTACTTTATCATCACTTGGTCCCGGTTCTTTTATAGGGACAGCTTTTATACTTCTTTTTTGGGTATCCAACAGAGAGGACAGGGAAATACTGAATGAAAATATACAGAATGAGAGGAACAAAGATAAATATTTTCTTCTAATATAGGAGACCACTGATGCCACCAAATAACAGATCTGAAATACTGTAATTCTAGTAAGTACAGCAGATATCATTTATAAATATCTTCGAGTGCTTACAGAGAGATCAGTGCAAAGCAGCCAAGTCTTTCTTCAAATCAAATAACAATTGGAGTCAATTTTAGTTTGCCTCCTCCATAATGGAGCAAAAGCCCAGTTTTGGTGAAGGATTTCACTGCCGCAGAAGGTGGCTGCTGGGTCACTGCCGCAGGGACAGGCGTGGCACGGTTTGTGCTGTTGGGATGCTGCATTGGGACCCTCCCAGGTGACATTTGCCACATGGGTGGGTGTAACTGGTGTCTGCTGCAGGGCTGGCTCTGTAGAAGTCTTGAGAATAGGTGAACACCTTTGTTCTGTCATCCCAGAACAATGAACCACTTTCTTGTGCCCCTTTCCCATCTTATTCCTCTCCCCTTTTCCCATTGGGTAAACTGCAAAAAACAAAAGCCAAAGTCAATTTATTTATTCACTTCTCAATTCTGCCTGAGCCTGTTTCATAAAGACCCTTCCTTTGTGAGTTTAATCAGATGCTTGATAAGAGAAAAAGCGTTGCTAACTAACGCGGGCTACAAAGAAGCCCCTTCAGGGAACACATGACCTCATCCCCAGGATTACTCCAGCACGGGAATTCAGCCTCCAGCGCACACCCAAAATAAACCTTTGCAGGGAAGTGCTTTATCCGCCTCCCCCTGGCAGGGCATACGCTTTGCCAATGTCCTCCTCAGTGGCTGGGACGAAACACGTATGGAAATTCAGATTTTCCTGCTCCCAAACGGCCTGCCCTGCTGGCTGGAGCTGCCTTTGGGCCGCTGCCCTGCTGGAGCAGCCAGCTCTGGCACAGGGATGCAGCCAGGGAGCAGGGCTGGCTTTCACTCCCAGCTCCATTGTGTGCTCGGGTTTTGTTGGATGCTCGGAGCCTTGGCAGCTGGGAGCGGCTCTGGGAACGCCTGTGGGGTCACACACAGCACTCCCCAAACTCACCCTTGGCCAAAAGGTGGCACAAATCCCTCCCTGATGTATGAGCAGTGACACCATTGTGTTCCCTTGGTGCTCTCGGGACCTTTAGCACCCAGTATTGGACAGCACCAATGTCCTGAGGATCTCATCCCTGCTCGGGAAGCTGGTGGCTTTCCAGCCAGGTGCTTTGGGAACTCTGTCTGGGCATCAAGACTCAGCTAATGTTGCCCCTGTGATGAAGAGGAGGTCGTGGTGAGCAGCTCCCCACCCTGGCACACTTTTCTGGACAAGGTGTCCAAGGGAAGGCAAGAAAGACTCCTGCAGTTCTTGAAGTAAAACGAACTCAAAGGCAATATCCCATCAAGCCCCAAACTGGAGACCTTGTTTTTAGCCCCATTATCCCCAGTCAGGAGCTCCTGACCATGCTGGAAGGCAGCACATCTGTGGCTCGTGCTGAGAGTGAAATAAACTCATCATTTATTTGTTTCTAATTATGCACATTGAGCAGCAAATTACATGAAAGGTTAAACACCACATCACGAGTGTGGTCTGATTAATTCTGCACCACGTATCCAAGTCACTCAGCAATTACCTTCACTCATTTTTAACGTGGATAATTTTATTAAATCTGGTGGTACCAAAAATGAGTCAAGAGCTTTGCATTCCTGTTTTTAGTGTGGTCTCTTCCCAAGGCTGGCTGGTTATATATAATTATTACATAATGCCACGTTGGATGCTTCTCATTTAAACAACTGCTTAAATCCTGCAAGGCTCTGACACGAGCCAAGGGAAGCTGGGCTGTCACAGGGTTCAGCAGATGCCACTTCCTTCCCTCTGCTCCTGTAAACGCGAATCCTTCATCGTGCTTGGGGTACCTGTTGGAGACAGGTGTTGCAAAGCCTCGAGGTTTGAGTTTCTTCTACAAATAATTGGCCCAAAGAGTAAGTTCTGCCCAGCAGCCCTGCACAGGGGCTTGTGTCAGAGCAGCTTTGCTGCAGCCAGGCTGTCCCATTTCCAAAGGCACCTCCTTTGCCCTTTTCACCATCAATCTCGCCCCACCTGTGACCTATTTACAGGGTGACTGTGATTAAACCTTATTAAAAGCTGTAGCCACTAGCTCCTCGTATTTAACACACTTCAGGCTTCCTCTAATCCAGGTGATATATAAAAAGATTTAAGAGATTCTAGCATGAAGATGGTAGAATTTAGGCAGAAAAATTGGGAGCAGAGGAAGCCTTTTCATGGGGGTAAACTGAAGAATCTTTCTAGAGGAGCAATGGCAAACATAGAATTAGGAGGTTTAGCTATTTGCACTTTGTTTAGACCTATTAGAAGTCAGGGTGAGAACTGACTGGGCTGAAATGGCAGAACGGAGGGATGATCTCAGCTCTCCCAAGTCCCAGCTCGGTGCCATTCCCACATTCCTGGCTCTCCCCTGAGCTCCTGCTCCTTTGCTCCTGATGGAACAGCAATAGCAGTGGTATGTTCAGGCAGGGTTTCTTTGCTTTTCTCATCATCAGCCAGGTAATTCCTAAGAAACATAAATCAGAAGAGTCTGTAGGACCCAGAACCTGGAAGGCACCCCTTGGCTGCTGAGTTCCATATCCTGTCATTGCAGGTGCCTCATCACATAATCTGTTTTTCACTTCTGCTAATTATTGCATGTTTTCAGCAGTCATTCTCTCCCAGCCGTATCTCTGCCAGCTGATTTAAATTTTTCATTCAATTAATGAGATTTGTTCAATATATTTAATATTTCATTGATCAAAGGTGTCACTGATACTGGAAGAAGACCACCTCAGATCCCTGAACTTTTGCTCTGCTTTGAAAATCAGCCAAACTCATGGTTTAGTTTGGAAAGTTCTGTTCTCTCTCCGAGATCCTGAACAAGGATAGACCTGGAGAGATTTCCATGGCTAAGAGCACAAATCTTCTGAAACAAAAGTAGTTTATAATGGAATAATCGTGCTAATTTACCTCAAAATAGTCACTGTACAACAGAAGGTTTAGTCTCTCATGGGTCTCCTTTTATGCTTATCATTCAGAATTTACCAGAGCTCTTTCACATTTTTATGGATGTTGGTTTCAGTGCATTATTTCTCCTTCCCCTTTGTGGCACTGTCATGCTGATGCCTTTGAAATATGAGCCTTTGCTAAATTCTAAATCGTACACAAAGCAATTAATTAAAATTCCTTCCAGAACAGCCCTGGCAAAGCCCTGTCGGTGCTGCTTGTCAGCCAAGGTAGAAAGGGTGGAGGCTAAAATGCATCCAAGTGGTTTTATTTCAAGATGATGTACAGTAGGATCTGTGAGCCACAAACCCTACGGCTTCCCCAGAGGAGGAGCATCATCTAAGAGCCGTAGCCAAAGGTGAAAACTGAACTGGAGTGAAGAGTTCAGGCTTAGCTGAGTGATATTTAATGCAGGACCTCAGGGGCTGCACGGGCAAAAAGTACCCACAAATTGTTTTAATTGCAGTTCTTCGAAAGAGCCTGAGGTATAAATGTGATCACAACTCTAGTGATCACCAGGACCTCCTGTAGGATTTAAGATAATCTAAAATTCCTTTTGTTTTTATGACTAATTCCAGTGGTACAGGCAAGGCACTTGGAATGGATGATGGATGCATCCTGGGCTTGAAAACTCTGATCTGTGAGAGCTCAGAAATCAATCCTGAATTAACTCTGCAAAGCAGTTCCCGTCCCTGCACTCAGAGTGCTCTTGCTTGGAAGTGTCCTCAGTCCCAGGAAGTGCCACTGCTCTGAAATGTGCAGTGCCAGCACCAGATGGGACACAGGTGGCTTCAGGGGACATCCAGAGCCCTGAGTTGTGGCCACTCACCCACATTAAACACAAGCTGCTGGTTTGCCCTGAAATGAAAAAGATTTAAGTCACAAAGGCAGGCACATCCAGAGGAAAATGTGCTTTTATGTGCTTTAAGTGCTATAAATGCCTTCTGGGAGGTGTTTGGACCACTGTGGTGGGAGTCAGCAAAACTGGATCCGCTTCCTCTGTCTTGCGGTGGGTAAAACACCTCAGCAAAAAGGCAGAGGCTCCTGGGGAGCTTGGGAGTCTCAGTGTCAGCCTCTCCATGTCCCAGTTTTCCATATTTAAAGTGCAGGAGTGAGCTTTGGTTATCCATTATAATTACAAAAGCTTTCTGAGAAGAGGCTCTTTGCCTTCCTCCAGCACATGTGGATGCCAGGAGGCTCCTGCTGTGGGGCTGTGGATATCACGGAGTCCCTTCTGTGACAGAAAAAGTGGATTTGTGTCACTTTTATCCCTAGACTTCAACTCCTCTAGTTAAACAAGTTTTAAAACTTCCTTCCCAGTTGTTTCCTCTCTGCCTCTTTCTCCGTGGAGTTTTTCCAGAGGATGCTTTCTTGCCTTTTCCCTCTTTTTCACTGCCATTGAGTCCCATGGACAGCCAGATCATTTCGGTTAGTGCTTATCTCCCTTTGTAATTTCCAGGAAGAGCTTTAGTCTGAAACTCTGGTATAGGTGGGGTGTCAAAGATTTTCTATTCAGTGCCTTCACATTTTGCTATTTATTAAAGAGAGGTCACTGAGCCTCCATAGTTTTGTGTGGATTTTCCAGATATGGGATTTCTTATCTAGAAAACTGTAGAGCATTTTCAGGATGTTTATTCTTTATGACCTGGCCATGGATGTAGAAGTTACGTTACAGGGCTATAAATTAAAGGTAAGTCCTCAGCCTGGAACCTGGATGGATTCCTGCTTATCACTCTGCATTTTACCTGTTAGAACATTGAGAAAAAGGCAATTAGCTTCCTTCTCTCCCCTCTGAAAGTTATGACCCTCTTTTCACCTCTTCGTGAGGTCGATTTAAGACTTTGAAGAAAATTCCCGAATTATGAAAATTTCCCTTTGGAGTTTCACGCCCTCAGGGCCTGTTCGTATCTGCAGGGTCTAACTGGGGTTGAAACAGTTGCCTCACTTCTTTGTACACACATTCTCCAGGAGCCTTGGGGAACACAATGGATTTTCTGAATTACTCTGAATTCAGAAATTCGGCTGCCTTAAAATTCCTCTCCTTAGAATGGATACAATGTAAATAAAGAAGTGGGAGGGGAGAAAAAAAGGTGACAATTTGGCTTTGATCATTTCTGTTGAAAAGATTCAGGGCTGATGGCTTAGGGCTGTTATGAATTTCTGCTCTCCACTGTGATTTAATGTAGTTTGACCTACACTGAGTATCCCTGCTGATTCCTTTGCCCTGTTGGAATTGGGAACGGAAAGCAAATGATTTTCTGCAGTTATGAATGTGTGGAAACAGCAGTGAAAGATGATGAACTCAGAGCTGTTCATGTTTTGGCCTGACATGTCTAAACCTCCGGGCCCCCAGTCCCTTGCTTTGAGAATATTTCAGTTAATTCAGACTTAATCCACTTCTCCTGGAGAAGCTTCCCGGAGCCTCGGGACTCACGCGCTCTTGGCAAAACCACACGGGCACTTTGGCTTTGAAAGGCTGCGCCTTCTGAGGCCTTGCCTGGTGAAAATGCCCTCTGGCAGCCGGTCTCACTTCATGAGTCCTGTGCAGCAGCACTGCCGGTATTCCTTGCAGGAAATGCACCGATTCCCCGTGTCTGCAGAGAGGGAAGGGGGCAGGTCAGATCGAATCCCTGCTTCGGCCCTTCTGCCTGTGTGGCAGTCCGTAAGGAGAGGGGGACAGTGGTAACACGGTGCCAGTGCCCCCGCACGCGCTCTGCCGGGCACCCGGGCTGCAGGGAGCACACGGATCGCGTCTTGGCGGAAAATCTGGAAACGTGAAGTTCCTGCAGCTAACAGATCACAGGAAACTATTCTGGGGTTAGCAATTTACAAACCTCAAAATGCTCCTTGTCGTGTTCCCCGGAGAGGGCTTTGGCTCTTCTCCAGCCGAGTCTTCCTCCCTGTCAGACTCCAGCCCGCTGCTATTTTACCCAGATTTTAACAAGATGTGCTTGAATCCAATATGTGCTGACAATATTTGATCCCCTCCTGCTGTAATGTTGGAAGTATCTGCTTAGACAGGAATTGTTTCCTTTTTTTCCTCTTTTTTCCCTGCCGTTTTTATGTCTAATTTCCAAGTCATGACATGTAGAGGGTGTCTGAGCAAATCTAATCAGCCTTCTGCCTTCGTTAGGAAGGACAGCTGAGATAGTTTTTAACACCTCCATTCCTTCCTCGCTGCAATCTGTTTTGATTAAAATTGCACAGGGCCCTCATCTGCATATTTATCATTCCACATATCCACAAATCATCTCACAATTCTGCCACTCCGGAACGTTCAGGAGAGGCTGGAGTGCTGCAGCAGGACTTTAAAGTATGCAGACGTTAATTTAGTTTCTCACACCCGCTGCTTTCCAGAAAATATGGCTTTGGGGAAGGGAAATATTCATACATTACCTTTGCTTAGTATTCCCCAGGAGTCGGGATTCCTGGGGTTTTTTTCAAGATTGATGGAAAAAATTCCTATTAAGAAACAAATTTTTAATTGAATGAGAAGGTCCTGAAAAAGTTCTGATGCCAGGAGGGGGGCGAGGGGAAGGGGGGATGTCTAAACAAAGAAATAACCCTTTTTAATTACATTTTTTGAGCTTTTGACAGCCAGACTGTGATGTGCTTTCAGATCTTCAGATGAAAGGGCTGCAGTGGAAATGAAAATTATTCCTTCCCTTTGTGCTTTTGGCAGTCCATTTTACTTCCACCACCTATTATTAAGTGTATCACCAGGCAGTGATCAGGTTTTTAAGGAGCCTTTTTCTGCGCTTTGGTTAAATCTAACTTTTAAAGTTAATATTCATATAAGAATTTTTTTTCTTACCTGAATCTCCTTTTGCCCCAGCTGGTACTGCAGAGATGCCATGATGTGCTTCTCCATTCATAATCTCTATTTTTTAATCAGAAATTTAAGATGTGTGAGAGGCCACAACACCTTTTCTTCTTATTTTTATTGAGGTTGTGCCTCGGGGAGCAGGACAGCAGGAGATAACTCTTGCCCAAGGAGGGTGTGAATGACCAGAAGGAGAATGGAGAACAGGAGCTCTAGATTTATTGTCCTGCATGACAAGCGGAACATTTTGCAGATCATCCACACCATCACTGCCGGATTTTTACAGTCAGGGTGGCGGGAAGACCTGAGGGCAGAGCTCATTAGAATGGGTAGTGTTCCCTATCAGACAAAATATTTGTAAAAATAGACACACTCTGGGTTATACAAACCTCTCAACGTGCCGGAGAGATATCAGACACCCCCCAGCTCCTCTTAGAGACCACAAGGCCAAACTCATGCTGTGAAGGGTCATCTTCTGCCAAGCCTTGCTGCAAGACTTTTAGGTGCCCCTAAATAATGCAGGAGCTGATGTCTGCAAAGAAAATATCAAGAGGATTTCTCCAAGAGGCAGGTTTAAAATACAATCTACACGAGCTGTTCGGAAGGGAAGATGAGGGAAAGTGAAGGGACAACAGAGCCCGGCAGTCTCTGTGGCTTCATTTCTCTCCTGCTCCCGGGTGGTCCATTGTGGTCGGAGCTGTTGTTTGGATATGTTTGAGGAATTGGGGTTGGAGAGAAGGATGTCCTCTTTGTTCTCCCAGCCAAGACCATGGCTAATGTATAAATAACTGGAGGAAGGTGTCTTGTTTTGTAGATGTCAGATCCGGGAGTGGAGCTCAGCTAATTGTGCTGGGCCCTTGGCAGATGGGATGGGAAACACCTGATGGGGATGAAACAGCTCAGCCATCACACGAGGTGTCAAAGCACAGCGGTCACAGAGCAGGCGTGGAATGCTGCTCCTAGACCACCACGATGTTTCTCCAGAAACTTCAAAAGGATGTCAGCCAAGACACATTAATTCTTCCGGTATCATCTATGAGCTGAGAGGTTTGGCTGCCTCCAATGCAGTGAGTGTCCACTCAGAGTCCTGGTGTTCATGTGGCTTTCATCAGCAGTGAAGGTGACAGTGGCTCTTGCCAGAGCAGGTTTTTCATTTTTCAGGCATACTAAAGAAAATCACAGTTTGTACTATCATTAAGTGATTTGTCAACTCATGCTAGTCAACAGAAAAAAGTGTAATTTCCTTGGTTTGGGCAAGGTCCATATTCCCGTAGGCTGGGATTTACAAAAGCCATCAGGAAATGGATGGCCAACTTTCACTCAAATTCAGTGAGAATTAGATGCAGAACTGCCTCTAGTTTGTTCCATTTTCCATTGGTGATCCATCTGTCAAGCAGCCTGTCCCTTTAATGACTACTTGAGGGTTAGGCAATTTTAGCTGTATGACCTTGTCCTGGGGCAAAAAGTGCATAGCAGCACAAGGAATTACATGGGAAGCAGTTCGCAAAGCCCAAGTGGGAGTGCTCGAGACGAAAATCCCACTTCAAATACAGTCCTGAACACGTTTCTTGAACTGGCAGCCCAGTTTAGGGATTGAGTCAGAAATGAGACCTGGACCATGTCTGCCTGTTATTCTTTATTAACGACCTTGTGATCTCTTCTGGTGCAGGCAGGGCTTGCAGAAATATTTGAGCAAATGGCATAAGTGTTAGAAATGCCTTAAAGCTGAATGGTTTTCCATAACAAGGAAAAAGCCTTGCCTGCTGCTTACTTCTGATTTATTCCCCAGTAAGAAGGAGTGAAGTTTGCGCTTTGTGAGCTCAATGTTGCCTACAAAACCCACTAAACTGTTTTGAAGTGTCTGATGTATTACTGTCGTTCTCTCACAAAAGCACTGGGATAGCATGGGAAAAACAGTTCCTCTACTTTGGGAGAAGCAGAAGGGTGGAAGAGGCTGGTCTCTCATCTGACAAATAAATTAGCATCAAAACTATGATGTTTAGAGAATAAATTGCTGTTTCCTCCATTACTGGCATTTCATAGCTTGCAACCACTGAAAGCACAGTCGCTGAGCTAACCATTAAACCAAGCTCTTCTGGGAGTGGGAAGGAAAATAAATGCTGAGATGACATTTATTAGGTGTGCTTGTTCAGGCAGTCCATTACTGCTTTGGCTCCTCACTCTACGTGCTAAGGGGCTGATCTTGCATGGAAGTCAATGAATGTCTTTCCACTCCCCTGGCTCACTCCACTGAAAAGGAACACGCACAGACTGAGGAGGAAGAGGAAATATTGGAGCTAATTGAAAAGAATGAGTTTCAGGAGGAGCTGTAGAGCCCAGGCAGGTGCTTGTAACTGTACAGGAGTTATTGCGTTATAGCTGAGGAAAGATCAGACAGTGGGAAATGCTGCCTGGTGAAAAGGGATATTGGCTGCTAAAAAGGCATTTTTACACGTGTAGTTTCATTGCTGTCTCTGTTGTTGGAGTCTCAGCTTCTCTTGTGTCTCATTCCTTTTATACTAAAATATCCCTGTGATACAAGCACAGACACCAGAACCTTCCACCTGCGGAGAGCTCCATTTATCTTCATGCTCTTGATAAATCATCATATAGTGGAACTTACTATGGAGCTACAAGCCCTGGAGTTCAGATTACACAGCAATTGGAGTAATTTAAAACGTTTAGAAAAGGGATGGAAAGAGCTTGGTGGTGTTGATGCACCTTTTGACAATGTCTCGAATTTCTTACATGGTCCAATCTTGAGCAGCCCTCAAGCTGCTGGTAAAGGAAATACAGAATTTAACATTGGTTAAATCATAACAGAACACATTTGTTTTATCTGCCTCTGTTTTCGATTGAGCTGAGACTCAGCAGGAATCTTTGCCCCAGCCTTCTGCTTGAGGCAGTTTAACTTTCTACAACCCACTGTATTAGCTCTACCCTGGAAATAACAGCAGCTTTCTTCATGTCTGGTGACATTTCCTTCAGAATCACACTGAGATCCTGGAAAACCACTGCTATTACATATCAGAGCAAGCTCAGCAGCTTGGGTGAAGTGTGATGGCCCCGTTCTCTGAGGAGGCAGCACCTGAGCAGTGTCACACCTTCGCTGGGTGGTGTAGCTGCAGTTCATCCCTTACACTGTTCTTTCTTCTTTTAGGGTACAAACGCAGCAGGAAAGAAAAGGACATCCAGCTTGGTTTGACCTGGCTCTCTGATTTCTGCTCCAGATTACAAAGGCCAAGCAGACCTAAGATTCTCTCAGCCTCGAAAGGGAACCAGGCACCACAATGGGGCTCCCCAGCCAGGTCTTGGCCTGTGCCATCCTCTCTTTGCTGTTCCAGCACGTCACTGGAGGACTCATCAAGAGAATTATCCGGCAGAAGAGGGAGACTGGGCTGAACGTGACCTTGCCAGAGGATAACCAGCCTGTGGTTTTTAACCATGTCTACAACATTAAGCTGCCTGTTGGCTCCCTCTGCTCCGTGGACCTGGATACGGCAAGCGGCGACGCTGACCTGAAGGCAGAAATTGAGCCCGTCAAGAATTACGAGGAGCACACGGTGAATGAGGGGAACCAGATTGTCTTCACTCACAGGATTAACATTCCCCGCCGGGCTTGTGGCTGTGCAGCTGCCCCTGACATTAAGGATCTGCTGAGCAGACTAGAGGAGCTGGAGGGGCTGGTCTCCTCCCTGCGGGAGCAGTGTGCCAGCGGGGCTGGATGCTGTCCTAATTCCCAGGCAGTAGAAGGTAAGGCAGGCTGGGGATCGGCTCTTGGGGCAAATTCTTGTGCTGGCTGTAGATGTTGTTTAGAGTGATACTCCAATCTGTTTCAAAAATCAGCACAAGTCAACCTGTTAAATTTGAAATGTAATCAAAACTGGGAATGTGTTTGGCCAGCGTGCAAGGTACATTCATTCACAGTTCCACGGCTTTATTGATCTGTGGGTCAGGAGTCGGCCTGGGACCCTTTGTAGCTGTGGCATTGAGCAGGGACGGCACTTGGGCATGGTGACAATCTGTGTCGGAGTTAAGGTTAAAACTCACACAGTCCAAGCTCTTGGCTCCACTTTTTGTTCCCTCAAGGAAGCTGCCAATGTAACCATTTTCGCTTCCAAGTTTTCTTTAGTAGAGACCGATAAAAATACAGCAGGACATAAGGCAACAGACAAGCACAAATAGTTATAGAAGAGGGAAAAATGTGTCTGGTTGATTTTTAAATTGAGGGAAGGGGTTGGTCATACAAGAGAAGGAACACAAGTCCTCTTCCGAGTGATGTGTCCCTGTGAGCTCAGAGCGGCCTCCAAGTTGCTGATGCAGCTGATGACACAATGTGCTGCGTGACTTTTTGTGTTCTGGGGTGAATGGATGAATGATGTTTCATGGTGCATGCCCTAATGAAGCAGTCAGGAAAGCTGCTCAGTCAGTGGAAGAGGATTTTGGGAAGGGAGGAGGAATCCAGCATGCTCAATTACCAAGTCGTTGGCAGGGGCTCTTCCCTGGCATTAGAGCGAATTAAAGCTTTCCTGGTAAAGTAAATCTAGCTGGAGAAAGAAAGAGATATTCTCATTTAAAAACTTCACAAAGCGATGTCCTGTAGGGAACTACAAAAATCAGAGCCATTTAGGTCGTATCTGCCACTCTGGCATAAGGCATCCTAGTGATGAGTTTTTGGGATCGTTGGTACAGGTCGCCTGGACACCACACCCTATTGCAGCGGGCACGGCAACTACAGCATGGAGATCTGCGGCTGCGTCTGCGAGCCCGGCTGGAAGGGCCTCAACTGCAGCCAGGCCTCGTGTCCCTCCGACTGCAACGACCAGGGCAAGTGCGTGGACGGGCTGTGCGTGTGCTTCGAGGGCTACACGGGCCCGGACTGCGGCCAGGAGCTCTGCACCCAGGGCTGCGGCGCCCACGGGCGCTGCGTCGACGGGCGCTGCGTGTGCCACGAGGGCTTTGTGGGCGACGACTGCAGCGTGCCCCTGTGCCCCCACAACTGCCACGGCCGCGGGCGCTGCGTGGACAGCGAGTGCGTGTGCGACGAGGGCTACACCGGCGAGGACTGCAGCGAGCTCATCTGCCCCAACGACTGCTTCGACCGCGGGCGCTGCGTGAACGGCACCTGCTTCTGCGAGGAGGGGTTCACCGGAGAGGACTGCGGGGAGCTCACCTGCCCCAACGACTGCCACGGCAGCGGGCGCTGCGAGAACGGGCTGTGCGTGTGCTATGAGGGCTTCGTGGGCGATGACTGCGGCGAGAGGAGGTGCCCCAACGACTGCCACAACCGCGGGCGCTGCGTGGGCGGGCACTGCGTGTGCCACGAGGGGTACCTGGGCGAGGACTGCGCGGAGCTGCGCTGCCCCAACGACTGCCACGACCGCGGGCGCTGCGAGAACGGGCAGTGCGTGTGCCACGAGGGCTTCATCGGGGAGGACTGCGGGGAGCTGCGCTGCCCCAACGACTGCCACAACCGCGGGCGCTGCGAGAACGGGCAGTGCGTGTGCCACGAGGGCTTCACTGGGGACGACTGCGGCCAGCTGCGGTGTCCCAACGACTGCAACAGCCGCGGGCTGTGCGTCAACGGGCAGTGCGTGTGCGATGAGGGGTACACGGGCGAGGACTGCGCGGAGCTGCGCTGCCCCAACGACTGCCACAGCCGCGGGCGCTGCGTGGAGGGACGCTGCGAGTGTGACAACGGCTTCACGGGGGAGGACTGCGGCGAGCTGGCCTGCCCCAACGACTGCCACGGCCGCGGGCGCTGCGTCGACGGGCGCTGCGTGTGCCACGAGGGCTTCGTGGGCGAGGACTGCCGGGAACGCTCCTGCCCCAACAACTGCAACAACGCGGGGCGCTGCGTGGACGGGCGCTGTGTGTGCGAGGATGGGTACATCGGGGATGACTGCTCCAATGGTAGGTGCAGCGTCCCTCTGAACTGCTTCCCCTTGGGCCATCCAGCAGCCTTGGAGGCTCCACAAAGCTTTTCCATGGAGCTGGGCCCTGCTGATGCTTTCCCAACATATTCCAAACAGCAGGATCATAGATGCAACAACACCAGTAGCTTTTGGCATCCTGAAATATCAGGGCTAAGTAGTGTAGCGGTTTCTCACGACTTTTGGTGGTCACCAAGACAACAGGCTGATGGTGGTGTTGCAGTCCCTTTGTCAACGGGATTTCTGCTCCCACCACAGTGTCACTGGTGCTGTAGCCAGCACTGGCTGGGATTTGTCACCACGACCCTTCAGTTTCTCATAGCACCTCTTGATGCTAGGAAAAAAAGCTGCAAAAAGATGTTCTAGCTAAGGAGAAAAGGGAAATGTTCCAGAGTCTTCTTACCACACGTGTGTGTGTGTGTGTGTTTTTATATATATATATATATATGTATATGGTGGTGTGTATATTGGATCTCATAGAAGCTCAGAGGAAAATTGTGGGATCAGCTGGAGTGGAAACTTAGCTGTAAAGTCACATGCTTTCCCAGGTTTCCCAGGACCACTGACTCTATGGAAATTGATAGAAGATTCTGGCAGCCTGATAATGACAGGCAATACACCATAAATGAGGTAGTTTTCTTTAGTAGATCCCAGGGGAGAAGTTGCAGAACTAAATTTGGTAGAGTAATCAAAGAGTACTTTGGGGTTGGGAACACTATAAAAGACAATGAATACTCTTTAAAAGAAATTCCCATCTTTCATCTTCTCCTTCTGGAAGATGCCTAAGCCCCACTTTGTGATCTTGCACAGGCAGATCCATTGTAAGTATTTACTGAAATAATAATGTTTTATTTCAGTTTGGAAAATCTGTGCAAATCCCAGGACTTCTAGCTCTACAATCACGTGTTGCTGGCAGTTGAATTAAACATCTGAATCCCTCAGCACCCAGCTATAGCAGTCTTGTGCTGCAGCCATGAGAGGAGCAGCTGGAACATAGTCAGCCAGAGGTCGTGTGCAAGTGTGAGAGCAGAAATTGGCCCGTGGCTTCTGGAAATGTCTGTAGTCTCCATCAGCTGAGCATTCCTTTCCTCAGCAGCTAATCTGTGGGACATGCCTTCCCCATTCCCTGCGTGCAAGATGAGCCTTAGCAACTGCTCCTGGGAAAATGTGAAACTGGGCAAGTCATTATTTCCTGAACCTTGAGAACTTCTTATAACTTTGGTTTGGCTTTTCTTCCCCCCCATTCCCAGTGTCTCCTCCAACTGAGCTGACTGTGACCAACGTGACGGATAAAACCGTCAATCTGGAGTGGAAGCATGAGAACCTCGTCAACGAGTACCTCGTCACCTACGTCCCCACCAGCAGTGGGGGCTTGGACATGCAGTTCACCGTGCCAGGAAACCACACGGCTGCCACCATCCATGAGCTGGAGCCGGGGGTGGAGTACTTTATCCGAGTCTTTGCAATCCTGAAGAACAAGAAGAGTATTCCAGTCAGCGCCAGGGTAGCCACATGTGAGTTTAATATTCCCTGTATTCATTCTTTTCTCTACTCCATTTGCATCCCTGTTTTGGGGTGTTGCTTATTTTGCATTTTCTATTTTCAGTTCAGACGTATTTATTTACATCCCTTTTTTGGGATATTATTTCTTTTGTATTTTCTACTTTCAATTCAAATGTTGCCCTGGAAAAAAACAGCCTTCTGCACATTCATTTTCTACTTCTTTCCAATACCAGGGACTGTGTTAGAAGTACAGTTCACAAGTTCTTCTGCTCTCAGTGTCTCCCAATTTGGGGTCTTTGTGAATTAACAGCCTTGGCTTCTTTATTGTAATGCACATTTCTTTATTATAATATACATTTCTTTATGATAATGTTCATTTTAAAATTCTGTTAATTCTTCCTGAGAAAAAGGTAAAAATGGAGCAGCATGTAAAAGAGCAATATGAAATCACTTTAATTCAAACTATTTTGGCTGAAAGGGAGGTAATATTTGTTTTGCATCTTTGCTGTCTTTTACTACATCTTGCCTTTTATCTGCCTGCCTGTCCTTTTGTTGTTCATCTTCCTTTTTTTGTTTTCTGCACATCACCGTCATATCTAAACATCCCAGTATCAAAAGATGCTCTTTGGCTTCTGTCACTGAGCTCATTTCTAGAGAGCTGGGGTAGAATTCAGCTCTCCTGACTTCCACAGTCAACACCAGACTTCTTTCAAGAGGGCATAAAAAAGAGATTTCTAGGGCAAAATTAATTTTATTTTAAGGTGGCATCTAAACCAGCTCAGGAAAGTGTCTCCAAAGCCACAATAACTGGATCACAGGAGAGTTTAACCACCTCAGCTGCAGATTCCCACCTGGCAGATATTTCTAGAGGTGGAAAGATATCCCATCCTAGTGTCCAATTTATGGGAATTTACCACTCATGTGAGGATATCCCTTTTTTCCACCACAGATCTGCCTGCTCCAGAAGGCCTGAGATTCAAATCTGTTCGGGAAACCTCCGTCCAGGTGGAGTGGGACCCTCTGAACTTTTCTTTTGATGGCTGGGAGCTGGTCTTCCACAATATGGTGAGGAAGCAGTTTCACACAGAGTGAAGAATCCTGGATTTTTATGTTTGTACTCACTGATTGTCCCATGTGTTCCAGAAAAAGGATGATAATGGCGACATAACCAGCAGCTTGAAAAGGCCAGAGACATCCTACATGCAGCCAGGTTTGGCACCTGGGCAGCAGTACAATGTGTCCATCCATATAGTGAAGAACAACACCAGAGGGCCAGGACTGTCCAAAGTCATCACCACAAGTAAGCACAGCCTGGATTTGGTCTGGTTTTAGTTGGCCACCAACAAAATATCTGCTGTTTGGGGGTTTTTAAACAAGAGAAAGTCAAGTCTTACACTGTAAATTAATGGGGGGGGGGGGGGGGGGCTGGAGCTGCTAATGAATACATGAGGAAAAAATAATTCCTCTCCACATTACCTTTTGAAGCAGAAAGAAAATTTTTGTTCAGCTAGAAGGTGGCAGGCAGTAGGCACTTTCATTCCTTTTTCAAGATGTACATCAGCAGGAAGTAGAATTTCTTACTAGCACTTGTTTCATCCTGGTGGTATTTGCATGAAGAGTGTATCAAGGTGGGGAAGCCCTCAGGGTTCCTGCTTGTCTTTCTTCTAGCAGCTTCTGGTGCGAAGGAATTTTGATGGATTTGCTTCTGATGGATTGACTCCATTTGGAGTCTAAAACTACAGGAAGCAAAGGAAGAGAGTGAATGAGGATATTAATTTTAATTTTGCTCTGAATCACCAATTAAAGGCGTAAGAATGTGCGTGGGTGCTTTTTATGGAAAGATTTCCTTCAAAAGCCCCTTTTCTCCTCTCTTTTGCTTGATAACAGAGCTTGATGCCCCCAGCCAGGTGGAGGCCAAAGACGTCACCGACACCACCGCTCTCATCACGTGGTCCCAGCCCTTGGCTGAAGTCGAAGGCATCGAGCTCACTTATGGCCCCAAGGACATTCCAGGGGACAGGACAGCCATTGAGCTCTCTGAAGATGAGAACCAATATTCCATTGGGAACCTGAGGCCGCACACAGAGTATGAGGTGACGCTCGTCTCTCGTCGAGGGGACATGGAAAGCGACCCTGTGAAGGAAGTCTTTGTCACAGGTAAGGGGCTGGGAAGGTGCCACAGGGACCACCCATCCTCCTGTGCTGTTCGTGTCTTGTTGCTGGAGTTGGCAGTTATTGATCAACACAAAATCAGCCCAGTATTAGAGGTACATGAAAGCAGAGAATAATTTCCTGTGCTTTTATGCCTTGCTGGCTCACCAAAATATTTAGATCCAACCCCCCCAACAAGAATCTAAATGTATTTTATAAATGGGAATTAGGTTATTGTCTCTCCTACCCTAAATCTCTACTTCAAAAAGCAAATTCCTCTGGATCATTTGCCTGTCTGATGAGCTAAATATCTTCCACAGTTCCTATTCCATCTCATTTCTGTTTGCTTAATTAGTTTAGAAGCAGAGAACTGGTTTTCTTCTTCTTCAGTTCTGCAAATATTTCCTGTCATGCTTTTATAAATTTACTGTGCTCCTCAGTGATCCTGGGAATGCTTTTGGAAAGTGTGGGTCCTTTAGCAGGTTATCAAGGCTTGCTGCATTAAGGGAGCTGAGAATTACATCCCTTTTCATCCTAAAATACAGTTGTTGTTTCAGAGTAGGATTTGAGGCTACAGTAGGTGTGAAAAATGAAAGCTCATTGAATTTCTCTATAACATTCAGGGGGGTTTTTTTTGAGACTTAGGGGTCCTTCTAGCCATGAATGCAAGATGTTACCAAACAGAAATTCTAGGGATGACCAATTCTTTGTTCTTTTTTCCTTTTGAAAACTGAGGTGTATCTAAAGGAAAACAGTATTTTCATCCAAAAACTAATTATTGCAAGTGAAAATGGTATTTTTGTCTCAGGAGAGAGAAGTTCAATTTCTTGAACTGAAGCTGATGAACTCTGCTTTTCATGCTAAAAGAACTCTGGTTTTTGTAATTAAGACATAACAGGATCATGTGAGAGGAAACTTTATGGGTCATTTCACCTTCTAAAAAGCACTGTCACAAGAGACTGCTGTCAGAAGAGAAATATTCCTAATTATCTATTTATTTTGCTCGACTGATTTCAGACCTGGATGCTCCAAGGAACCTGAAGCGGGTGTCCCAGACTGACAACAGCATCACCCTGGAGTGGAAGAACAGCCACGCCAATGTCGATAATTACCGAATTAAGTTTGCCCCCATCTCTGGCGGGGACCACGTGGAGATCACGGTGCCCAAGGGCAGCCAAGCCACGACCAGAGCTACACTCACAGGTAGGAGAATGGGGAGATTGTCACCGATGTCACATTGTTTGTGTCACCCCAGGGCACAGAACATGGAGAAAAAAATGTCCTTGTGCTCACTGTACATTAGAGGTACAAACAGAGGTTACGAGTTTTAAATTAGATGTTAGGAAGGAATCCTTCCCTGTGAGGGTGGGCAGGCCCTGGCACAGGGTGCCCAGAGAAGCTGTGGCTGCCCCTGGATCCCTGGGAGTGTCCAAGGCCAGGCTGGATGGGGCTTGGAGCACCCTGGTCTAGCAGGAGGTGTCCCTGCCATGGCAGGGGGTGGAACAACATGATCTTTAATGTCCCTTCCAGCTCAAACTATTCCATGATTCTATGATTTCGAGTAGACCAAATTGAATTAAAATCTATGTGATACGGATTTACACACCTGCAGATGGATAACCAGCCAGCAGAAGGTATGTAACCATTTCACTTCCACGTGCATCCCTGAATCCAGTGAGTCAGTTCCCTTAATTCTGAGCAGCTTTGTGGAAGTGGCTTCACATCCCAGGCTCAAAAGGCATTTTCTTGTGCTAGAGCTGGGATTCACTGGTGCCAGTCTGCAGCTTGTCAGCTGGAAGATCAACAGAAACCTCAATTCTCTGCATAGAGGAAAGCAGATCTCTTACCTTGCATCCATTCAGCCTTCCTTATTCCAACAAATGCCAGCAGGCACATTCCATCGACAGGAACTCATTTTTTTTCCCCTTATCTCTCAGGTCTGAGGCCTGGAACTGAATATGGCATTGGAGTGACAGCAGTGAGGAATGACAGGGAAAGTGCTCCCGCTACCATCAATGCTGGCACTGGTGAGTGTCCTGATCCCAGCTCAAGTGGACCCACTCTTTAATTTCTAAGACATGCTGAAAGACATATTTTAGAAAGTTCTCGATTTCATTTTGCTACATTTCCCTTCAAGGAAAAGAAAAAAATTTCTACAAAGGTCTTGACCTCTGAATCTGACTTATTTTTCCTGTTCCTCTTAATGTTCTGGGAGTTTCACCTCCAGATGAGCTCCTTAATGACAATTATGCTTACACTGATCACCCTGGCCATCCTCTGTCTGTGAGGGTTTCTGGCAGGAATGGTGGTGGTGGCCAAAGTGTTGATGTGAAAAGGAGTGGCTGCAGTACTCCTGACCAACGTTCCAATCTAGAATTTTTCACACGATATCCCCTTTTTCTCGGGCAAATTATCTGAAGGCTTTAATTCTGCCCCTTGAGTGTAAGTGGGGGAAATTTGTTCTGGTTTTGTCTGTAACAAACATCATCATCCTCTACCCATTTCAAAAGGTCCCAGCGGTGGGCAGACCCGGAGCTGCTGCCAGACACCCAGGGGAGATGTTCCTCTACAGATGCCTGAAGAACTGTCCCAGGGCAGTTCAGAGACACCTCAGCTTTGCCTTTTTTTCACCCTGTAGATCTTGATAACCCCAAGGACCTGGAAGCCAGCGACCCCACCGAAACCACCTTGTCCCTGCGCTGGAGAAGGCCAGTGGCCAAGTTTGACCGTTACCGCCTCGTTTACACCGGTCCCTCCGGGAAGAAGAACGAGGTGGAGATCCCCGTGGACAGCACCTCCTTCCTCCTGCGGGGGCTGGATGCAGGCACGGAATACACCATCAGCCTGCTGGCGGAGAAGGGCAGGCACAAGAGCAAGCCCACCACTGTCAAGGGTTCCACAGGTGAGTAATGGCTTTTGATGGTCACTGGGCAACAACCAGCCCAGGGATAATTTCACCTGATCCTTTAATCCACACCCAGGGACCCTCCTGCACAGCAGACAGCTCTGCCAGCACGACAGACTGAAGGATAGCTCTGTGTTTCCCTCCCCGCTGTGTTCACCTCCATGTTCCCAATGATTTCTTGCTCACCTTTTGAGAGGCCTCACAAAGAACCCAGCCACTGGTCCTGCAGGGATGTAGAACTCACCTTTTGTTTTAGGCGAGGCTGGGCATTTTTGTACATCATGTCTTCTAACATGTTTTGCTTTCTACAGCCAAAAAACTACGAGGAAGAGCACCCAGAATGTGTTTAACATTGTTTGTTCCTGCCTAATTGATTCTCTTCACAGCAGGCCATCAGCCCTCAGCAGGGTCGGTGGGGCTCTGATGTTGCCCTATTTCAGTTTTCCCATTCAAAAGTGGGAAAAGCACCTGCCCCAGTCTGGTTCCAGCCATCATTTCCACTGGGTACTCTGATTTACATTTTTCTGTTTCTGCTATCTCCGTTTGTGCAAAGCACTCCCCCTGACCAGTATCAGCGGACGTATTGAACAAGGTTTTATCCTTTGTGAAACATTTTGACCCAAAGTTTGTGGCATACAGAATTGTATCTCAGTATAGAACACAAGTGAGTCCGGAATCTTTAGGTTTCTCAGCTTAAATCCTGTGAGACAAAGCCTTAACTGCTCTAAGCAAGCAGAGGTGGTGAAATCAGAACCAGCTGTGCTCCAGTTACTGTCCTTAGCAGACACCAAGGTGTTTATCTTTTTCTCCCCAAAGACCATCTTTGAGATGAACACATGCCAGACATCATGGATTTTATAAATTAATAACTACACAGCTTACATGGTCAAAGCTGGGTTCATATTCCCTGGCAGTGTTCATGCCAGCACAAGCTCTGAATGCTTTATAGAGACAGCAATCAGAGGTACATGGTCTGGAAACCATCCGTCCTGAATGAGCTGTTTGATGCCTAAATCAGGCCTGTGTGCAGTGCAGGGAAAAATTGGGAAGCCTTGAGGCAACATACAGAAAACAGGAAGCTGAGGTTTTATGTGGCAGGAGTGAGCAGGCTTCATTTTTCCCAACTTTCTCTGTTGGAAGACCGAGAGGTTTCAAGGAAGTCTGCAGAGATGGTGAAGAGGCAGAAACAACGTGCTGTGGAATCTCACAGCCTGGTCTTTCCAGCAGCAGCTCCCAAAGCTTCACAAGGTGGCTTCTCTTTCCTGGTTTGCCTTTTATTCCTTTTCCTTCTTTAGAAATATCTTCATCTGGCCGCTGTATTTGTTTAATGTCTTTACTCAGAGCACCAGCAAACAAAGAGGGCTCTGCCGTGGGCTCCTGGGAGCAGCAGTTGACATAACCTGGCTCTGTGACCTTTCCCCTGCGTAGGAATGGACAAATCCAAACACAGAGCACGGGGAGCAGAAATTCTCTGGAAGCCTGGGCGGCATAAGACAAGTGGTCTCTTCAGTTTGCTTTTCCATCTACCCTCAAGACACTCCTCTTTATCTGTATTCCAGCACTTGGGAGGTCCCAAGGCCTCAGGCTAAGCCAAACAATCTTGTTTTGCCCTCTTTGCGGAGCTCAGAGGGACCTTGGGTCCATTGCACTGCTGGGGAGAGTCCTTGGAGCAGGCAGGGAGGGAGAGGGATGAGTGAAGATGAAGTGTGCCAGCAGCACAGGACTGGCCTGGCCCTTCCTGGGGGACGAGGAGCCAGTCCTGCTGCCCAGAGGGTCTGTGCCATCCCTGCTGATCAGCCAAGGGATGGAGAAGGAAAGGCTGAGAGCTTTCCTTTCCAGCTTCCTTTGCTCCTGCACATCGACAGTTTTGCATCTCACACTCTTCCTGTCCTCTTGGTGGCTCAGTCAGGCCAGCAGCTCTTCAGGAGTTTCCCACACATCATTTTTATTTGCTTGCATAGTGGATTTTATGGCACTGAGGGCAAAGTTTCTTTTGGCTCCAGAGCTGGAACTCTTCTGTCACAGCCTTTTCTCCCCTCTCACACTCTTCCTACTCTCTGTTATGTGGATCAACTCTCCCTGCAGCGGCAGCTGAAACATTCAGGGCTCATGAACCTCTAGCAAAGGACATGTCACAAAACCTTCCACAGTGTAGGATGGCAGCCACTGTGGCTGCTGTCTCTTCATGGGAATGAAGTGCAGCTCAAGTGACAGTGTCTTTTTTAACTGACAGCCCTGATCCTGCATTCAAGGGATGGCAAAGATTACAGAGGGAATTTGCTAAATTTTGCTGAAAAGGAAAGACTGAATATTCCACATTTCCATTTGCTTGTTTGTCTCTTGTAGCTCTTGTAGCTCGATGTAGTGTAACCCTAATGCAGGCAGTGAGTCCTGACCCAGAGGAACTCCCTGGCTCTGGGACTTTTCTTACTCCAGAGGCTTCAGGGATGCAGGAGAATTCCCTGAGGGACCTTGTGGTCCTGAGGGGAACAGACCACACAGCTTTAGTGTCCCGTGGTGTGTGAGTACAGGGGCCTGCAGCAGTTTTGTGCTGGAGTATATGGAAGTGTCACAGCAGAGCCCTGCCCACCCAGAGAACCCCTGGATGCTGGGATTGACAGCCCCCAAACCAGCACTTCCTCTAAAATCAAGGTGTGTGGACTGGCTGGAGAGCAGCACTCTGCTCCTCTGGAAGTCGTGGCTACAACAGGAACTCCTTTCTGTTATTAGTGAAGGTGTCACAAGGGTCCCACCCAGCATTGCACCAAGGTTTGACTCAGAAATTAAAGAAAATGAGCCATTTTACTCCTTGGAGGGACCTTGCCTTGAGAATGTCCCAGCAGATCAGCAGCTCATCTGCAGGGTGAGCACGTAACCCAGCTCTGAGCGAGCCCAGCGCTCAGACTGCAGCTTTGTTCTCTGCTGCTCTGCTTCTGGAACCCTGCCTGCAGAGCACAATGTGGGGCCTGGAGCAGGATGGATGGCAATACATCAGGGCTGAGCGGCCTGGGGAGATAAATGAGTGAGCATTAGAGAAATCAAGAGCCAAGCTCAAATTCCTCTGCTGAAGGACTAAGATTGTGCAGCAACTGTTGATGAATCATGGATGTGATACTGTCTTGCCTCTGGAAGTGGGTTTGTACAGCAGAGCATGGCTTGGAGAAGTAACTTTTCCATTCTACTGAATGTTTTTCAGAAGATTTATGCTGTTTACCACAGGCCCTTGTCCGTGTTGTGCGTCAGTCCCTCTTCCTCTCCTGGCTTCTCCAAAGCTTAGATTGCGCCACCCTTTTTTTATATAAACTCAAAGAAACACTAGCAAGAATGATTAGGTGAGCCAGTTCCATGGGAAAGTGCAGTGCTGACCACTGGGAAACTAAATTTGCCAGGGAAGATTGTCAATTTGTTCAGCTGAGTCCTCCTCTGAGAGCACCTGGAGCCTGAGCTCAAGATGAGGATTTTTAGCGGTAGCTGCTCCAGTATTTCTGGCTTGTGATGTGCTGCAGCGGTTTCTTCACGAAATTCAGAGGTGCACAGGCACAGTAAGCCCAGTTTAATCAGCTGATTCAGAGAGGGGAAAGTGGTTTAGCCAAAGGGGACCAAAAAGAAAACCTTGGTGGGTCATCGTGTCTCACATGAGAGGTTGGGAACGTGGCTGAGAGCCCCCCTTGGGGAATAATATAAAATCCCAGAGTCAGAAGCAAGAAGTAATACAGAATACTGCTTGCTCTATCCCAAGAAGCTGAGGGAATGTCCTGGCAGCACACAAGCATCCTATTTAGTAAAATCACCAGTGAAACATTCCAGTGGAATTCCTCAAAAGGCCAGCACTGCACTACAGACATATTCAGGCCAGGCTCAGCCTGGAGATTTTACCAAGAGATACTGAGCTGGTTCCTAAGCTGACAGTAAGAAGTGTTGCAGCCTGGGAAGGAGTGTATGTTTGTTATCCATCCAGATTCCCTCGTACACAGCTTCAATCTCTGTTCATTCATCTCACCGCTGTGAATCATTCTCTGGCTGTCACCCATCCACCTAAAGCTCCCAGAGCTCTCTTTTTTTTCTGCCCATCTATTCCCTTTGTTGTTAAATCAAGTGTTTGAGCTCCACTGCTCTTGTTATTCTACAGTTCGATTGTTTTCCAAATTTTCCATTATCTGTTACAGCCTTCTGCCTGCTAAACAAAGAACATTGATACTGTCTGTCGTATCAGAGTATTTTCCGTGTATTCGTATCATTTTCACTTTGCTATTTCTTGTTTGTACACAAAGCCACGTATTCCCCTGATACACATGAATTTAATGTGGGATAGATGTGTGTTGGTATCTGTGGCAGAGGGAAACCACTCTTTCTCACCCACAAATTCATTTGTGGAGTCATTAAGCCCAAGGTGATAATCAGAATTACATTCCCTGTGTTCCATGGGACAACCTGTACATGGCAACCTCCTATGCAAGTGCCAAAGTTGGCACAATAAAATCAATCCACTTGTGAATCCAGCAAAGTTCTGGATTCAAATCCCACGTAGGCAGTTGGTCCCTCAGGTTTTTTTATAATATACTTGAACTCCTGCTGCATTTTCCATCCAGACTGGAGTAACCAAACCCTCGTGTGGCTGTGCTTGAGCTGGCAGGGATCTGGGAGAAACGTGGGCTGGTCAGGTAAAATGAGGGAAAAGGAGAGGCCAGGTTTGACTGACCTTACGCAGGGCTCTCTCACACACCCTCGGTGCATCAGGAGTGTAATGCCACCCTGGTTAGTTCCTCTCTTGTATTTCTGAATGTTTTGTCCTCAGTTTCCAGTTCAGGGTTCGTGGCAGGGTTTTGTCCTCAGTTTCCAGTTCAGGGCTCAGTTTCCCAGGGGACCATCCGTGGCACGGAGCTGTCCCTGTGGGATGCACTGCTGCCCTCTCCTCCCCACTGGTCTGCCCACCCCTGTCCTCAGCAGAAACCCTCCCAGTAAAGCCCAGCCCCCTCCGTGCCTGTTAAGTGGGCAACTTTAGGACTAAAGAAGTGCCAGTGCTCTTGATGCCATAATTTTTTGCCTGTCCCCAGAACAAGAAAGACCTGCTTGGCACCTGATGATGCACAAGCAGCTGGGAGCTGCAGAATGGTCCCAAGGCTTCCTGCTTTGTTGCAGGAGCTCAGCAGCCCTGGAGCAGTCAGATAACTGTTCTGTGAGTGGTTTACTGGAAAAGGGAAAGAGGGAAGGATGACAGAGGTGACCATGGCAGCTCTGCTGGTGGGATGGAAATACGGTTATCTCCAGGTTGCAGCATTAAGCACGGCCTGTTCAGGTCATGTCTGGGCTGATTTAAGGGCAGTTCTTACCTAAGTCAAGAATATCAATGACATCTGTAAATATAAATACATATATATTATACATAAATATAAATCACCCTGTGCCCTACAGGCTTCTCTCCTTCCCAGAGGTGAGCAGAAAACAATGTTTTCACACCTGTAGTTGACCTGAGAGCATATTTACAAGATAACATTTCTGCATCTATTTGAAGACATTTCTAATTGATTTTGCTCCTCTGAAAATGCATTTCTTTGTGCTGTATGTGTGAATTTGGAGACACTTAATGAATCCTGAGTACATATTTGTGCTGAGCTGATGGATGGTGCTCGATGACTTGCTCTCTCTTAATTGAATGCAAGTGGAGCATGAAAGCAAGGAAGTCACCGAGGTGTGAAATGATGTGGGTTCTCACTAATGAGGAGATAATTCTGCGTGTCAGAGAAATCCCCTGCCTGGTGCCTTGGGGCTGGGATCAGACACACATTCCCCGTGATCTCCACAGCTCTCCGATTTCCAGAATCTGATTGTTCCACAGGATATATTCCTAGATCACTCAGCACGTTGAAAGCCAGGGCTTTCCCCTGTCCATTCCTTGGGATCTCTTATAAGAAGTATTTTTAAAGTTCTTTCTGCCCTAGATTTTAGGTAAGGATGTGAGTCCCCCTCCACTTTTTCTGCATGTACCACAATGGATACCTCCTCCAAGCCTGTTTTTGGTAGGCTGTGAGGAGCCTTAGCATGTTTCTGCTGTGATTTCTCAGCCTGGATTTGGATGTGTTTGTGATTTTTGGCACGAATTCCCCTCATGGTTTGTATCAGGAGCATTCACTGATGGTGTAGGAAGGACACAGGGCACGTTTGGATACTTAGGGGTCCAATGCGATATAAATGAGCAAAGTTCTTTGGAGGTAATCAAAGAGAACTGATTTACATCAGCTGAGGATGTGCCAGCTCCCTGCTGGAACCATTCCAGCTCGTCTCTGTTCGCTGCTCGTTGCTCTGGGTCTGCTGCTTAGGGTGGATCTGAGAGGACCAGGGTGCTGCCTTTGCTTGTGGCCTGGATTCAGTCTCCAAAAACAGGAGAACTCCTCCGTTTTCTTTGTTTCCAGAGCTCCTCAATGTGTACTACACAGAGTGTGTTGCAGCAGCTGTTAGCTGTTGGTTTGGGGGTTATTACCGGGAAATTTTAACTTGCAATTTGCCTCTGTTTAACACTTCTGCACGTGGAGAATCAACCAGTGAAACACCATTTTATCCTCCCAGCCCTGCACCTCCCCTGCTCAGTTATTTAACATCCCCCAGCCCTGAGCCTCCTGGTCTGTTTTTGGTGCCCCCTCACCTGCCCAGCTCAGAAGCCACTGGGGCTCTTCATGACTTAACACAACCCACAGCACTTCCAGTAGTTTCACCCTGTCCTGGACAGCACAGGATGAGGTATTTGATCCGTTCCTTATCACTCTGAAAGGCCTGTCCAGTTTAAACAGAACGCAGGAATTTTTTTGCTGGGAAATCTCGGAGAAACAGAAATTCCCCATCTCCCAACTGGCACACAATTCCAGATTACCCTCCATGGAAGCGCCCAAGGCCAGCTCTCTTGGTCCTTGGAAGCTCTAGCTGCTACAGGTATTTTCCATGGATTCATAGCCATGGGTTCCTTTTCTGCCTCGGAATACAGAACTTCATTTCCACACGGCTTTGGGACAGATTTTAGGGTTCGTGAGCGATGCTTTTCCTCCTGGTTGGTTTGTTCCTCCTTTTGCATGGGGTGAAACTCTTACAGCTATGGAATGAGAGCCTCGGGTGCTGCAGCATAGACAGTGCCCCGTGCAGCTTTGAAGGTGATGCAGCATCAAATCTCTCTTTTCAAATGGCATGCAAAGAGAGACGCCGATGCATCTGCTGCTGCTAAGGGATGTGGGAACAGTGAGGTGCTGCACGTGCCTGTCTGGGTTGTGTTTAAACACAGGGGGAGTTTGCAGCATTGGCATGGAAGGGGTGATGTCAGAGGAAAAAAAAGATTGTGGCCCATTGGGAGTTTGCCTTTCCAAAAACTCCCACCTCTTGCCCCTAGTCCATGAATTTCATGAGGTAGCAAGGCTGAGTTCAATAAGAACCAAAGCACCAGGGTGTGAGTTCAGATCTGGAGACTCAGGACTGAGTCCATCCCTCAAAACCAAATTCCCAACACGAGGTAAAAAATTATGTAGAGGCACAAAGATTATTTCACAGAGCCAGAACAGTCTCACCTCTCCATGGTTCGTTCTCTCCCGTTCTTTTTTTTTTAAATAAGAGACATCATCCCTTGATATTCACCATGGCATTGTGCCTGCTTTGTCACCCGTGTTGGATGCTGGATGGCTGAGGCTTTGGGAGGTCCCCAACAGTCCTGTTTGGTGCATGACTCCACAGGAGAATCCCTTGGTCCCTGGAGAGCATGAGGGAGTTGTTTGCATTTCTGTCTCAGATGTGCATGAGAAACAAATGGCAGGAAAAGGGGCTCTGCATCTTGGAGGAGAATGAAACTGAGCATTTGCACAGCAATCTGAATTGCTTTTAACTCTGATGGTTCACGCATTACTTGTTATAACCAAGCTTCTACTTAAAAGATTTAACCTTACTGTGACTTTGGTTTCACTTTCATTTTAAGGAAATGTATTTGTTTTACTTGTTTCTGTTGTCACCAGCAGATCCTGATCTCTGATACAACCAGTTCCCTTTCTGCCCTGCTTTCTCTTTCCCAGAAAACAGTCCTATTTTGACAGAATTCATATTTTACCTCGGTGAATCTCCTCTCTGTTCCTGATAAGAGAAGACAGCTCTGGATTAATGCGTTTCTTTTATTGTTGTTGAACATCTTCGTTACTTCATAAAAATCTCTTTCCTTCTAACAGGATGGGAAAAGCTCAACAAACCCTTGTTCCTGAATAGTAGCAACTTACTGATTTGTTAATGAATTTCACTGAAGATCATTATGATCTATGAGTGCTCAACTTCTGAAAATCCAGCCCCAGCTGCCTAAGGTTTTGAGCAGTCATGCAATAATCACTCTGGTTTTACAGGGAGAAAGTTTATATGAGTGATGCTGCTGAGCCTAAATTTCATTTATTCCAGGGCCCCATTAACTTCTGTATTACAATATGCATGAAGACAAAGTTGAAGTTTACAACTGACAAATCAGATCCATTTCCCTTCATGCAGCATCTCTTACGAATTCTCAGTCATGAAGAATGGGATTATTCAGAGGCACCCTGCTCTTACTGTAACACTTACGTGTCAGCAATTCAAATAAATCAGGAGGGTGCTAGAAAATCATCAGGGGCCACAGGCCAGTGATAGATCACACAGGAGTTTCCAGGTAGAAAAGTCAGGCAGTGCTCTCTCATTTTCCCATCTGGCTGTTAATGTTAAGGGATCCATTATATCCCCTTTGCAACAAAGAACTTTCCATTCTTGCTGAGCAAATGACCTCAGCTTTCAGATTTAACAGCATCAGAGTTAGCTCTGATGGCTCCCAGCTTCCTTGGCCACCCCTGTGAGGGTTTTTGAGAATGGTCTTTTCTGTGAATGAACATTTTGGTTTTAGATTAATATCAGTAAATCTGAAAGTCCTGTCTCCACCCACAGGAAGGTTTTGTGGGCAGAATAATGTGCTAAAGGAAGACAAATCCATTAAAGACATGCAGAAAGGGAGGCATTTTCCTCTTCTTTATTGTTTTGTATTAGAAGTAGTTTGGAAGCACAAGCAGCATCCTTCAAGTGGATGCAATTAAAAGCATAAATATCAGAATCCAAACTACTCCAAACTGTGTCTTTCCTACCCTTACAACACAGTTACTTCAGAATGGCAAACACTGAGTAAAATTGTTATAGTAATACCTACTTATCTCATAGGGAGTTGTAATTAATGTTGACAAAACACTCACAGCTGTAAGAGTCTCTATGAGCTGCTTTCTGTGAGCAGTCTCTAAATATTTATTAATTATTACAGGCCTTTTCTCACTGTTCTGTTTTGCCACATCTCCAAAGGGACTTTAGTTATCTGGGGAAGCTGATAATGTCACTGTGGGGAGGGGGGCATCTCTGTGGCCCTGATCACACGTGAAATGCATTAACACAGAACCTCATTAAATAATCCGACATCAGCGCCACCCTGCAACCCGAGTAACAGATTGACTCTCTGTCCTTATCCAGAGGAGGAACCTGAGCTGGGAAAATTATCAGTATCAAAGACTGGCTGGGATGGCTTCCAGCTCACCTGGACAGCAGTCGACGGGGCCTATGAGAACTTTATCATTCAGGTGCAGGAGTCTGGCGACCCCGAAGAAAGCCGGAATGTCACAGTCCCAGGGGGACTGAGCTCTGCGAATGTCACCGGCCTCAAGGCCAACACTCCTTATAACATCACCCTTCAGGGGGTCACTCGGGGCTACAGGACCAAGCCCCTTTCTCTTGAGACCACCACAGGTATAGGTCCTCAAGCCCCACTCTCTGTCTGACAGGGGTGTGAGCCAGAGCTCTTCCGAGTGCTGGGCAAATCCTGCTGGCTGGGGCAGCCTTGCATGGGGTGCCCTGAGCTCGTTAAAGCTTGGCTGAACCTCTCTGGCATGGAAAAGCCTCGTGGTCAGGCTTTGCAGCCAGAGCCTCAGTGCCCTGCTGCAGCCCTTCCCTCCTTTAGGAATGTTTCTCCCTCCCACCTCAGAACTCTGGTTTTTGTTCCCTTTCCTCGCTCACCTGGCTGACACTAACAGCAAAACCCAGCTGGCTGTTGTACCTGCTTGGGAAAGGCCAGGTTGCCTGGTAAAATTAAAAAAATCTTTCTTCTGTTAGCCCAGGTAATCAAAGCCTGAGAGTGTGTTCAGTTTTCACCCTTCAGAAGCTGCCTCTGAAATTCTGCAGTAGCTTCTGTGTGAATTCAGACTCAGCGTGGTAAAGCTGTGTGTGCCTGACTCGGGGCAGGGACAAACACCTTCTATATGTTCTCATATAGGAAAGGACACAGATTAATTCCTAATCAGACTAATAAAATACATGAAGCCATCTAAGATCGTTAAACAGTCTGATCGGTTTGAAAAAGATATAATGCAAAAGATGAAATTCAGCAGAGCTACCCTGGCATAAAACTGGCCTGAAAGGAGGCAGGTGAGCTCTGCATTATCAGGAGCCTGCATGAAACTCACCAAGAGCCCCAAAATAATTGTCTGGCTGATCACGTGAAAGGCAACAGTTTGAAATAAGAGCTCATTGCAAGCTTTGACCATGAGAGATAAATGTATATTTACATCCCTGCTGTGTGGCTCTCTGATCCTCCTGGGTGTTATGATAACTGGTAATGAACAGTGTGAATTAATTGGCACTAAGGGCGCACCAGTGGCCTTTCCTTCAGATAATTTCTGGCAGACAATTTCTGCTGCCTCTGGGCTTCCCTACAGCCCTTTGCAACCTCCTGTGTCTGTGAGACAGCCAGAGCCAGCTCATGCCCGATTCCCCCAAGCACATATTACCCAGCTGAGAAGGGAATAAAAGCACCTGTAAGAACTAATCAGGATTAAACCACGAAGTGCAGCAGAGCTTGCTTGCTTCTGTAGTGCTCTAAGCAGCCTGGCCTGGGCAGGAATGTGTCTGTGCTGTGTCCCAGTAAAAGTGCTGAGCTTTGAGAGTCCTCGCTGGGAGCTGGGAGCAGATGCCCACGGAGAACAGAGCAATGTGCTGGACAAAGGAGACAAAGCAGGAACACATCATGGGTGTCCTGCCTAAATATGCAATGTGCTCCCTTCCTTCACGCTCGTGAAAACAGCAGAAAATGCCCTGCTGAGGTTTTCCCTTCCCTTTCTGGGTCAGGCTCAGCACCCGGCTTTTCAAAATCTTCCCTTCTGGGGACTTCCAATTGTTAGAAATATCTGAACCTTCCTGTAACGCTACGGGGATGTCAGCAGAGAGAAAGAAACCCCAAGGCACCTCTCCCTGTTTTGCATTTTGGCTGCAGCTCCGAAATTACAAGCCTTTCATAGGCTTAAGCTGAAAGGGAAAGCAGAAGAGTAAACAAAACACAAGATTTTCCTTTGGATAAAGCAACAGCTTTGGTTTTAACTTCTCCTAAAACTGGAAGCTGTCTTTTCCAAATGCCCCGGCGGCATTCAAGAAAGTCCTTTTGCATCTGCTTTCATGCTCAGACCTCAAAGACACGGCTGCTCCTGCAGAGAAAGGGAAATAGCCATCATTTTAAAGGTTGTTTTAATTTTTTTTTCTTATTTAACATTTTGCAACGCTTTCCTTTGATTTCCTCGCCTTAGTACCTTCTTGTAGTAAGCTTTTACTCACACCCTGTTCCCCAGCTGAGAGTGCTGCCAGCATGGCAGAGAGGAGCCCTTGTGAGCAGGAGGAGGTGCAGGGGCCCTTCTGACCGCTGTCGTTTCCCTCCCCAGGAGAGCAGCCCGGCGTTGCTGAGCTAAGCGTTTCCGACATTACTCCCGAAAGCTTCAACCTCTCCTGGACAGCCTCCAACGGGGACTTCGACGCCTTTACCATTGAAATTATTGATTCTAACAGGTTGCTGGAGCCCATGGAGTTCAACCTCTCAGGCAACTCAAGGACTGCTCATATCTCAGGGCTTTCTCCCAGCACTGATTTCATTGTCTACCTCTCCGGGATCTCTCGTGGGTTCCGCACACAGGCAATCAGTGCTGCAGCTACCACAGGTACACAAAACCTACCTCAGCGCTAACTCTGCTTTTTTTAACTCTTCCTTACAGGTTGTGCCCCTTTCCCTGCCCTCAGCTACCCCACCAGCCCACCCAATTCCTAATCCTCTGCCTCTACGCCTTCCAAGGAGGACCAGCCGGGGACATTGTGAGCTGTGAATGTAAAGCCACCATCCCATCCAGCACAGTCAGGCAATCACATCGTGCTGGGATTTCATTCATACAATGAGTTCAAACACTGAGGTTGGGGCAGCCTCTGAGGCAGATGAGAAGCAAAGCAAATTTCCCAAGAACCAAGCAGGAGGTGATTCCTTACGTTCACCTTCCAACCTGTGTTTGCATCTGTCACACAGCACAGAGCAGACAGTTTCTCTCAGATAAGCTGATTTCTAGACACACATTCATCCTGGTTCTGCCAAAAGATGTCAGGCACACTTCAGTCTGTGCCAGCACAGTCCTGCAAGGCACGTTCACTGCTTGAATTCAGCTTCAATATTCAGGTTATGTTGGGTGAAAGATTGAAAAAGTCCATTTGAGTTGATGTCAGAGCATGGAACAGGCAGGCATTGAGTTGTTGGCACATTGCACATCTCAAGGTTTTACAGCTGACAGTTTTTCCAGAAAGGCAGGGAGGTCAATTGTTCAGGATGAGAATGGGAAGGGAGGGCTGGACTACAGAAACAGAACGTTGTTACTGTAGGCAGATAATGCCTCATGTTGTGATTGTTTAACACCTCCACCAAATTTTGCCCCTCTAGGAAAAGTTGCCATCGTGATTTGTCACAGGAATGGAGTAATGTGGTCAGTGAAAGCAAAATATCAAATCTCAGCTATCAGATAATATAATATCAGTCTCCAGCAGCATTGAATGAATATCCTCATTCAGTGATGGGTGGCAGAGTCGGGGTGACTGCAGGGGTATGGCAAATATAGGGAAACACAGGCTGGGTGACCTTTGTGGCCTGTGGTCGTGCAAATTCAAACTTCTCTATTAATTTATTTTATTGCTTTGGCTTTTAATAATTGTGATACATTTCCATTTGTTTTTCTTCCTGTAGTAGAGGAACCTCTCCTTAGCAAACTCAGTGTATCAAATGCTACCTCAGACAGCCTGTCACTCACCTGGGAGGCACAGGACAAGGCCTTTGACCATTTTATTCTGGAAGTCAGGAACTCTGACTTCCCCTTGGACTCCCTGGTGCTCACGGTGCCGGGGGACTCCCGGCGCTCTGTAGTGACCAACCTCAAAGCTGCCACTAATTACACAGTCCAGCTCCATGGGGTAATTGATGGGCAAGGTGGGCAGACCTTGACAGCCGTGGCAACCACAGGTATTTCACCGTTTCACCTTCCAGGTTTGCTTCTTATTCTCCTTTCTCTTGCTGTCCACTGAACTGCTCTAAAACGTGGCTCCAACTCATCGTCGTTCCTTTGGGGAATTATAGAGAGATCACCGTGAGGGGAGGCCAAAATGCACTGAGAGGGCTTGGAAAAAGATCTGAGGCAATGGAAAAGGCTGAAAAAGTGCCCCCAGCATTAAGAGAGCCAGTAGTAAACCAGGATTGTTTTCCTTATATATACACACCTCTCCACAAGGCCCGTGTATATATAATTGCCTTGCTGCAGATGGTTGATGTGTTTCACTCAGCATCTTTGCACCTGATCTTGAATGAAGTTCTTCATCCCACCTTCACTTGCTTTGCTGGGGGTGGGAGGCCTTCGTGTGGTTCTCAGCCTGGAGAGGCACCTGCATGTCAGTTTTGTCCTCCTTAAACCCAAATGTCTCCCAAGGCATTTGCACCTCTGGTGGGAGTTTCGTGCAGCATGTGAAATGACCAACCCAAACTGCATGGAGTGGTCTGGCCACCTTCTGCTGGTTCTGATATTTTCTCTGCCCAGGATTTTTATGTTCCCAGCACAGAGCAGGGCTCAAAAAGCAAATTCCCCCTTTCTTGGTGGTCAGCCCACCACTCTGTCCCTTGCATTGCTCCCTTTGAGTCTCCATGACCTGTCTTGTTTCCCTGGGCATCAGAGCTTTTCCCATGGTGGTGATTCCAGGATGGCAGGAGATCACTAAGACTTGCCTGAGGATATGATTCCAGCTCATTGTGCATGTAGCATTCCTGGGAGTCAGGCTGTCATGATGGGAATGTGCCTGACGGGATGCAGGTGGCATGTAAAGGAATGTGGCCATGCCAGGACGAGGTTGGAAAGGCTCCATGTGCCCTCTCTGAGCTGCATGTGGGGCTGAGGGCTCAGTTTTGCCGGGTTTTCCACCCAAGCCTGTTTGCTTTGTGGATATTTCCTCATCTCCTTGCCTGTCTTCAAGAGCACCATGGTGGCACCTTCCCTGCTGGCCATGAAGTCATCCATGGCCACTGGTTGATAGCATGACGTCTGTGACATCCGTGTCCTTAATCGGGGCCACTTCCATTCACCTCTTCCCAGACAGTTCCAGAGAAGGAGCTGGATTATTATTTAAAAGTCTTGCAATGAGGGACGGGAGTAAAAGTTGGAACATCTTGCAGCAGTTCTTGTTTTAGCAGAGAAGAAGATTTCACTCTTCCACCGCTCTCTCTGTCGGTGGGATGCCTCTCTCTGACTTTTCTCCCAGCATGGATCACTTTTCCATTGTTATTTCCATGTGTCTCACTGGCTGCATTTCCCAAGGTGTTCTTGGTTCCTACTCTATTGGCAACATAAAAAATAGAAAACCAGCCCAGAGAGCAAACACAGGATTCTGTGACCCTGTGACTGTTGGGTTCTGTTTGTTCTCTCTCTGGGCTTTAATGAAACGTTAATGATTTTTGTGCTAAGTGGAGGAGGTTTAAAAGGGAATGGGTAAGGAGGTCTCCCTGTCCTGAAGGACAAGTTTCTCTCCTGGCAGGGCAGAGACGTGAATTTGAATTTTCTCCAGCAAAAAGAAAAGTCTGGCTTCTTAAGGAGGTGCCCTGACCACTGAACAGCCAGGAAGGAGAGCAAGAGCAGTGATGTGGGGTTTATTGTTAATTAGACATCCTCTGATTGTGCCTAATCAGAGGATGAGGAACACCTTATCTTGGAGTCCAGGGAGGTTTTGGCCTGAGATTAGTGCTGAGATAATCACTGTTAGGCCTGAAATCCCTCATAAACCTCAGGGTCCAAAAATAGAAGTATCTACAACTCCAGGCAACAGAAACACCAAACAGAACCTGAACTGTGATTTCAAGGATTCCTGCCTGAATCCTACTTTCTCTATTTTGGAATTGCTGTGGGTCTGTATTCCCATCAAATCCCCAGTGTGGAATTCCTGCAATTTGTATGTGGATGTTGGTGCTTCTGTAAACCAGGCCCACGTTTCATTAGGCAAGTTGAGTTTATTTAAGAAAATTTAATGAAAAAATATAAATTAAAAATCAGCACTAATTTCAGGGGCTTCTTCCCAAAACCTGAGAAAATAGCTCTTGCAATGCTGCTTTTAAAAAAAATCATTATTATTTAATTTAATTTTAATTTTTTTTTATTCAACCACAGCAAAACAAGGTTAAAACATTATTTTTGAGCACCTACAACCCCCCTCTGCTGCTTCCCCCACCCCCCTGGAGTAAAACCGCCTGTTCACCTGTGTTCCTTTCTCCCTCAGAGGCTGAGCCACAGCTGGGCACGCTCACCCTCACAAACGTTACCCCCGACAGCTTCAACCTGTCCTGGACCACCCGAGACGGGCCCTTTGCCACGTTTGTTATCAAAATCCGGGATGCCCTGGCGGCACGCGAAGCCCAGGAGCTCACGGTGCCGGGGGGCACCCGCAGCGCCCGCGTCTCAGGCCTGACAGATCACACTGCCTATGACATTCACGTTCAGGGGACCACCAGGGCAGGGGTCCACACAGAGCCCCTCACTGCTTTGGTCACCACAGGTACCTCTTGAAGCTCTGGAGGGCCTTTTTTGGCTCAGGGAAATGCGTATCCCAAAAAGGCTCTCCCCAGCACCCAGTATCTTGCCGGCTGCCATGGGTTTGTTTGGAAACGTGCTGCAAGGAGGGGTCAGAACAGGAATGTTGACCTTAAAAAAATGCCTAGGAGCAGGATTAGTTTAAAGGGACTTAAAAGGCCAGGTTGGACGGGGCTTGGAGCACCCTGAGATAGCGGAAGGTGTCCCTGCCCATGGCAGGGTTGGAACTGGATGAGCTTTAAGGTCCCTTCCAACCCAAATTATTCTGATTCCATGATTCTGTCATTAAGACCCCTCTGGAGCCTTTCTCCCATGTCTAATAATCTTTTTTTAACTCCTGAAGTTTGAGGGAGAAATTTGCCTGATGCTCAGCAGTTGCATCAGACAGGACTGGCTCGTGGAACACCTCCTGTCCCAGGATGTTCCCTTCCAGAGACCAGCCCAAAATGTGAATCTTGGGGATTGCTTGATTAGAAGTAAATAAGGTGCAAAAATCTCTCTAAAATGAGTAAATTTGAGCTGAATCTCAGGCACTCAGATGTGTAAGTATTAATACATAGTGACTTCCAAATTATAACTCTTCAGGAGGGAATTTTTATGCCAAGTTCTAACAAAATCTGTTTCAGCGTTTGTGAAACGTCAAAAGCAGACCCAAAGCCCTTTGCAGGAGAAGGTTCTGCCTTTAACTAACTGGTATTTTCTGAAGTGAGTGGAATTCAAGTGGCTGGAAGGTTGGATGAATCAGCTCCTGAGCCAACAGAACAAGGCTGGATAAATAATGTGGAGAAATACAAACAATGCCTGGGATCCAGGATCAAGGCCAGGGCTTAGCAGAGCCACCTCATCTCCCTATTTGACTTGGCAGATTTTGAGTGAGCAAAATACTTCGAGAATCTTGTGAAAATTTGCCCCTTTTTTTTTTCTTGAGACTTGGTGGATAAATTTTGAAGAGTTTTCCACATCTTTTCACTTTGACAAGTGTCAGACTGATGTGAAAAAAGGACCCCTCAGTGGAATTTCTTTAAGGTGTCAAGAGAGCACAGCAGCAGCTGATTTGCACTGGCTGTGACCCTGAGTGATTAATGTTCCTGTTCTGGCACCTCTGACCCCTCCAGCACTGAAAATTAAAGCTGGAGATGTTCAAGTGAAATAGGTGAAGAAGCAAAATACAGGAGTTGTGAATGCCCACATTGAGGCTTGTCCCCAAAGCACTGATGGTGGAGAGAAGTAGAAAGAAACAAAAGCTTTATGTGTAGCATTTCTGAAGCAGTTTTGGTTATAACTTTCTTACAGTGCATGGGTAGCAGGAGAAATGTGCTTACAGTGAGCCTGGAAGGAGTTTCAATGGAGCTTGTGAGAAGAGGTATCCTTGGGGAAAATCCAAAATTGAGCTCCATTGAAAATCCTCACCTTGTGGTCCTGGCTGTGCCCTTCTATTAAATCCACACTTGGGGGAAAAATGGGTTTTTTATTTGGTGGAATCTGTGACACTTTCTAATTTGCAATGTTTTTCGCTTCTTCTTTTTTTTTTTTTGTGTGTGTGTGTGTGTGTTTTTGCACCTTCCCTTCTTTTAGAGGCCATGCCCCCACTGGAAAACCTAACAGTGTCTGATATGAACCCCTATGGGTTCACAGTGTCCTGGATGGCATCGGAGAATGCCTTTGACAACTTTCTAGTAGTCGTGGTGGATTCTGGCAAGCTGCTGGACCCACAGGAGTTCCTCCTTTCGGGAGCCCAGAGAGAACTGAAGCTTAAAGGCCTAATTACTGGCATTGGCTATGAGGTTTTGCTTTATGGGTTTGCCAAGGGGCACCAAACAAAGCCCCTGAGCGCTCTGGCTGTTACAGGTATTTCAATGTGAGCAAATTGTTCCCTTCCACCCTCTTCTCTCTCGCTTTCCTTCTCACTTGGAAGATGTTTCATGCAAACCTTGGCTTTTGCATCCTTCTCTGCATCGTGGCTCCACGTAACTCCTCATGAATGACGGGTTCAGCAGTGGAATTCTGTTCCCTTTAACTTGATGCTTCCCTGTTGCCTTGGTGAGGGATCCTGTGGAGGAGCATGTGGGGGGCTGAGGGGCGAACGTTCCTCATGGTCTTGCAGGTATCTCTAACAAAGTCTTTAAAGAAGAATGGCTGCATGCAGAGCTCATCTTGTTAACAGCTGGGCACATCAGCATTCTCCAACAGCGTCATTCTCCAACTTGCCAGCCATCAGGACCTTCAGGAAGAGCCATGGACTTCTTCCCATGGCCTCCTTTCTTCCCCTCTCCGTGTGGGTTCCACCCACAGCGGGATCACTGCCACCCCAAAGCTGGCACCTCTCTCCTCAAACCAGCTCATGCTTCCAACCACATCAGAGCTGCTCTTTCAGCAGCACTCGAGCTTTCTTGGGAAATCCTTGCAGGCTGATTCTGCAGCCCCAGAACCATCAGTTCTCATCTGCACGTTCCTGTCTGGCCAGCAGTGAAGCTGGGGGAGGATCTGGTGGGAGGTTTGAGAGGAAATAAATCGGAGTGTCTGTGTGTGGAAGGAAGGACTGCACCGGAGCTGCTGTAGGGCATAAAAACTCCAGCAGCATTTCTCTAGGTAACGCTGCCTGACCGTACTGAGCTGGAGGAGTTTTGCAGGTAATTAATAACATGAAGCTCTTGGGATCCTTCTGAATGGGTTCATTAACCGAAGGCAGCAGGTCTTGCATTTGGATTGAAGGGTGCTCTTTAAGAGAGGGATTTTCGTGATTCCCCTTTGCTGTTTAAGAGCACAGTAAAGGATTCATCTGACCAGAAGGACCAGAGATACCAGAAGTGCATGAAATAAGGGGTTTGCATGGAGAAAAAGAATTTCCAGTGGCTTCTATGGTGTCCTCCTAGCAGAGAGAGGCATGACAAGGTTCCAGGCATGCAGTTCTGTAACAAGAGCTTGTTTTTATTGGCCATAAAGGTGTCACACAGGCAGGGAGGGAGAAATGCCCAGGAAACTCACCTTTAGCATGTGTAACTCTGCATGTGGGAGACAAACCTGTGTGTCCATGCAGTGGATTTGCTGTTCAAGAGTGAAAGTTGGAATGGGCCTGCACACACTCACATTTATCCTGTTCTGTATAACACTAATATTTTTATTTTTTTTTTTAATAGCTGGCAGATTGTTGCCCTCGCTTTGAACTGTGGTTGGATTCTGGCACAGCCAGACCTCGGGCAGGTCTCTGATCAACTGATTAAAAAATCATTTCTTTTCCCCACTGCTGTCTCCTTTTTTAGAAGCAGAACCCGAGGTCGACAACCTTCTGGTTTCAGACGCGACTCCAGACGGATTCCGTCTCTCCTGGACTGCAGATGATGGGGTTTTCAACAGTTTTGTTCTAAAAATCAGGGACACCAAAAGGAAATCTGACCCACTGGAGCTGATAGTGCCAGGCCATGAGCGCACCCAGGACGTAACAGGGCTGAAAGAGGGCACTGAATATGAGATTGAGCTCTATGGAATTAGCAGTGGACAACGTTCCCAGCCCGTAAATGCAGTAGCATCCACAGGTATTGTCTTTGCAGTGGGAAAAGTGTGACATTCCCTGGTCCTTTCAGCGTCTCCTTTTCACAGCCAGCTCGTGCTGTTCCTGAGGTGTCCTGAACTGTCCCCTGCATGTCCCTTGTCCAAGTCACTGGTTCAGCGTGGTGTGGTTATTTGTAATCAGTCTCAGCTTCCCAAGCTTCGTCACTGTCTATTTAATATGGTTTAATTGAATTACTTTAATGATCAGGAATTAGGCAGCGGAGTGTGGCAATTAAAGCTCTGTCTTTGAGGGCCAAGAAATATTGTCTGTGCATCAGCCTTTTTCAGTGATTTTCTGTGACTAATTACATCTCAGCTCTGCACAACAATTTACCTCCCTAGGAAAGAGTTATGACAAAATGAATTTACCAGGGCCGTTGAGAAGTTTATTTATAGTTTGACCAGCAAAGGCCTAAGCACCATTAACTTGGGTTGATCTTACCAGGAGCAACATGTGCTCGGTAATCCAAATTGACTTGAGTTTCTTTGCAAAATCAAAGTGCTGATTCAGGTCCATAATTGAAGCTTTTCATTTTGGCACTTTTGAACGAAGCGTTTGAATCTTTTTTTCCAGATAAAAATTGTGGTTTCATTCTGAAACATGTTTAAACCTGAAGCATAGGATGCAATGTCCTGTGAGCCAGATTTGGTCTTTAAAAAATGTTGAGCTTGCTGATGTGAAAATGTGGTAATTTGAAATCCGAGTAATTATGGGAGGAAAGGAAAAGGAAAGGGACAGGAAAGTGAAGGCAGAGCTCCCCGGGGGCTGCAGCTCCTCCCGAGGGCAGCTCCCATCTCTGCTCTGGGACAGGGACAGCACCCAGGGAACGGCTGGAGCTGGGCCAGGGCAGGCTCAGGCTGGAGAGCAGGGAAAGATTCTTCCCCCAGAGGTGCTGGGCACTGCCCAGGCTCCCCAGGGAATGGGCACGGCCCCGAGGCTGCCAGAGCTCCAGGAGCGTTTGGGCAGCGCTGCCAGGGATGCCCAGGGTGGGATTGTTGGGGTGTCTGGGCAGGGACAGGGGCTGGGCTGGATGATCCTGGGTCCCTTCCAGCTCAGGATATGATTCTAAGTCCCATGAGTGAGCAAACCAACAGAAATTCCTAAAGGAGGCATTTGCCAGCCAGCACCCAGGGAAAGGGCAGCCATAACTCAGAATTGAGCAGCTTCTCCTGAAATAGCCTCACAGCCCTCCTCCTCCAGCCTGCTGTCTGCTGCAGGCACGGAAAGGCCCCAGCTCCACTCCTGCACCACATCCCTGGAATAAACAGCCAGGCCACCCTCACACTCGCCCAGACACTCACAGGGAGCAGGACACGCATCCAGCAGCAGCAGCAGCCCCCCTGCCCAGGCTCCTGCACCTTGACTCCTAATGGAGAGGGATGTTTAAAGTCCACTGCACTTGTTAGCAGCATGTCCCCATTCTCACTGACTGCCGGGATATTTATGGGAAGCCACTGAGAGTTACCATTTTCCTCATGACTATGTCCCTACGCAGCCCTTGCAGGGAGATTTAGCACGTCACCTCCTGGAGCCAATAGCCCAAGAGATGTTTGTCAGCTGTAAATTGCCCATGAATAATGGACCATAGAGCCACAAAAACCCAGCTCAATAATGTGGGCTGCAGGTTACACCACATTGGGTGAGTGGCTGCCAAGGCATCCAACTAATTTCTTTTTTAGGAGTGGATTATTGCACAAACATATGGATATTTATAGCATTTCCAGTGTGGTTGCAAGGAAATATTTCTATCCCTGAATAGGGAATTTATCCACTGCTGCTCTCAGCGTTGGTGTCTTTTACAAATTTATCTGTAAAATCTCAGTTAAGGTGCAATTTAACCCCCACTGGGAGACCACAACACGTCGATGGTCCAATTAATATCCTTGTGGGAAGTGTGGGTCTCATGCTGCTCCTCTCCTCTTCTTCCAGTGGTGTTTTGCCACACTGTGCCAGCATTTCTTCGTTCCTGAGATGATCACAAAACACTCCACATACTCTGGATATGTGATAAATGCAACCTGCTGCTTCCTGTTGATTAGGAGAAGAAAGCCAGGGAACATCCTCCTCTAGTTTGTTAGGAATGAAAGAACAATTTGCAAAAAATATCCCTGAAAAAACCAGCAGCTCTCAGGTACCATGGATACTTTTGCAGCCTCTCAGGAAATTCCCTTGTCTCTCATACAGCTCTGGGGATGATGCTGGAGGATAAAGACAATTCACCTGTGCCTGCCCCAGAGGTGACCTGAGGTTCTCTCTGAGCGCCAGGTCAGGAGCACACTGGCTGCTTTCTATGCCTGCTTAATTCTGGCTTTCAGGTAGCCCAAGAAGATGATTTCACTCGCTTCTTTTGCATTTCCCTGTGCCCAAAGGTGCAAATCTCTCCCATCTCTGGGACTCGTTCCAGGACAGATGCTCTGATGGTCCATTGTGTTTCTTGCCAGGTTGTCTCCCAGGAAAGCTGCAGTTGGGGGATTTGGGGATGTGGAAAACTCACATCTTCTTACTGCTCTTTGTCATGCAGCTCAGCTGGTGCAGAAAACATGCCTGGGGCCCAAGGAAATGTGCACAGCAGAGTCCAAGTGGGATGGATTGGGTATTTTATTTTCTGGGAAAGGCTGAAATTCTCCATGTGTATGAATACCAAGTGCTGGTCCATCTGTTTGGTCCCCAAAATCACCACTGGCCTTTTTCTTCACCCACTCAGGCCACCTATAATGTGAAGCAAAACCAATGTGATTTTCATTTCTCTCTCTTTCCCAGATTTTCTTCATTTTCTCCAGTTTCCTGCAGCCTGTACCCAAATCAGCAGCACCTTTTTGTACCACGTAGCTTTTCCAACACCACCTTGCTTCCTTTCTTATCTGTAATTCTTTTCTTCCCTTGGCTTGTCCATGTGAGCAAACCCCACAAACACAACGCTTTTAGTGAGCTCCAGAGATATAATTTACATTTCTCTTGAGAGCTCGGTTGTTTTTCTTTCCTTGCCTTTCAGTTGATTTAGTGCCCTGCTGCTTTGGGGACACATGGAACAAACAGCCTCCGACTCCCTTCCCGCAGGCACGTTCTTTCTGAGCTATTTCAAGCTCAGTCCCTATTTTTTTCCTCCTCTTACCCCCCTTCCCCTGCCCTCAGCCTGCCTCCACTCCTCTTCGTGCGGCTGATGTTTGGGATCTCTCCTCTTTGTGCTAATGGCCTGCTCTGTGTGTGCTGTTTATTTTTTAATACCTCAGAGTTGTTTTGGTTACAGCCAAAAAAGCTGGAAAGCTTGGAAGTGGGATGCTCGATGTAAACCTGGAAGTGGCAGCTCTCTTTACCACGTCCTTCCATAGCCCTGTCCATGCCTGTTCTGCAGGATCTCAATTAAGCCTCCAACTGGAATGTTTCAGATCCATGTTGGGTTTAAGTTTGGGTTATTTCTGGTAAAATCTGGGCTTTGCCTAGCTTACTGATTCAATTTATGTGGGCAAGTGCAGTGCTCAGGTTTTGACAGGGAAAGGCAGAGTTTTATGACAAAGAGCTGCAGTGGAGCCACAGGTGCCTTCTTCATGGTGGTTGTACTTGGATATTCTCTGGATGGATGTGCTTGAAAGAAAAATCAGAGAGACACTGCAGGAGGAAAATGTTGTTGCTTCTGCTTTGAAGCCGACAGGAGTTCCAGGAGTCAGTGCGTGATGGACTCCCACACTGAGTCCAGGTCTCCTTGGAGAATCCTGCATTGGGAACTTTATGCTCAAGATGAGAGGTCTGTCCATGGCTGTCATTGCTGTGTGTCACAGAGGGCTCTGGGACTCAGGGGAAGGTCTGAAAATCCTCCAAGTGGAACCAGGGTAAAAAAAATTCCAAATACAGCATCTCATGGGTAGCAGAATGTCATTCCTGTGCATGTTCCTCCCTGCTTTTCTACAGCACTGAAATCTCTGTTTTTTCTACATGTTGGGTATTTTTAACCTAGCACTACTGGAATGGTCCTGAAAAAAAAGGAAAATTTGGACCAAACAGGTTATTCCTGTATAAAAACATTAACAGTTGGTACCCCCTGCATTAATGCTGTTCAGAGCAGAACACTGACAGCACCAGCTCTCAGTTCAGGGTGATAAAACAAATGAGAGTTCCAGCACTAAGGGCTGATAAACAAATGATTCACCTTTTCTTCCTGTGTGGTGTGTTCTCTGTTCTCCCCCGGCAGTCGTTGGCTCTCCCAAGGGAATTTCTTTCTCTGACATCACGGAAAATGCTGCCACAGTCAGCTGGACACCCCCTCGCTCCCGCGTGGAAAACTTCCGAGTCTCCTACGTCCCCATCACGGGAGGTGAGGAGGGACAGGGGGGTGGCAGGGACAGCAGGAGGGGTTTCCTGGGCTGCCATTCCTCCTTTCAGTGCATCTCCCAGCTGGTCTTGCACAGATCCTCTCTTTTTTCCTTCAGGAATGAGCGTGTGTAGCCAGCCTTTGTCCACTGTCCACATCCCGAGGGCAGCACTTGTAGGGGAGCTCAGAGGTGGATGCTGGAGCGGTGGTACTCCTACTAAGTCTCTCTCTGAGCCTTCTCAGCAAGGCTTAGTTTCCCAACTGTCATTATTTTGTAGGCATTTCATGAGCTGAGCACACTGGAAGAGATGGCCCTTGGAAATAGTAATCATAATCCATGGGTACAACAATTTTTCAAGGCGGTGATTTACTCAGTGCTCCCAGACATTGTCTCATTCTGGTTTAGTGCTCAACTTCAAAAACTTCCTCTACTTCAACAGATTTTTAACCCACCTTAGGGACATCTCTGCAGGGACACAGCTAAAGAACAAACACGAAAGACATCAGCACCAAAAATAGTCCTGCTGTTGACTGAGGCAAGGAAAGGTTTAGGCCTTTAGACAATATAGCCTGGAAGCACACGTGCAGCTTTAAATACACAGTGGTCCCACAGAAGAAAAGGAATCCAGTCATAAAGTTAGGCACTTGTTTAAGTGCTTTCCTGGAATAAACCCAGAATTTGGAGTAAATACGGGTGCTAACTCCTCAGCCACGCACGGAGCAGCTTTTAAAATAACATTTACTGTATCTTTATTCTAAATGAGGTGGGTAAAGGAGAATCTTCCAGCCCTCACCACAAACAAGGCAGATCTGAACTGCAAGTCCTGTCCTCAGGGTGTTTGAACTCCCCTGTAGGGACTGCTGTGGTTTCTGCTTACACCTGGTCTGGGAAAATCTGTTTTTCTGAACAGAAATCACAGAATCACAGAATGGTTTGACTAGGAAGGGACCTTGAAGCTGATCTCATTCCAACCCCCTGTCACAGACAGGGACACCTTCCACTAAAAATGTTGATTTTTCTTACTAAATACATACCAAAGATTTAGACTTAGGTGTCCTGGCAACAATATTTGGCACCGGTGGTTGTAACTAACTGGGGAAAGTTCATCTTGTGCTGCAGAAGCACATCCCTGGTGGCTGTAATGTCTTTAACTTGAAAAACACCCTTCAAGCCTTTCCTGGAGTATTGTGTCACTCACCCCTTGGCACCTGGCCTCATCCTAGGTACTCCCAATGTTGTCACCGTCGACGGGAGCAAGACAAGGACCAAGCTGGTGAAGTTAGTCCCAGGCGTGGACTACAACGTCAGCATCGTCTCCATGAAAGGCTTTGAAGAAAGCGAGCCCGTCTCTGGCACCCTGAAAACAGGTAACATAAACCCAGGAGACAGCAGCTTTCAAATGGATCATCTGGGCTGCAGGACACGCTCAGGGACTGGGGCTGCAGGACACACTCAGGGACTGAGGCTGCAGAGCCACCAAGACCCCATTTTTGCTGCCCACACAAACTGTAGGAAGCTCTTTTACCCACTCCTCCTTCATATGTTTGCATTTTAGATGAGGATAGAGCTTGTAAGTTTGGTCAGCCTCCCATTTGCTAAATGCTAAACAAACTTGTGAGACAGAGACAATTCATGTGTTTACAGTCCTAATTAATTTTAAAAAAAAACAAAAAACCCAGAAGTTTAATTAATGCTGTTTTTGAGATGAGGGACCAAAAGGCCAGCTCAGCTGAGCAGTTCAGACCAGTTTCTGTTGTGGACTCCACATCTCCCAGGTTCCAGACTGTTCTAAGCATAAAAACATTCATTCTCCTAATTTTTCTTCAATAAACCTTCAAATATCCCTGCAGGAAATGGGAGTCCACTCTGCTCCTGCTGACCCCTCCCCGTACCCTTCATTCATTCTTTTTAGGGGCTAACAAACATCCAGAGAGCTGAGGCAAAGAACAAGATGATGAGTATTGGATAATGACAGGAGATTTATAACCCATCCCAGCTGTCCTGGAGGCAGAGATCCATCTTAATTCAGGGAGAGCATAAACCTGTGTGAAAAACAGAGTTCTGTGAGGAGGCAAGGCAGGATGTGTGGGGATTTTGGATGCCTGGCTGCCTGTGGGATTGGTTTGTTTCAAACAAGTTGCTGGAAGATCACAGTGGCCATCAGCTGCTGTCACTTTGGTAATTTTTCCCAGCTCTGTCTCCTGAATTTGCTCTAAAAAACAACCCAGATTTGAGGGTGTTGAGAGAAATATGTCAGCTCTGACAGAGCTGTTGAGATTGATGGTATCAAGAGTGATCTGAGAACTTGGTTAGTTCTGTTTGTTCCCAGACTTTCATCTCTCCCAGCACTGACCTCCCTTTCCACTGGAGGCTTTTGGTGTCTCCTCATAGGCACTGACGTCTTTCCTGCAGAACTCCACTATTCCAAAGGGACTCATAAAAGCTGCACTGAGTTTGGGGCATTTTCTCTCACCAATTTACAGCAGAGCATTGCACAGAGCCACGAGTGTTTGTCAGATTCCTTCAATCTGGTTTTCTTTCAGCTCTGGACAGCCCGTCAGGCCTGGTAGTGGTGAACATCACCGACTCTGAGGCTCTGGCAACCTGGCAGCCAGCAATTGCTGCCGTGGATAACTACGTGGTGTCCTACTCTTCCGAGGAAGGTGAGAGGAGCTGGGAATGGGGTGGGGAGCTGAAGGGTTAAAGCTCTCAAGAGGTGTTTATTGTAACTCCAGGAAAATCATGGAATATGCCAGGCTGGAGGGACCCACCAGGATCATTAAATCCAGCTCGCGGCCCTGCACAGACCCCCCAACAATCCCACCCTGGGCATCCCTGGGAGCGCTGTCCCAACGCTCCTGGAGCTCTGGCAGCCTCGGGGCTGTTCTTCGGAGGAGGGGCCTTGCTGGAAGCATTTTAAAAACGATCCTTTTTTCATTCAGCACTCTCAGTTTGGCCATGAACAGAGAGAAGGCAGATTTCCAGGAAGCAGAGGTGCTGTTATAATTCCTGTGAACGCTAGAGAGAGCTCCCACTTCTAGAGAAAGGGCTGTGCTGTGCCCCAGAGGTGCCAGCACCGGCACGGGCTGCGGGCTGTCCCTGCTCTGCACTCACACTAACCAGGAATAACACAAATCAGGGAGTGGAGCACAGAGTTGAGTACATCGTGATGTGTCTGAACAACACCAACATCTCTTTTCTTCTGTGTTTCCTTGCCAGAGCCAGAAGTGACTCAGATGGTGTCGGGGAACACTGTGGAGTATGACCTGAAGGGCCTCCAGCCGGCCACCGAGTACACGCTGAGCGTCCACGCGCTGAAGGACACCCAGAGGAGCGAGACCCTCTCCACCCGCTTCACCACAGGTGCCACTCCACCCCACTGCTGCCATCCCTTCTCGTCCCACCTGCTCTGGGTTCCCCCGGTGCCTCTTTTACTGGAAAGCTGAACTTTGATAGTGTTTGCATCAACCTTCTCCAGCGGGAGCCTGGCGTGGCTGACCAGAGGTGGTTTTGTGCCACCAGTTCTGCAGGTTCTCACACAGAGCTGGAGCAGGAGCTCTTTGGGGGCTGTTGTTGGTTGCTGAAGGTGCCCAGTTGGTTTCACACTCGTGGCTGTCCATAGCACAAATGAAATCAGGGATGTTTCTCTCTTTCCTGACCTGGCTTGTATGGGGAAAATTCCTCAAGAAAGAGGAAAAAACCCAACAAAACAAAAGAAGAAGAACTCAAACCCCTACAGCGTGTCCTAGGAGCTCTCTGTTTCACAGTTTCACACTCGTGGCTGTCCATAGCACAAATGAAATCAGGGATGTTTCTCTCTTTCCTAACCTGGCTTGTCCCAGGAGCTCTCTGCTTCACACAGAGCTGGAGCAGGAGCTCTTTGGGGGCTGTTGTTGGTTGCTGAAGGAGCCCAGCTGGTTTCACACTCGCGGCTGTCCACAAGCACAAATGAAATCAGGGATATTTCTCACTTTCCTGACCTGGCTTGTCCCAGGGGATTCATCAGAGAGCCAGGAGCTCTCTGTTTCACAGTTTCACACTCGTGGCTGTCCATGAGCACAAATGAAATCAGGGATGTTTCTCTCTTTCCGAGCCTGGGTTGTCCCAGGAGCTCTCTGCTTCACACAGAGCTGGAGCAGGAGCTCTTTGGGGGCTGTTGTTGGTTGTTGAAGGTGCCCAGTTTGTTTCACACTCGTGGCTGTCCATGAGCACAAATGAAAGCAGGGATGTTTCTCTCTTTCCTGACATGGCTCGTCCCAGGAGCTCTCTGTTTCACAGATTCACACTCGTGGCTGTCCATGAGCACAAATGAAAGCAGGGATGTTTCTCTCTTTCCTGACATGGCTCGTCCCAGGAGCTCTCTGTTTCACACAGCGCGGGGCCGGAGCTCTTCTGTGGGGGCTGTTGTTGGTTGTTGAAGGTGCCCAGTTTGTTTCACACTCGTGGCTGTCCATAGCATGAATGAAATCAGGGATATTTCTCTCTTTCCTGACCTGGCGTGTCCCAGGATCACTCTGTTTCACAGTTTCACACTCGTGGCTGTCCCTGAGCACGAATGAAATCAGGGATATTTCTCTCTTTCCTGACCTGGCGTGTCCCAGGATCTCTCTGTTTCACAGTTTCACACTCGTGGCTGTCCATGAGCACGAATGAAATCAGGGATGTTTCTCATTTTCCTGACCTGGCGTGTATGTGGTAATTTCCTCAAGCTAGAGAAAAAAACCAACACAACAAATGAAGAAGAACTCAAACCCCTACAGTGTGTCCTAGGAGCTCTCTGTTTCACAGTTTCACACTCGTGGCTGTCCATAGCATGAATGAAATCAGGGATGTTTCTCATTTTCCTGACCTGGCTCCTCCCAGGGCTTTCATCAGAGAGCCAGGAGCCGAGCCACACCAACCCAATTCTGTCATCACACAGGGGAAGGGAAGCTGGAGCTTGGAGCCAGGCCAAGGAGGAAAAGCTTTCCTATTCTAAAAAGTTTTCCTATTCTAGAAAAGCATCATTGGAACCAAAGTTTTATTTCCTGGGAATATGTAAATACCAATCTGTCTTCTTGTGAGAAATAATGAAGTGCCCAATTTTGTCTCAAAAGACATTTCAGTGCAGCTGCTCATAAAATAAAGTGCCTGGAACAAGCCAACATTTTAGCTTAGATAAAATTAACACCTTTATTTTAAACTACCAATGGGAAAGTTAATTCTTAACCACAAAATACAGGTTGAAGTGGGGTTTTTTTCATTTCAAATTTCTCTGGAGAAAAGGTTTGTTTTCCTGGTTCGTTTTAATATATGGCTCACAAGATAACCTGTGTAATTAACTTTGTATGGATGTGATTGTAAGCGCTCTGGTGTCTCCTGCAGGGCTGGATGCTCCAAGAGATCTCAGTGCCACTGAGGTGCAGTCAGAAGCAGCTGTGATCAGCTGGAGGCCTCCCCGTGCTCCAGTCACTGGATATCTGCTGATCTATGAATCCATTGATGGCAGAGTCAAGGTAAATAAAGCAGAGGGGCTGTGCCTCAAATCTGGGCAGTGGAGGTGCTCTGATGTGTCCCATGTAATCATGTGCCTTAATTTAAATACTTAATTCAAAAATACTAACTGCATCTTTCAGTGCTAGACTGAACACAAATGCATTTAAAACTTGTTAAAGGACTTTCTTACATTACACCCTGAAACAGAAGCTCCATTGCAGCCTGAGTTTTGCCTTTCATGCCTCCACAGTACAGATAAAAGCACAAATACTTCCTGTCATTCCAAACCTGTGTCATGGAATAAACTCACAGTCCCCAAAGGATGTGATTCCCTCTCTAAACTCAGGGGAATCCCTGTGCAAAGGGGTGTCTAAGGAAGGATGAGCTGCCTGTGGAAGTATCTCTTATTTTCCTATAGTTTTATTCTGTTCCTACATAATCAGATCACACTAAATGCTTAAACATGAATCAGGTGAATGCCAGCAAAAAGGAAATTTTGGATGACCAGCCTGGCACATCAGAAAAAGTTCTTATTTTCAGGATGGCAAATTCCCCAAGTGCAGTGAAAATCAGTCTTTTAATGTCACAGCAAAACAGCCTTTTGAAGCCTGGAGTGTCACATTTCCTCGTCTTAAAGGACGAGTCTTCCCAGTTTTTTATGAATTTCACAATCTGTACATTCAGGGCATGTAAACATTTGTGCTGCCTTGCTTTTAAACCTCACAGCTTGTACATTATGATGGTAAACACTCATTTCCAGTCAACTTTCATTTAACTTTTTAAGATTAGCTTGGTAAAAATCTTGGAGGAGTAGCTTTATATCAATTAATCTAGATGGTTAAAAATACCACAAATAAGTACCTCAAAAAATAATGTACCAGAATAAAATATGCAACCATTATGATTTATTTCCCTGTATTATTTATTTTCTCCATAGGAAGTCATCCTAAACCCCGAGACAACTTCCTACAGCCTGGCAGAGCTGAGCCCCTCCACACAGTACACGGTGAAACTGCAGGCCCTGAGTGGGGCCCTGAGGAGCAAAACGATCCAGACCATTTTCACCACGAGTAAGGACATTAGAGCACAGCTAAAATAATCTAAATTACTGCTCTTGGGACAGAGCTGAGCTCTGCAATGAGGACACAGAGACCCCACCCTAGATTTTAATTGTAGTGTTGGTGCAAAGTCCCTGTTCCCCCAGATCTGTTCCCCCTTGGCAGGATGAAATTCCAATATTCATCCACATCACCTCATAGTCCTTTCTCTGGTGAAACATCCTGCCTTTCCCATGTGAAATATCAGCAGGGATTCTTTAAAATCCAGCTGACACCTTGATGTCCCCCTGTATCGATCCCAGAGAGCTGGGAAAACGAATCAGAGTTTGGAGCTGAAATGAAGCAAAGCACAAACACACACAGGAATCGCTGCAGGGGGCTGAGGAGATGAATTTCTGGGCAGGTGTTTCTGCTCCCTCTGAGATGGGCTGTCTCAAAGCCCCTCTGCACATCAGCTCCAGCCCTAACAGGACAGCTCTGCAAGGATAAATTGGCTTCTCGAAGGGCATTTCACAGCTGACATTAAAAAAAGTAGTTGTTCAGTATTAGCTGTGACACTTTGCCTGTCCTTTGTCTCACTGGTCCCAGTTCCCAGCCTTTCAGGCCCAGCAGGACCTTCAGTCATTCCCTGAATGGTACCAAGGACTGCCAGAAGCCACCGAGCCCCGAGTCTGCCCCATCACTGCTTGTGCAGAGCAGGGTGAACTCCACCAACACACCCAGAAATAGGACAGGAATTAAATCTGGGTGCAGGATGAACTCCACCAACACATCCAGAAATAGGACAGGAATTAAATCTGGGTGTATTTAGGTGATGTTTGACAAATTGGCCATGAGCAGGGGCTGACCAGGTGCCTTCAGCCCTGTGAACAGTGTCAGACTCAGGCAGAAGCTTAAGCCTGGCCTTAACACTAAAAATGCATTTGTGTCTATTTAGTGACAGGGAAACACTGAAGGAGCTCCCTGTAGAGTCACATTTCTCCAAATCCCAAAGCTGATGGAAACTTGCATGGCCTTAAGTCATACCAGGGGAAGTTTAGATTAGATATCAGGAAAAATTTCTTTGTGGAAAGAGTTGTAAAGAATTGGAATTGGCAGTGTTGGAGTCACCGTCCCTGGAAGTATTCAAAGAACCTGTGGAGGTGGCACCTGGGGATATGGTTTAGGGGTGAACATGATGGTGGGACTGTTTTAATGGTTGAACTTGATGATCTTAAAGGTTTTTTCCAGCCTTAACAATCCCATGATTCTGTGCATCTCCCTGGAGCTGAAGCATAGGCAGGGATGTGTAACGCTGGCAAGGACCAGCAGCCACTCAGGGAGAAGCTACAGTTAAAAACTCTCCTATGCACACACCTGGAACAACACTTAATTGGCTGGAAAAGTTAATGACCTGAGTGAATAATAAGAAAAAAGAGAAAAGCTTTTTTGGGAGGTTAGAAATTGTTCTGACTGCAATGATTTTATTGGCTTGTTGTCAGAAAGAAAAGCTTAACAACATTTTCCTGTAGTTTCAACTGCTGCTGTTTGCTTTGTTTTTTAAAAGTGTGGCTTTATAACACATTTGATATTGTCCTTGCTAGCAAAAACACTCCCAATTAATTTATTTTTGATTGAAGTCCTGTCTTTGTATTCTGCCTCCCTTTTCTGTCCCATGATCAGAGATTGGTAGATTTGTTTTTCCCGAAAAGCTGCTGTAACACAGCTCATGAATTTCAGTCTTTAGCTGGAGGATGCTCTCCCATCCTAGCAGGAAGTAGTTATCTCGCATTCCCAGCAGTTCCAGAAGTGTAGACAGATATGGAAAAACACATTCAAAAGAAGAATTCACCTCATCAGCTGTATCCTGTGGATGTTCTGTGTGCAGGATGCAATTACAAACCTGTTCCTGGGATCTGTACCTGACCCGCAAGGGATTTTCCTCAGTCATCTGCATTCAGCACATTCCCTGTAACTGATTTCCTAAGGAATGCTTTCTCTTCCTGTTCGTGCAGCTGGGCTCCTCTATCCCTACCCCAAGGACTGCTCCCAGGCCCTCCTGAATGGAGAAGCCACCTCTGGGCTCTACACAATTTACCTGAACGGGGACAAGGCTCAGCCTCTGCAAGTGTTCTGTGACATGGGCGAGGACGGCGGCGGATGGATCGTGAGTATGGGGGACAGGGCCGGCACATCCCAGCCCTGCTCCTCCCACGCATCCCTCAGAGGGTTACTGTCGCAGTAGGGCTGTCTTGTCTGTAAATCTGGGGAGTTCTATCCTGGGTAGGACACTCCAGTGCCTAGAATAGGGCTGCCAGCCCTTTCTGTAGTTGGAGGAGAGAGGTGTCTCCGAAGCATGGGTCACCCCAGAGGTTTCAGCCCTGGTCCCTCTCTGCTGGTGTAAGGGCTGCTGGAATGACCATGTTCCATAACACATTTTCTAAATAACCAACAAGGAGAGGGGAGGGTGAACTGACTCTCTTTGAATGAGAGAGGGAGTGAGGGAGGTTAAAGCACAGCCCAGGGGAAGCATTTTTTCAGCAGCCACGTGATGCAGTGGCTTCCAAAGCCACTGTGCAAGGGACACATCCCACCCAGACAACAAAGGAATGGCAATGAAATGCCACCTCTCCACACTGCCATCCCCAAACCTGAACATGCCAGAGGGACCCAGGGCACAGAAAGGCAGGAGGAGCTGGAGGAGTGCTTGGCTGGGAGATGAGGGAACGGAGAAATCCTTGGCTGAGAAATCCAGAACTGCAGGATAGGTTTAAAAAGGCAGAGAGCAGGAACCGAGAGGCCACGTCATGCAGAGGAGCCTGGGAACCCAACAGAGAAATTGGAGACTTAAAAAATACATGGAGCATCCAACAGCCTGGGTGCAGCTCAGTCCTTGCAGTGAGACTCTGCTGGGAGGGGCAAGGGCAGGGCAGGAGCAATGCTGAGCTCTGCGTTTGTAAAAGCTCTTTCCCTCTGGCCAGGGCAGTCTGTTCATAACTTTTCTTGCTTTTAGGTGTTCCTGAGGCGTCAGAATGGAAAGCAGGATTTCTACAAGAACTGGAATACTTACGTGGCAGGCTTTGGAGATCCTAAGGATGAATTCTGGATAGGCAAGTGCTGAGAATTTGTCTTCTTGAAAAAAAAAAAAAAAAGAAACAGACACACAGCCCAAAAGTCCAGGAGCCACTTAGAGGCCTCCACTTAGTTGGCAGGAGTATTTGTAAAGGGGAACAGGAGAAAAGGAGCCAGGGACACCCTCTCTGAGAGAGACTGAAAGGGCCAGGCCCTTGCCAGACCCTCCAGCTGCAGTCAAAGGATGTCATGCTGGGGTCACCAAATGTACCCACCCAGTGCTCACTGGGGCTCTGGGAGAAGTCAGAGGTGACCTGGGAAGCAGGTTCTGCTTCCTGTCCTCCTGGGACAGCCTCAGAAGCAAAGGCTTATGATCCAGAGAGGAAAAGCAGGACAAATACAAGTCATAAACCCACATTTTGGTAAAACTGAAGTAAAACCTCCACATTTTCAAAGTTTGCGCTGCGTTTTTCTGGTTGTAAATGAAAGATGATGATCACACAGCACAGCTCTCGTTGTTTTGCCCAACCTGTTCCTATGATTTGAAGGGAGGAGCTCTCCCAGTCAGTGTGGGATTATTTACTTGCTTTTGTGCTGACATCACCCTGCAGGCGATCTAGCTCGGTGTCGTCATCAGTGCTGGTGTCCTGCTCTATTTGTACAGTCCAGTATGGCCCCATGTATGGAATAACAGGATGGCAGAGACACAGCCGTGGAGAGACTGATGCCTTAAGGAACCTGGAAATAAAACAGCACACTTTTGAAATAATGTTAGTATAGGAGGTAATGTAAAGGTGGGTCTTTATTGGAGGCCTCCAAGGGCAGATAAGGAAAACATCCACAAAATGCCCACACCCCCCACCGGGTGAACACAGTTTTGTAAGTTTAGCAAATTAGCATAATTGACAAAAAGCACCAATTAGGAGCACAAGTGGTGATGCAATTCCCTCCAGTTCAAGCCCCTTCTAAACACACCCCCCTCAGATGGAACTGAACTTTATTGATGAAAATGTGTCTCGAAGAGCTGGTTTCTGGCCTTGGTTCCCAGGGAGAACCAAGATAGGGTAGGGGCTTTGGAATGTGTTTTGTGTTTCTGCCCAGGGAAAAGGTAGGGAAAAGCACTGGGAAAACTACCTAGGAATGCAATAATAGGCTACAGAGCTCCAAATAGATGTGTAAAGAATACAGAGAATATGTGAAAGAAAAAGGCCAAAAAACCATTCGGCGTCAAGACAAACATTCCTCTCTGCCCACAGGTCTGGAGAACCTGCACAAAATCACTTCTCAGGGCCAGTACGAGCTGCGGGTGGATCTGAGGGACAAGGGGGACGCGGCCTACGCTGTGTACGACCGCTTCAGCGTCGGCGACGCCAAGAGCCGATACCGGCTCCGGGTGGACGGCTACAGCGGCACAGCAGGTGACAGCAAAAACTGCCTTTTTCTCCTTCTAATTACCAGTTTCCTCCCCATTGACTCAAGGTAACCGTGTGAATATTGCAGATCAGCAGGTACCTCTCCTGCGCGAGGTGTCTGAAAATCAAACACGTCGATATATTTTATGTTTCCATTTTACATCCTCCAGGCATTTTGGTGCCGTATTTTATGGCCTGCTTATGGCAGGATTGAAACAAGTGTATTAAACCACAATATATCTCATTTAGCCAATCTTGACTGTCATTTATACAGCCGATAATAGCCTGGCACAGCCTCTTTTCCTGTCAGTAGAATTTGCAGCAAAGCCCTGCTGTAATGTGATTTATAATTTTGCTGAACAAATCATCTGCCTTTTGTAATCATAGTGGGGCAAACCCTGCAGCCCTTGTTGAGTCCTCTTCAGGGCTTCAAAGGATTAAGACATAAATCCAGTTTAACAACGTGTCTTAAAAGGAGGTAATTTCACACTGCTGGGTACCTAAAGCAGAGCAGAGATGAGGGTGTGGGCTCTGCCCTGTGACCAGTACAGGAACTTTTTACCCAGGCTACAGAGATTCAAAGGAAATGCAGCAGCAGAATTAATGTCTGTTTAATTTAGATGGGATATCGGGAAGAAATCCTTCCCTGTGAGGGTGGAGAGGCCCTGGCACAGGGTGCCCAGAGAAGCTGTGGCTACCCCTGGATCCCTGGCAGTGTCCAAGGCCAGGCTGGACGGGTCTTGGAGCCACCTGCGATAGTGGGAGGTGTCCCTGCCCATGGCAGGAGATAGAATGAGATGACTTTTAAAAGTCTCTTCCAGCCCAAAGCATTCCATGATTCTGTGATTTGAGGCAAATTCTCTGCTGCAGAGCAGTAGTAGCTGCTAGCATGAGTAGGATATAATCAATGTGGAGACTCCTTTGGTCTTGATTCCTTCCTTGTGAACACCTCTTTGGTCTCGGCTTGTCCACAGCGTAAATTCAGCTTTTAGCAAGAAGTGCAGAAATTGAGCTGCATGGAAAAAACTCACTTCATATATTGGGGATTAGAGAACACCTGGAAAAATATTTTTTACCTGCCTGCAACAGCAAAAATTATGCATTTCCTTCTGTATTAAAACAAGTCAGTATATACAAATTTAGATGCAGACAGGGCATGGCACAGTCCAAATATTTCCTGCAGAATGGGCACTGCCAGGAAATCTAAACCAGGCAAATCCCTGACCTTGCTCTTTCCTTTGTCCCTCCATTGCAGGTGACTCCATGACCTACCACAATGGAAGGTCCTTCTCCACCTTTGACAAGGACCACGACTCTGCCATCACCAACTGTGCTCTGTCATACAAAGGAGCTTTCTGGTACAAGAACTGTCACCGAGTCAACCTGATGGGCAGATACGGTGACAACAGCCACAGTCAGGTGAGTTTGGGGTCTGAAAGCTTCTGTAATGCGTGAGAGGAAGGGGAATTGCAATTATGTGTTTTTCTGATGGTTCAGCCAGCCAAAAATCACAGCTCCGCTCCTCTCGCTCTCCAGGATAATAGGGAACATGGGCAGTCATTCATAAAACAAGAATTTAACATCAGCTGGTGAAATATTGTTGGCTTTGTCTGATTTTCCAAGGGAATATCCCAAGTGTGCAGAGAATAATTGTAGTTTTCAACATGTGAAACAAGAATGTTCTTCCTGCCATGAAAGCCAGGCAAGGAGGGACGGCTCTGGGGGACAGAGGGTTAACAAGACCAAGCTGCACCTGGGTTGGGGCAACCCTCAGGACCAATCCAGTCTGAGATGAGCAGATGGAGCAGCCCTGGGAGAAGGCCCTGGGGGTGCTGTGGGTGAGAGCTGGACCTGCCCCAGCCCCGAAACCCCTACCCTGGGCTGAGCCCCAGCATGGGCAGCAGGGGAGGGGGGTTCTGCCCCTGTGCTCAGGTGGGACCCCACCTGCAGAGCTGCCCCAGCCCAGGGCCCAGCACAGCAAGGACCTGGAGCTGCTGGAGAGAGGCCAGAGGAGGCACCAGGGGGATCAGAGGATGGAGCAGCTCTGCTGGGAGGAAAGGCTGGGAGAGCTGGGATTGTTCAGCCTGGAGAGGAGAGGGTTTGGGGTGACCTCATTGTGGCACTCCAGTGCCTGAAGGAGCTAACAGGAAACNCTTCCAGTGCCTGAAGGAGCCAACAGTTAAGATGGAGAGAGAGACTGTTGACAGGGGCCTGGAGTGACAGGACGAGGGGGAGCAGCTTCACGCTGTCAGAGAACAGGTTTAGATGAGATTCTGGGAAGGGCAGCTGTGGCTGCCCCTGGATCCCTGGCAGTGTCCAAGGCCAGGTTGCACGGGGCTCGGAGCACCCTGGGGTTGCGGGAAGTGTCCCTGCCCATGGCAGGGGTGGAACCAGCTGATCTTTAAAATCTCTTCCAACCCAATCCCAGTTGTGAGTTTCCACGATTCTGTGACCTCATTTGGGTGGGTTTGTACGGGTTGGACATTCCACAGCCCCTGTGCTTCCCAAAGCTCCTCCACTTTGCGGTGCCTCTGTCCCCAGATTAGAAACATCCCCAGTCTGAACCAGGGGCAGCAAATGAAAGCGTGACCTCCCACCCCTTGCCTTTGCCTCCGCAGGGCGTCAACTGGTTCCACTGGAAGGGCCACGAATATTCCATCCAGTTTGCAGAGATGAAGCTGAGACCCTCCAGCTTCCGGAACCTGGAAGGGCGCCGGAAGCGAGCGTAGAGCCCCGGCGGGGCTGCGGGCAGGGGCTGGGGAGGGGGTGGAGAGGGGGGTGTGGGGAGACCCTCTGGCATCGCTGGCCTGGGGGTGCGAGGAGCTGGGACTGGTACCAAAGCATCGGTGACCCGTGGCCCGACAGAGGCTTTGCAGCATTCCAAACAAAAAAGCCTTAAAGCATCCCAGCGTTTCCAGCAGAGCAGCTCCAGCTGCCCACCAGGAACGTCCTCCACACCAAAGACAACGATCTCAAGGGTTCTGTGTTCTTCTGTTGATTTTTTTTTTTTATTTTTGCCAGAAAGCGTCTGGGATAAAGTTCTTCCCACGTCTGACGGTCTCTTGGGTGGCCCAGGGGAGGGGAGGGAGAACAGCTTTGTACATTGGTAGTTTGTTTTAGAACCAGCCATATTTTACACACAGAAATGTGTAAGATTAATTATCATTATTATTATTATTAGTTATAAGTGAAAATAATTGGTGGTTTGAATGCTTTTTTTCTATATATATCAAGTACCACAGAGAAGGAGGGAGTGGGAAGGGAAAGCAGTATGTTTTTAAACTTAAGCCTAAGATTAATATTATTAATATAAATACAAAGTAATAATAATAATAATGATAATAATAATAAGCTACATTTTGTCATTTTTAAGAGAACCATGCTTTTGGAAACACAGCAGGACAGTGTCTGATTGTAAATTTTTTTTTTATAAATAAAAGCACAATTACTTTTAAATAAATTTCTAGCTTTTTTTTTTTTTCATCCATGTGGAGTTTGTGCATGTCCTGGATATATTAACTTAGATGGGGAAAAAAAGACAGGCTGAGAATAATTAGGCTGCTGAGCCCCTACTGAAAACTGTTCCTTTTGTCAGTGACTAGTTGTAATTATTCTGGTGGGTTTGTTACAGTGAAATGCCTGTGAGGATTTGGGTTCTTTTAGAACATAATTTCTTTTTTTTTTCCTGCCCAAAAGCGTCTTCCCTGTTTTTCTAAGTGTTACTGACCAATGCTTGCTCCATCTAGGTGGGAATAACTAACAAAGCAAAACAAAGAGCACCCGGAGCTGTTGTTAGGTACCATGGGCAGCTTTGAACATTTGTGTAAATAAAGGGCTCTCTCCTTTTTTTTTTTAATATGAATGAAAATCCATGTAGTTCCTCTGTATCACACTCTGCAGTTCAAGACAATAAAAGATCTCTTGTTTTAATCCGGTCTCTCTGCCCTACTTCAAGGTTGCATTTTGCAAATGCTTTGCAAATGTTTCTTGCCTCCCTCCTGGCTGAAGTTGCACTCCTGAACATTGATTGTGGGGCACAGGGAGCACAACTCTCCTTTGACCCTCCAGAGCACTGGCAGCACTATATTAAATTAATTCTCTGTAATTAATCGCCCTTCCTTGGTGCTTATCACAGTAAATGATAGGCAGCATAAAAGAGAACAAATCCAGTAATGAAGAAATATGCTCTGCTCTCCAGATGCTTTCCAAGCTATTAGGAAATGGCACTGAATCCATGTTTCTGGGCGCTGGAAGGCTCTTGCAGTCTGTTTGCAGACATTCAGGAGAAGAAGTGACATTTATAGAATGATTTCCTCATTTCTAGTAACATCCCAGAGCTGCCTGGCTCCGGCCCTGGTGTCATTTACCTTGGCAGCTCCAAAGAGCTACTGGAGACAGGCTCAGGTTTGTGCCTCGCCCCAGACAGGACTCAAACGCTCTGCACAAAAGGAAGATGATATTTCCTGTAATTACTCACTGACACATGCCCTGCTCGGTGTTCTCCACGATCACCACTGTGAGAGGGAAGCTGGCAAATCCTTGGAGTCAGACCTGCCAAAACACTCTTCAGAGCTGACACAAGCTTGATTTGGTACCAGCAGCTCCACCGCGGGCTCCTGGAAGGGAAATTCACTGGCTTTTCCCCCTTTCCTGTTTGTAACTTGTGAGCACAGTTTGAAAACACGCTCAGATTTGAAATCTGTTCATGAACCTGCCAAACCCCAGTGCTGCTGTTACTCCTTAGGGTGATGAAGCAGCTTGAGAGCCTCAAGGGGGCAGGAGAGAAAGGGCTTCAGAAAATATTTCCTCAGCCAGATTTAAGGTCCTAAAGGAGATATGTGGAGACATGAGAGGGGTTTATGGAGTTAGGACTGTATCCATAAGGTATTTTTGAGACAAGTGGATGGAAAACTCCTTTTCCAATGTCACTGTCCTAACCTCAACTACGGTCTGAGCAAGACCTCAGGTTTGGATTTCTGGGTTAAGTTTGGGTGAGGTGAAAGCTGCAAGCCAGGTGGGCAAAAGTCAGCTGGATGGATTATTTGAGGGAAGGAGGCTGAAGCTGACGGCAGCTTTTAAGTTATTAAATCCCCTGGCTTTTTGTGAGACTTGGGCTGCTAGGTGATGTGGTTTTTTCTGACTCCAGGCATGAGTGTGCAGCCACCCTGAGTGAGTGATTCGAGCACTCCAGGGTGATGTGGGAGATGACAGACACCGTAAATTCCTCCCTCTGCCACAGTAATGCCTTGGTGTCAGCTCAGCTGGAGCACCCACATCTGCTGCATCACCTCTGGGTGCAGCTCCCTTGCCTCCCCCTCCTGATGCAGTTCCAGCCAAGGGAACTGGGCTCACCCACTGCTGGGCTGAATGTCACCAGAAAGCCAGGGAATGTCACCTGAGCCTGCAGTAGTGAAGAAGTAGCCCAGTGATTTGTGACAGAAAACACAAATTTCCCGTCTTTCCTGCACAAGGGTGTCCCTTCATTCAAAATTACAAGCTTGGCTTGGTTTTGTTGAAGAGCAGTTGAGCATAACTGAGGGTTAGAGAGCATGAAAAACAAGAAATTGAGTACACAGTGAACCAGTGGCTGCCCCTGCTACTCATCTGGTCTCAGTCTTCACTGTCTGAATCCAAAACTGCAGCCTTGGAAAACCTTGCAGCTGCCATGTTAATCCTGGGGAGTGTTCAACTCTGAAGAGGCAGTACTTCTTTTATTCGTTCTTTTATTTTTCTCCTTCTCCTTCTCCTTCTTCTCAGCACTCTTTGTGCTTAAGCCACTGAACATTCTCTACCAGACCTTGATTAGAAAGGAAAGCAGAATAGAAATGTTTAGGTGTCATCAATAAAGCAGCAGCTTGATCCCAGAAAATGGCACGGTGGTGGCTTCAGCCTCACAGGCACCTTGCCACTTCTGATTTCTGACTTCCAGGGATGAGGACAAGATGACCCAGGGCCCTGGAATAGAGCTGGGATTGCTGAGATGGTGTTTGGCTGGTTCTCTGCACTCCATCAGGAGCTCAAGGCAGAGAGAAGCTCTTCACAGAGTGTTACAAACACAGGGATTTGACAAAATGATAAAATTTATTTAATGGGAAATGGGAAAAAATAATGTAAAATGAAAATAAAGAAGACATGAACACCCCAGCAGGTTTGAGCCCCTGTTCAGTACTGCCTTAGTATTTTCTTTGAAAAACGCCTGCTCCAGCCTTTGTTCCTCCACCTTTTCCTCAGTGATTTCCCCAGCAGGTACAGAAATCTCAGCTCTGTGTGTACAGCATACGTTGGTCCTGATAAACAAGGTGTGGTTTGTCAGCAGGAGACTGCCAGCAAAGCTCAGCCAGAGCTGCACAGACGATCTTTATTCTTGGAGGGCCCTGTAAAAACACACATCTTAATCAGGCCTTCAATCTGAAGGTGAAGGAGTTGGTGTAGGTGAGAGGGAAAGACAATTCTCAGCCAAAAAAAAAAAAGAATCAAAAAACAAAAACCAAAACCAGAATAAAAGATGATGTAAGAACTACTCTGGCTTTCTGGGTCACCCTCGCCTGCTCACAGGCTGTTCCTGGCTCCATCCCAAAAGGTTTGGGAGTAGAAACACAACCTGATGATTGTACAGTGAGGTTTTCACTTGACTTGCAGCCTTGGTGAGGAATTTCCACAGGGCTGAGAATGAGTCTCCATCCGGGCTTGCATCAGTCGTGTTCCTGCTGCAGAATGAATCAGGCCTGTTGCCTTTTGCAGTGAAAACGAGATCCCGAGTGGAGGCCGGAGCAGGAAAATGTCACCACACACAGGCATTTCAACAGCTCCGTAAGCCAAAGGAAAGTTTCCTGGAGGGGGTAGGGGTTATGGGACGGGGGAAGTTATTGCACAATAAAGAGGCTGGTGCTGTACCCAGCCAGACCATCGCTGTATCCCTTCCACTCCTACATTTAGGCCCACTCAGCTGAAAAAGCCACTTCAGCTTTAGTCACTCGTGAAGTGTGGGGAGCTCATGGTCTCTCTGAGATGGTATCTGCAGGGTTACTCACTTGTGCCCTGACATTGAGGATAAGGCTTTGGGGGTTTTTTTTAGGGCAAAAGTCCCCTTTCAAGTCCTCTGAAATCGCAAAAGTCTGGGCTGAGCCTTTCCAAGGAGTCTTGCAATGGAGGGGGCCCAGGTCTCATTCCTCAGTGCTGCTGTTTGGCTTTCCCAGCTTGGCTTCTTCGCAGCCAGTGGGGAAGGGGCAGGTTTGGAATTATATTAATACGCCGGCACACTGGCCGGGCTGGGGGGGCCGCAGCTTGGTCCGGGAAGTCCAACACAAAGGTAGAACGCCCCAGGGCACCTCGGTGCCTCGCTAGCCAGCCTTCCAGCCCGGGCGGTGGAGGGCACGGAGCCCAGCGGGCCTGGGGCTTGTGGATAGCCCAGGCGTGGCCAGAAACAGATGAGCAGAGGAGGCTCCTTCGGCCGGTGTTCCAAGGGTTTATTGTAGGAGCTCCCTCGAAGGGGACCGGATACGAAGAGGACAAGACAAGAGACTGAGGGGCTTTAAAGGGATACAGGGAAGGGGGCAGGGATGGCACAGCAGGGACCTATAGGAAGAGGAGAAAGGTGGGACAGGTCAGGACACCTTCCCTTAGGGGACACAAGGGGCGTCTGTCAACTGTAGACAGAACACCCCTCAGGAATCCCAGGAGCTCAAAGGCAGAAGCCATCTTCACAGAATGAGGTTTTGCTCTTTGGTACCAGCCCACCAAACCTCTGTTTCTGGATTCTGTGGCCCCCTGGTTGGTTCATTCACCACAACATGGAATGGCAGCTAAAAACATGTAAAAACGTGCCAGTCTCTCCCTGAGTGCCCTCTTTGTCCCTCCCCAGGGCCGTCCTGGCAGTCTCCCATTCCCTGGATGCAGAGAGGGGCCTCCAAAGCCACTGTGGGCAGAGTGACTGTGGTTACGAGGTTTTTGGTGTACAAGGGGTGTGAGAAATAACGGTCTCACACCATTAAAATTTAACAAATTTATTAAAAACCACAGCCAGGAACAAAGGAGACAGAGATAAGCCCAAGGCTCCGGGTGGCAAGGCAGACAAAAGAAGCGCAGCAACGCTGGGTGCTCCCATCATGGCCCGGCCCAAACTGTGAGAAATAACGGTCTCACACCATTAAAATTTAACAAATTTATTAAAAACCACAGCCAGGAACAAAGGAGACAGAGATAAGCCCAAGGCTCCGGGTGGCAAGGCAGACAAAAGCAGCGCAGCGACACTGGGTGCTCCCATCACGGCCCAGCCCAAACTGTGAGAAATAACGGTCTCACGCTGTTAAAATTTAACAAATTTATTAAAAATCACAACCGGGAACAAAGGAGCCAGGTATGAGCCCAAGGCAGACAAAAGCAGTGGGCACGACGCTGGGTGCTCCCCTCACGGTGCTGGGTGCTCCCCTCACGGCCCGGCCTCGTCCAAAGGGCGGAGGAGCTCGTGCCAGGCCCCAGCACAGCTCTTATAGCCAGGCCTGCTCTCTGATTGGTTGGGTTTTCAATCCGCCGCCTGATTGGTCCTTTTCGCTAGACACTGTTGGCTCGTTTCCAGGGTGATTCCTGACCAATCATTGCCCCAAAGTCCCTCCTGATTGGTTGAGGTCTGACCCAATCGGAGTCCCGAAATCACCAGAACACCGTGACTTCATCCCTGGAACTTTCTGGAACCTGGCTCGGCGTCGCCATCTTGGCAGCCCCCCCCTTCATTGATTAACATTGAACATCAATTAAATACAACATTTAAACTCAAACTAACCTCATTACAACATTCCAACCCACACTGAACATTAATTTTTTTAAGCATTATTAAACCGGCAACATTTACATAAGGAATAAATAAAACATTTGAACTAGGTAAACCTGACCTTAACAATCGAACCCTTTGAACTTCATTAACATTTGAACGTAAGGTAATTTAGTAACTTAGTTTTAATGAACCTTTAAAAATTGTTCATAACAAGGGGCAGTGTCGCTAATAAAGAGCTGCTGTTACTCACAAATTCAGGACTCCGTTTCCTGGGATCGCCACAGGGAAAAATGCGATCCCCCTGTGCCAGCCTGCCTGACCTGGCAAAAAACACTTCAAAGGTGTCTGGCTCCGAGGCAGCAGCTGCCTGAAACCATCACTGCATGGGCAGGGGTGGGCTCAAAGGGCCTGATGACTCTGCTCCTTCACCTCTCAGTCAGGTACTTTCCTCAGAGGAAATCATTCAGCTTCCTGTGTTTTTACTGTAAATTCTGTGCTGCAAAGAGAAAAGAGAGAAAGAGACCAACACAGATAGAGAGATTGGAGAGGGGGGAACCAACACACGGTGGTTTCAGTGCAGATAATCCCTTTCACTCCCACTTTCGTGGCTCCCTCTGCCAGAGGCATCCCCCTGGTTTAGATCCATAGAGAGGGTTAAAAACAACACCTAACCTGAAAACTGGTCCCTTGCTTAAACTGAAACTACTTTCAGGGCTCATTTCCTCCCCGCCCTTCCTCTGCCTCTTTACTTTTACTTTACTTTGTGCCTTGTCCTTCTGTTTCTGTGATTCTGTGAAAGTGAGAGGAGAAATAATGTGAAAAAGGCTGGGTTTTGTCCAAGTGAAAGAAAAAATGCCTGGCTGTGTCACTAGAGAGCACAAGCATTCAGATTTCGTCTGAGAGATAATTTCCACTTTGTCATCACACCAATTGCAAAAGTCGCAGCTTTAGGAAGAGCTGGGACTTTTTTATTAACAAGATATTCTAGGCTTTCATGCAAATAGGATGCTGCTTGCAAAGAAGGTACTCAGCAAAAAAACCACCAAGTCTTCCCTAGGAAAAGGTTTTAAAGGACAATTTTGAATGTTTCAACTCCATTATGACCAACAAAGGAAGTGTAAATGGCTGAGAGAAATTGGAGAAAAAAAAAAAAAACATAGTCTGATTTGCCTTATATCCTGAACCATTTGACTTTTCCCTAGAAAATAAATAGTAAAAATATTTATACTGATAAAAATATACGGATAGAGAGGTGTGTATACACGTGTAAGAACTATCCATGTCCGTGTTTGCCCACAAACATCCACATATAAATATAAAAATTAATATGACTATATATAAGAATTATAAAAATAAAATAATTTCCAGGCTGGGAGTATCACTGGTGTTCAGGCCCCACAGTGCTGCCAGCCCAGCAGAAATGTCAGTGTTTCCTGCAGCTTAGAAAGCGAGAGGAAACCACCGAGGTTTCAGGTGGCAGCAGGTGCTGATCTCAGAGCTGGCAGCACTGCCTGGGGCTGCTGTGGCCCTCAGCCCCACTCTGAGGCAAACAGGGAACACCAGCACTCCCAAATATTGCGATGGATCCCCCCCTTCCACTCCATTTTAGTGTGTGATAAAAGCACGATGGTTTTTCTTGTTAAGGCGTGATTATGAGTAGGAGTTCTCTGGTTGCTGTAGAATCACTGATGTCTGTGCTTCAGAGGACATGAGAGGAAAAGAAAGGGAGAACCAAAGAGTGTCTGTGTCCTGGGAGGGATCCAGCCCAGATCAGAGCTTGTGTCGTGTGCCTCAGGCCTGAGCAGGTGGTGAACAAAATTAAAATAAAGGAACAGTAATAGTGTACTTCCAGCTTTAGTGTTCCTACCTGGAAAGTTCTGCATCTCTCACAGAAAATTTTTAACAGTCTGTGCCCTCAGAGCTTCTCTCCTTGCTACAGTTTGGCACTTCATAACAAATTTCCCACCTCAAGAGAGCATTGATTTCGGAGGCTTTTTGACACCCAGGCCTCTGGAAAAATCTGTTTTCTTACTCTGAGCTGAACACTGAATAATCAGCACCTGATCAGGGAACCTCTGTGGGTACCCAGAGAATGCTGCAGTGCAGCAAAACTGGGGACACACAGCACCTCTGAGACAGGAAAAGAGCAACTCTTCATCCGCAGTAAAAATGAGGATTTTCCCTCAGCTCCATCATGATGGCACGAAAAGCAGAGGCAGCTGCCAGGGCAGGGCTGTCTGGAGCTGGAACAGAGCAGGAAAGCAAACAGTGAGCACACTCAGCTGGCTGAGCAGCACGGGCTCACATGAGAGGGGTGAACGGTGTGTGCACCCTGCTAGACCATGGATCTGGAGAAGAAACAGCAGCCAGGGTGCAGGGGCTGGCAAAGGGACTTTTATCCCAAATGCAAAGTGACAACACATGGGGAGACTTCAGTGTTTCTGTAGTGAAAAAAGCTCTGAGTTCAGCATCTGTCCCTGGCCAAAGAAGCTTCAGCTGCTTTGTTTTTCATTTCAAGGCTTCATGACCAGGACCTTGGCCAGGGCTTTCCTCCCTTCCAGGTGGTCAGACTGTCCAGGTACTGCAGGTACAGCAGATTTCTGGGGGCTGTTCTGCACTTGGCACTTCTGCAGCAAAGATCACCCTGTTAAGTGGCCATGTAGAGATTTGAAAGCCCTCACTGCTCTGGGTTACTTTACAGAATCACAGAATCCCAGNCTGGGAGGGCTCTGCTGTCATGTTACAGATGCCAGGGGGGTCAGGCTGGAAGGGCCCACCCTGGCTCATCTGGTGCCACCTCCCTGCTCCAGCAGGGCCCTCCCAGAGCACAGGGCACAGCAGTGATGGTTCTGGAATGTCCCCAGGGAGGAGACTCCACAGCCTCCCTGGGCTCTGCTCAGGGCTGGGCACTGCCCAGGGCAGCTCTGCCTCCTGTGCAGGGGAATTGCTGGGATCAATCCCTCTTCCTCTGGTGCCACTGCTGGGCCCTGGGGCAGAGCTGGCCCTGCTCTGCCCCTCCTTGCACCCAGGGACAGCCAGGGCTGAGGGCCCTTCAGGCATCTCCTGAGAGAGGTGTCTGAGGGCCCCTCAGACATCTCCTGAGAGAGGTGTGGATGTGCACACAGACATGGAAAAACATTGAGAGTGCATGTAAAGTGAATATACGATAACAGTGTGTGTTGTTCCTTCTCGTACATCATTTCTATTCCAAACAAATGAGTTTCTGAAGATGGGTTTTAGACCTTTTATTGGTGCCCTGACTACATGGATATGTGTGGGTATATCTATTTATATACATATGTATTGGAGAGAGACTATTTACTAGAGCATGTAGAGACAGGACAGAGGGGAATGGCTTTGAGCTGGCAGAGGGGAAATTTAGGTTAGATTTAGGAAGAAATCCTTCCCTGTGAGGGTCGTGAGCCCCTGGCACGGGGTGCCCAGAGAAGCTGTGGCTGCCCCTGGATCCCTGGCAGTGCCCAAGGCCAGGTTGGACAGGGCTTGGAGCACGCTGGGACAGTGGAAGGTGTCCCTGCCCATGGCAGGGGGTGGCACTGGATGATTTTTAACATCCCTGCTCACCCAGGCCATCGTGTGACTGTAAGGATGTCACAGAGAGCTGTTATGTATCTCCTGTAAACAGCCCAAGAAATGCCCCATCAGCACAAACGTGAGCAGCATCAACAGCAGCCGCCAAACCGAGGACATCGTGTGGAGCGCAACCGTTTCACAGAAGGCTTTAGTGATGGTTGTTGTTATTCGCCCTGCAGAACTTCCTAGAAGTACTTGCCACAGAGAAGGTGAAGCCGTTCCGCAGGGCTGCTGCGGGAGCTCCTCACCCCCGCCTGGCGCTGGCCCAGCTGCCCCTGTTCTTGGAACAGCACCTCCCAAACAGGACCTGAGCGCTCCATCCCTCAGCGGCCGAGGCCGTCTCTGCCCAGGTGTTTTTCCACTGACAAATCACCCCAACGCCTGGGCTGGTGTGGCACTGCCACGTTTCTTTGAAAAACAACCTCTCCTTCTTCAAAGCCCAGTGATGTCAGGGGTCAAACACGCCACAAAAACCAACGGGCCGAGGGTGTTTGCGGTATCTCCAAGTGGAGAAACCTTTTGTGGTCATCCCTGCTGACCCCAGGAGAAAACAACAGAGGAGCTGGCAGGTGTTGGCATCTGCAGTGGGCAGTGAGAAAATAATAAAGGAAGGCAGGCTGTCAAAGAGGATTTTTAGCACCCGGTACTCATGTTAATCCCCTGACCTACTTTCTGAAAGACCTATATAAGGAAGAATGTTCTCCACTGAGCAAGCAGCTAATAAGCAGTGCCAGCATTTAAGAGTTGGGAGTGCATCAGTTCTGAGATTCAGTTATCTCTTCCTGGAAAACATAAAAGCACAGAAAACAAACAGTCTTAAAGCAAAAAAAAATCCACCCGCCTGTCTATTTCTAACGACAGCTTTGCACCTCAGCAGGGCTGTGGGTTGGCACAATGGTCCCAAGGGCTGTGTTTGTGGCTGAGCTGCCCAATGGACCTCATCAGGAAGAAAAATTCCTGCCCTCAAATTGCTGCAGCTTATTTTACTGGAGTTGCTGCAAAAACATCCTTTGAGCCACAGGCAGCCATGGCACAGTCTTGGCACCAAACTCTCCAAGTTCCCTCGTGGACCTGGAGCAGGTCCAGAGGAGGGCATGAAATCAGTGAGGGGACAAAAGCAACTCTCCTGTGGAGACAGGGTGAGAGAGCTGGGAATGTTCATCCTGGAGAAGAGAAGCTTGTGTGGACACCTCACAGCAGCCAGAAGGCAGAGAGACCCTTCCTCAGGACCTGCAGTGATGGGAAAGGGAGAATGGGTTCAAGCTGAAAAAGGGGAAATTTAGGTTAGAAATTGGGAAATAATCATTCCCTGTGAGGTGGGGAGGCCCTGGCACAGGGTGCCCAGAGAAGCTGTGGCTGCCCCTGGATCCCTGGAAGTGTTCAAGGTTGGACAGGGCTTGGAGCAACCTGGGATAGTGGAAGGTGTCCCTGCCTGTAGCAGGGGGTGGAACAACATGATCTTTAATGTCCCTTCCAACCCAAACCCTTCTGTGATTCTGTGATTCTATTATTCTACTATTCTACTATTCTATTACTCTCCCCTTTTTTTGTGATTTCAAACTGCATATAGCTTTAAGCTTCACAGACGTGTGGGGGAGGCCCAAGTCTGGCACAAAGGGCACTCACTGAGCCCCTGTGACCACACCTGGCATTTTGGGAGCCTTCATTTCCACCTGGCCAAGATGAGATGTTTCAAGGGTTCTTTCTTCGGCCAGTCTTAGCTACAGGACCTCCCCTTTGACTTCCAGTGGGGCTGAAGGCAATCAGCACATTATTGTGAGGTTTATTCAACTTCGACCAGCAGGATACATAGAGCTGTTGTCCAAATCAGATCATTTTTGGCCACTTTTCACACCTGGCAGGTCTCATTTCACTGCTCACGCTGCTTGTAGGGGGTGGACAGCAAAAAATGGCACCGACATTATTTCTATTTTAATAAGTTGAAGGCTACACCCTTAGTCCTTGTAAGAGTCACAAGATTCTTTTTCACATCTTTATCCTTTCAAGAGTTGTTTCACATGCTGCAGTGTAAGAGACATTGCAGTGTTTCAAAGCTCCTTGCCATCATTCAGGAAAGGGAAATACCAGAAATTCTACGGGAGTGCCTTCCCTGGTGAGAGCCCCAGCCCCTTTGTGAGCACAGAAACATCAGCTCGAAGCAGGCTGGCCCTCAGGATGAGGCTGGTTGTGAGGCCCCTGGCAGAAAGTGAAAGTCCATTGTGTGATGCTGTGGTTGGGACAAGACAGATGGGTTGGTTCATTAATCACCCAGTGTCGTTGGTGCTACACCTTTCTGGCGTTTTGCTTTCTTCTTGCTCTCTTCCACATAGGGAAGAGGGTTTTTCTTCTGGAAAAAGCCTTTCCTCATGCCTTTGCTTGTAGGAATGCAAAACAGCACAGCCAGATAGAGGTGTCCATGTGGGCATGGGGAGGAAGGCGAAATAAGTGTTCCTAGTCTTTCCTCTTCTTCCATTAATTTTTTCTTCTCACAGACAAATCTGCTGGAAAGCACTTCCTGTTGGAACCCCTCAAACACCAAATCCTGGGGATTTCCGTTTCACCTGTGTCAAAACCCGACCACAGAGACACAAAACAACCAGTTCAATACACAGAGAAAATCACTGCCAGAGCCCAAAGCAGCATCCCCTTCCTCCCTGCACTGCCATCCCCGTTCCTTCACATCCTCGCTGCTCGAGGCACAGGGCTGGGAGAGCTCGGCACACACACACAGCCTGCCTGGCTCCTGCTGTAATAATTTCCACCCAATGTCCTCAGTGAAAGAAAAAAAAAAGAAATTAAAAATCAACAGAAAGTACCTTAAAGCTTTTTTTTTTTCTTTCAAAACTAAACTCGCCAGCCCCAGGGGAACATCTGACACAAGCAGCTCCCTCCTCCTGATCTTTCTGCATCATTGTGTGCACACAGAGTGCCCTGTGGGAGGCTCTGAGATGAATTTGCCACAGGTGCTGGTAAAGACAAACCACATTCTCCTTGCAGCTCAGTGGCACATCCCAATCCCTCAGGGGCCACCAGGAACCTCAGTGTGGGTTTGTGCCGGGGCCAGCAGATGAGGTGACCGGGCCAGAGCCACAGTTTGTGCCCCCGGGTAACCTCTCCCCCCACTGACCTGTTTGTTAGAGCACCGCGGCACTCAGGCACTTGTGGCTTTCTGTGAAGCTGCAAAACAAGAAATGTCCCCTGATTCTCAGGAAACTTTACAAAACCACACCAGAAATCTGACAGGCAGCCCGAGGTGTGTTCTCACTGTGCCTGCATCTGTAGGGATGGGAGAACTAGCACACATCAAAATTAAAAATGACCTGGCATCCGCTGAAATGAAAACAAACCTAAAAAGCTGCCTCAGCTCTTTTAACAAGCAAATAGTGTTTCATTTCCGGTTTTCTTCATCGTTTTGGAGATTTCTGCTCTCACATAAACCTCTCAAGGCCAAGCAGAGCTGCTCAGTGCCTCCCAGCCGGGCTGCATCCCTGCTGGCTCCTCATGCAGGGGATGGGGTGCAGCTCTGGTTCCCCATGGGACAGGGTTCTGCAGCTGCCGGTGCTGCTTCGTCCTAGAAACCAGCAGAGACACCTTCCCCTTCCACCATGCTCACTTTTAATGACTTTTGCTCCAAGATGAAATTTGGGCACATGATTCTTTCTCTCGTTGTCCCACGGGGGTCACAGCCCTCCAGGTCTGGCTGCCCTGCAGGGTTTGTATCCAGAGCACACCTTGATCCTGATTTTCCTTTTTCTTTTCCATTGTCTGTGTTTTCAGGCAGTGCTGCCCTGTACAGCCAGGCTGTGTTTGCCCGGACACTGAAGTGTCCCAGGGATGGAGGTCTCTCAGCTAAAGCCGATGGCAGCAGAGTCTCTGGAGAGGGACAGGACATGAGCCATGCCCTCCTGAACCAGATACATAAAATAAACTGGACAATCCCCCCTGGAAAAGTTCTATTTCTCTCTCTTGATTTCAAAATAAAGAGATATGAAAGATCCCTGTTAAATCTTGACTGAGTGGAGGCAGCGAGGCAGAGATGAATCCAGGCCATAATCCAACAAACCTAAGGAGAATGACAGGAAAACAAACCCTTCAGCATTTAAAATAAATGAAAAGAATGTTTATTTTCTACATTGCACAATTAAATCATGGATATCACTGTCACTGTGTAACTGGACTCAAACAGGAATTCACTCAGGTGAACGTTTGCTGTATTTTAGCTGCTGCTTTTCCTCTCTCCCAAAGCATCTTGTACTTAATTAATGCTGATGGTGCACTGGGCTGGATTGGCACTTGGGCTGGCCCAGCACAGTGCTCTGGCTCATTGCAGGGACCAAAGGCAGCAGGTGGTGACCCTGGAAGTGTCCAGGGCCAGGCTGGCTGGAGCTCTGAGCACCCTGCTCTAGTGGAAGGGGTCCCTGCCCATGGCAGGGGGTGGAAGCAGATGGTCTTTCAGGTCCCATCCAAACCATTCATTGATTAAGTGACTCTGGACAATCTGCACCTGCCGGGCTCCAGAATGGTTTTATTGTGTGTATGGAGCACAACTTTCTGTGCCTATTGCGGCTCCTGGCATAAAAACAAACGTAGAACTTTAAACCGAGACAGAATTTCATCTTTACTCAACTAGTATTGAAAGGGTTGTTGGTGTCCGGTTGAATCCAGGTCATCAGTGGCTGAATTCACAGACTCCTCTAGTAGGTACTCATTCTGGGAGTCCCAGGGAGGCAACTTTAGCTTGCAGTATTCATGGAATTATTATCAGGTAATTTCCTGTGCTTTCATTCAGTTTATGGTATTCTAATTAGTGCATGCTGTCACAGTCATGATTTCTTGAAGATGGGGGAAGATTGCTCAAATCTGTGCTCTGAATTACTCAGAGAGGGAGATTACATCTGTTATTATGGCATCCATTGGTAAATTAATCAGCCTGGTAAGGGATGAGGAAAAATACCTCCATCATCTGTCTCAGGTTTTGGCAAGAGCCAAGCTAAGCAAGTAATCTTGGATCTAAACCACTGCTTTATCTTGTCTAACTCTGGTGTCTCAGCACTTCCAAAACTTGTGGTTTCACCTCAACCATTCAGCAAAACCCAACTCAAATTTGTGAACAGGCTTGGTCAACCTGAAAGTTCCTTTTCCAAAGAATTGATGAGTCACTGAACCATTCTCTCCCAGTTTTAGAGCCACAGCATTTCATGGCAGGCAGCTCTTTGCTCACAGAGATGGCTATCACAACCCATTCCGCCGTAGGAGTGTTGAAAGCCCGGGCTGTGGGCTGTGCAGCCGTCTAGGACTGTATCCTGTGGTAACCTGAGCTCCTCCGGCACCTCCTCCTCTGCCTCTCGATTAATCCAACCCATCAATTGCCGTCCAGTGGCTGCGCCCACTGAGCTGCTCACTGGGATGGAGGTTACCAGCCTCTGCCTCTGACGGGGATTTGCTCTGACTTGCAGGTCCGCAATGTGCTCTGTCACTTTGGTTTCCACCTGGCTGCTTTCCTCTCCTTTGTGCTGCACACTCAGAGGGAGGCCAGGCTAAATATTTAGATTTTGACATTATAAGAACAGAGACGTAAAAGTCTCAAAGGCTGCCTATAGAAAATTCCTCTTTGTGTGGAGAATCCCTGACCCAGCTGCTGACTTTAATCAGAAAAAATGGTGCCCAAAAGAATTTCCTAAAGAAATTCGGTGTAGTCACCAGTGATGGTTTGCTGCTCTGCTGGAGCTGCCTGACCTCTGCCTGATCCATCCCCTGTGACAGCGTCCTGTAAGGATGGGCACCTTTTCTTGTGCCCAGGTCCCATGCAACCTTCATGGCAACATCCTTCCCGTTCCCTTGGACCCACGAGTTTAATCTTTCAGCCACCTAATCCCTCACTTATCCCTATAACTCCCTCCTTCTCCACCTCTTCCTATAATCACCTATTTTTTCTGGGGTCCCTGCCCCCTCTTGTTCATCATCATCCAGTCCTTGCTGCACTGAGAAATTCTTTGTTTCTTCAGGAAACAAAACAAAACTGATCCTTTTCCAAACTGTTCAAAAATCCATTCGATTGGCAGTAAGGCAAGGCTTCCTGAATTGCTGAATAGAAGTGCTGACAAGAGAAGTGCTGACTCTTTCCAGAGTGCTATCACTGGAAAACCACCACGGATGTAAATATTTCATCAGGAATTAATTAGCTGTCATGTTTGGTTTGTAAGGAGGCAGCTTAAGAATAAATTCTGTTTACAAAAAAAATCCTAGAAATGTATCACAAAGAAAAAGTCCCTTTCTCCACCACTAAAATATAGCAAACATAGATCAAAAGGCTTAATTTTCCCCATAGTTTCAAGCTGAATAAATACATTGAATAAATAAAATAATAACAAGTGGAGAGTTCCAAAACAAAATGTCATTTTAATAGAAAAATGAAATCATTCTATTCCCCAAATGCTGAGCTCGTGTCTTTCAAGCTTATTAAAATAGAAGGGTTTTTTTTTTTTTTAATTTCTGAAGAGTTTTATCGGAATGATCATCTTTCCAAAATCCGGTTTTGCTTTTAGTGAAATGGCATTTCTGAGAGGAGGGGAATCCACTGCAATATTTCATAGAATCCCAGAAGGGCTTGGGTTAAAAGGACCTTAAAGTTTGTCCAGTCTCACCCTCTGCCATGAGCAGGGACACCTTCCACTATCCCAGGGTGCTCCAAATCCCATCCAACCTGGCCTTGGACACTTCCAGGGATCCAGGGGCAGCCACAGCTGCTCTGGGCAGCCTGAGAAGCTCCAGCTGGTTTCAGACCTGATGGTTGAGGTCGCCCTGAGGGTCACCCTAAAGCCTGAGCTGGCCAGGTATATCCCCAGGACATCCCAAATATGCCACGGCACCCACAGGGTTTAGGTTATCTTGGGTTTGCTGGCCCAGCTGGCACGGATTTACCAGCTGGCACTTGCAGGGACTGTCCCCCATGGCCACAGCCCACCTGGGCATGCAGCAATGCCTTGGGTGCCTCAGAGCCCCAGCTCCAAAGGTTTTCTCTTTCCCTCTTCCCAAGGTCAGATCCATTCCCGGCAGGACTAGGACCGACGCCTTTGCTACCCAGCCCTGGGGATGCTCCAGGAGAACAAGGGCAATCCCCGCCCTCCACACTGGGAGTCAGAGCCTCAAAAGCCTGGTGAATGCGCTGTGCTTTTCTTCCTCATCAGCCTCTGCACCACCTGATCAGCTGCGCTCACCAGGCTGCCTCGGAACGTGTTTGTGCAGCACCCCGGACCACAGGTTTCCATTGCTGGCTGTCACCACGACACCAGCAAGGCTTTGCCAAGGCTAAAACACTTCCTCAAGTGCTCTGTTCACCCTGCCCAGCTGCTTCTCAATGCCTTTATGTCTCATTTCTAATTTTCAGGCTTTCAGGTTTTCCTGTGTCTGCCTAAGTTGTCTTTTGGCAAGAAAAATGCTGGTAGGGATACAAAAAATATCACAAAGCAGCAATAATCACTGCTCCAGAGCAGCAGGGTGGCTGTGCTGTCCCTCCCTCACCTATATTTGGTTTGTGGTGAGCCCAAACCTGGCTGATCTCAGCCTCACCCCTGCCCTCCCCTGCTTCATATTGATTAATAATAATAACAACTTCTCTGTGGGCTGTTTACCACCCACAGATATCCACCCCCCAAAAAGCCCCGGAGGAAATAACATGGGGTAGCTTGTTGTGTTTTTTTCTATTTATAAACAGAAAAAGATGATTCCCAGCCATAAAAGAGACTGAGATGTTTATCTGCTATGGCAGAAATGTCGAGTCGACTTTTTGAAATTCCAAATGTGAAGTTTCCTTTGCTCGTGTCGAAGCTGCTTCATGTTCTCTCACAACCTACACCACCACCTCCTCATGATCTTCACCACATCCCTTCCTCATTCCTTGCCTTGCCCAGCTCTGGCTCGGCTGGGACAACGGGGACAGCCCCCTGTCACAAGTGCTCGTGGACCTTTTCTCTGGCCAATGATCCTGTTGGAATTCAGGGAAGAACCCTACTGCATCTCCATGGACCTCACTTGCCCAATTCACTTGGCAAAGCTTTTGGGGAGTCTCTGCTCCATTTTTCACTTCTTCACCCCCTGCCTGAGATTTTCTGTCTGTAATAATGGTAAAAATCAAGAAAATTTTTCTTCTAACAGGATTTGAGCTGTGGCATGAAACTAGCTGCTTTTAGGCACATAGATTTTATCATTATCAGGTGTTTCTGCTCAGAGCTGGGTTCAAACATCTCCCTACGGTGTTCACAGAGCAGCAGGGAAGATGCAGAGCACATCTAGGTGGCTTTCCTTGCTCGTTGCTCTCCTTCCACTCTTTTCCCTTGGGCTTCTGGCCTAAGGAACTCGAGGCGAAGTCCTGAATATCTCCTCTAAAATGATCCTCCACTTCCAAGGGGTGCTGACACCCTCCCAGGTCAGGCCATGTTCCTTTCTCCCCGGGCCACTGGGGTGGGACACGGTGGTGACACAGCCCTGGGCAGAGACCAGATGTGAAACCAGATTTCCTTCCAGTCTGGGTTTTACTCACAGGCCAACCTCCTCTAGAAAATAGTTAAAACCCAACCAAACCAACCAAAAGCAGCGTATCAAGACACATCCTGAAACTGCCTTGTTACATTTAGCAGTGGCCACAGAGAAAGGGGATATTTTTTGCGTTTGAGTGGGTGCCTCCAACTTTCAATTGTTTGCTGTGTTTTTATTTCATTCATTCAAAACACTGTTTGAAGCTGCATTTTCCCATCCTGCATGTTTTGAGAAGTCACACTCTGTTGAGCAGGGGAAATTGGGTACAGGTTTTCCCTGCTCAACAGGAGCAGGAGTGAACAAATGATTTGGGGTCGAGAAAATACCTTTACTGAGAGAAATTTGAGCAATTTGGCTTTTTTATTTATTTATTTATTCCAGCTGGGGAAAGAAGGAAATCTGAACCTGGGTTCATGTGAAGTAAAGAAAGTTTTGACCAGTGGAAATGAGAGTTAATGACAGCAGAGGGAAAATAATCCACAAGATTTTCATCTTTTCTCTCTGGCTCTGTCAAGGCAACAGAAAAGAGAAGCAAATCCGTGAGACTGGAGTTAGTTAAGCATTGTCGTGACTCCTTGGAGAAGTGGCAGGGCCATCCTGACTGGAGGTCTTTGAGCTGAAACCTGGCTGTCTTCTTACATGAAATCTTCCAGTCTAGTTGAGTTTCCTGGTTCAGTTGTGCTCAATAAGGTAATTTCGAAGGAATTCAGCAAAATGGATTGGCACTGATGTATCCTGGATGACAGAATTGGCTCAGTAGGTGAGACACTGCCTTTGGAAGTGTACCCAGGAAAAATACACACTTTTGCTTGTGTATCACTAAAAATGAGATCTATTTCAAGACAAATTTTCTACAGATTTTCTCTAGCATTTCCCTCTCTTCTTCTCATTCATGTTTTAATCTCTCTTCAGTTAGGTTGTCACAAACTCAAGGCTTTCATGTGCAACACACTCACATGAGTTTGATGCCCTGAGTTACCAAGTGCTTGATGACTTCCCTGACTTAGAAATGATCCAAGTTTTAATTTCTTTGACAGGGAAGAATTTCTTTCTCCTGGAAGAAGCCCCTGTTAATCAGTAGGAAAGAATGACACCTGAGTCTCAGCATTTTCCAAATCTCTTTAAACCCTGAGATATAGAAGATGTAGACTTGGCTATGCCATGCCTGCACTGATTTCCCACCGTGACAAAGAATCCACGGGTTTTGTCTTCCAGGCATGGATTGAAACCATGCTAAGAAGACCAAAGCAAGGACCTAAACCAAGCCCAAAGCTCAGGAGCCAAGGAGGGCAAATAAATCCATCCATTTTCTCTTAAAACCAGCTGGGAGCACAGAAATGTCTCTTCAGAGCAAAATATTTCCATTGCAACCATTATATTCCCAGTAGGCAGAAGTGGACAGGTCACAGTTCAAAGTTTTGTGTCTCTTCCTTTTCGGACTCCATGAAACTTTCGTAATGAAACCCAAAAGGAAGGTGAAGTGCATGGTTTGGTCTGGAAACCATGAGCAATTCTGTGGTTTTGCTTAGGTTTGTACTGAAACTAGTCCGAGCTGGGGAGTTTCTCTTAGCAGAATATGACCTAAAGATATTGAATTCGTTCACACCTGAAACTGAGAGCGAAATTTAGGGGGCACGAACCCACGCAGACTAAAAGAGGGAAAAAGGCTTTGCATGAAACCGCAGCTCAGGTTTGCTCACTGAGTTCAGCATCCCCTTGAGTTGCTCTGGGAGATGTTTGCTGCTGACTCACCAAACCACAGCCTCTGGACCCCACAGGGCTTCAGCTCCTTGGGAATTGTCAGCCAGCTCTGGGAGCACACAGGTCCCCAAATGCTGCTTGGTGGCACCTCTGAAGGCGTGGCTGAGCTTCCCCTTGTGGCATTCCTTCCTCTGGGAGAAGAAAAGGTTCTGGGGAGATCTTAGAGCACCTTCCAGTGCCTAAGGAGGCTTACGAGAAGGTTGGAGCAGGACTTCCGTGAGGATAGGTAGTGATAAGATAAGGGGCAATGGCTTTAAGCTAAAGGAGGGCAGGGATGAATGGGATATTGGGAAGGAATTGTTCCCTGTGAGGGTGAGGAGGCCCTGGCACAGGGTGCCCAGAGAAGCTGTGGCTGTCCCTGGATCCCTGGAAGTGTCCAAGGCCAGGCTGGACAGGGCTGGGAGCAACCTGGGACAGCGGAAGATGTCCCTGCCCATGGCAGGGGTGGGACCGGGGGATTTTTAAGATCCTTTTGAACCTAAACCATTCTGTGGTCTATGTAGGCTGGCAGGCCTCCGGTGTGGAAAATCTAGGGAGAAAGTTTGGAAAAGTAGAATTGCCAGAAAAACACTTGCTGTTTGTTACAGTGGCTCGTGTTGATGGGTTCTCTTGAGTGTCCTTCAGGCATCTCAGTGCCCAACTCTCCTGGACAGGGGAAAATCCTGCTTTTCCACCAGCAAAAGATGTCGTAGGTGGTGTGCCCAAGAAGCCCCAAGACATTTGCACAAAGGCATCAAAGAAAGGAATAAGAGGGGGACAGAATTCAAGAATGGGCAAGATTAAATTGTTCAGCCTGCATAAATTGAGAGTGACATTGCAACGATTCCGGGCTTGCATTAATTCAAGAGCAGCTGGAGTAGAAATGATGTGAATATCAATGGGAATGCACAGAGCTTTTGTATGCCCTGATTGGAATCAAAGAAAGAAATGCCAAACTTAATTCCACGGAGGGCAAACCAAACAGGATCCAGACCAGATGTGTCCTTCTTACGGGTAAGAAATATAGCTCTGAAAAGGCTTTGGACATTTTCAGGGTAACTCTTCCAGAGAAAATGCTGGCAAATGCAGGATTTTACCTGCAGGATTCTACCTGACAATCACCTCTGTAAGAACAAAAAAAGGCTGTCACTCAAGGCTGAATATTTTGATTTTCCTTTTCCATTCTCCTGTGATTTATACATTTCGTGGCTTATGTAAAAGAAGAGGCCGTGGTGATGCCCTGGCAATCATGGCTGTTGTGTGACACAGGGATGCCTTGATTCCCTCATCCCACTGTCACTGCTCCTCCCTGGATGTACCTGACCATCATGACTCCCAATCCCTGGATCTTCCCTGTTCCATGATGGCCTTCCATAATTTCATTCCCAGGCAGGTGCATTACGCTTATTTGATGACTGCCACCCTCAGAAGGGTGACGTCAAAAGTATAGGGGGCGATTTTTCACAAGAACCATAATAATTAACCTCCCACCCTCCGCCTGCTAATGAGGCTCCTGCTCCCAAAAGAGCTCCTGCTCCCAAATGCTCTCAGTCATTTTCCCTGCCTTTAGCTATCTCAGAGATATCTAGACCGAAGAACTTGTCTGGGCTGCTTCTATAATCAGCCCTTGTGTGGGCTGGGGACACAAACATTACCAACTGCTCTGCCAGAGAGGCCGGGATGAACCACTTCCTATGGGAGCACCGTCTATTTACACAGGTGCCACCTTCAGAACTGGCCTGGGGAGCCCAGAGTCATTTAATCCTGCATATTTTTGAGAATCTTGCCCCTTGTCAATGAGCAGAAGCCCAGCAAGTGTGAGAAAGCCCTGCAGACCAGCGCTCACCCAGAGCTGTGCACTGGCACACTCCGATCAGCAGGACCAGAAATTGCTGAGGGCTGGGGTCTCCACAGCTCTGTTTGGAGATGTTGGTCAGCCAGGTGCTGCACTGCTCCCAGGAGGGAACTTCCAGCTTTTCTTTTGTCTCTTCTGGTGAACTCTCTCTTTAACTGTGGTGATGGGAGCCCAAGGAAGCAGCTACAGCTTGAAGGTGTCCCAGGCCTCAGCTTGTAACCAAAAGCTCCCAGCAGCTTTAAGCTGAACTTGTGCCAATCACCACGAATAAAAAGCTCCAGGTGACTTCCATCCTTTAAGGCATTTTGGAACATCATTCTTAAGACTTTTACCAGTTTCACATCTGGAGAGGAAGCTCCTGTCCCCTGAGGAGACAGGTTATATTGTCTTCTTTTAACACTCATTTTTGGGGGGATTTTGACAGCACTCTGTCCTTTGCTGCAGCTTTCCTGTGTGTGCTCACGCTCCTGAGTCATTTGCATCAACTTTGGAGAGTCCTGGGGACTGGTTCAGGGGGCCTTTAGGGCCACAAACACCTAAAGAGGGTCCTCAGACTGGAGGGCACAGCTGTGTTTAACCCCCGAGGTTAAACAGACGCGTTTTCACCTTCTGATGCTTCATTTCTGCCTTTTAACAGGGAGGTAGAGGAGGAACCAACACTGGCCCACCTCAGCAGCTGCTGTGAGGATAAATCCATCCCAGACTGAGTGACAGAAGTCACCTAAGGCACTCTTCAGTGGGGATTTTGCAAGATCTTTCCTTATTTGCCCTATAGGGATGGAAAAAATAAACAACTTCACAGTTTCTTGCCTGAGAAGAAGAGTAATGGAGCTTTCTTATTTTGAGAAAGGTGAACTAACAAAGCCTTTCAACCTGCCAGAATTATAAACAGACTTTCACCCCACATTCCTGCACTTCCCTTGATGTACAGACTGCATCTCGAGCTAGTGAAACTTTGATTTTTCAGTGGTTGCCATATTACTGCCCAGGAGGGTTCAGTGTACGAATGCCATCTGAGCAGACCCTGTTTATAAGACACAGGGAGATTTAGGAACTGTCAAATGCTGAGTGCCAGATTTTGGGGGTGTTTATTTCTAATCTGGGTGCCTTCTGCTGCCAGGTGAATTCAGTGGGGATGTAACTCTGCTCTCCTAGTGAAGTCTAACCAGAGATGGTGTGGTCCCTAGCAAGGTTTGGCTGTTTTCAATCTGACTTCAGATCTCTCATCTCTCTTTTATCAAAAGCTGTCAACACTTATGCACAGGGAACACAAATACCAGCTTCTTCCCTAAATCAGACTGGCCAATTTTACTTCACAATTCCACTTCTTCCCATGGCCAATTTTTGATATTTCATTAGGGTTAGGGTTCTCACACACGGGAAAATTCTGATTATTACAGCTGGACCATTCCTGAGCCCTGCCTGTCCTAACCCAGACCCTCAGATCTGTGTCTCAAAGACACCCAAGCCACCCTTCCCGACGTCATCACTTCCAAAACCGCTGCTCATCTCCACCCCTGGGTGCCCACAAGCCTCACCCCGAAACAGGGTCCTCCACTGAGAATGGGAGCGGAGTAACGCCAAACACCGACACGGTTCGATAGCGTTCTCCTTTACTGCTCAAATCCAGCAGGATTATGTGGCATTTCCAACCAGTCACAAGTTGTCCACGCACTGTAACTAACTCTAGGCTTGGATACTTAGGTAAAATCAAGCCCGTCTGCTTGTCTACTAATTGTTTAACATACGGCAAACAAGTGTCCTCCCTCCTCCCAGCTCGCGGTTATCGCATCCCGTTAAACCTCCCTTTTTCCTCACGGACACCTCAAGGACACTCTCAGCACTAAGTCATGTTAATCTCAGCACTCAGGGCAAGCAGGCCCTGCTAAGTCTGGCTTGTTCACTGCGTTCAGATACCGACCATGTCCATTCTGCTCTAAGAATTCTTCTACACCACCCTGTCCCTTAGGTGGGTGACAGGGCCTCCTGCAGGTGCCAGACACTGCTCCAGTCTGCCCCTGCCTCACAGCTCAGCCCCCACCTGATGCTTCCCTGCCTGGCTCAGCAGCATTCTCATTTTCCAGGATTGGGATAAAGCTCTGTGCCCTTTCCCAAACAGAATGTCTGTGGATGCTGAAATGCTGTTAGCAAGGAAATTTTCTCTTCTTGCATTCATTCTGTGAGGACTTTTCCTTTGCTGTGTAAGCTATGGAAACAATAGATAGGGTTTTTGTAAATAGCATTCATATCTGGTATCTTCTGACCTTGTGGACATTATATTAGGAAAAAACATTTCTAAGTGGGTGTCTGAGACTTTGACCAATCACCCTAGGAGAAGTGTGAGCACTGTTCAATTGCTTTATGGAACTAGAATATATAAATAGTATTGTAAATTTAATAAATAATTCATTCCTCGCTCTGGCCTCCTGCCTCGCTGCATCTCTGAACCCCTGCTTGGAAGCCCACAAATGTCGAACTCTCTGACCTGCAGGACCCTTTCAAGTCTGTTCTTTTCCCGCAGCTGCTGGGGGTGAGAGCCCCTCCAGCGATGCTGCCTCTCTGTGCCAGTCCTGCCTGTGCCCGACACCGTGCAGTGCCGCTGCCCCTCGCACCACACGAGGTCCTGCCGTGGTCTCTGCAGACCCCACCCCATGTCCAGTACGATGAAATGGGGCCTTTCCCTGCACAGCCCTGGGCTTTAGGGGTTATCTCTTCCTGCTACCCAAATCTATGTGTCAGAACGTCCTCCTTCTGACCCAAATCCACCTCACGGATTTGCTCAGGCCGAGATTTTCGGGTGTTATCCAGAGACTTTAAGAACCACACTCACACCAGCAAGTGTAAATGTCCTTTTTCTCTCTCTTAATGAACTTTAAATTGATACAATCCTCTTCTTTTTTCTTTTTTTTTTTTTTTTAATTAATTAGATCCCAGAGTATGCACAAGAGTCTGAATATACTTCTGTGTGGCTCAATTTTTTATTATGCTGCTGGAATCACACAGAAATAGCCTGGTTTTCAAGAAATTATTAGATCCCTGTGGGAAATGAATGTTCTTCTGGTGTTCCATGACAGAATAACTGGAATTTCAGTGATTTGAAATCTCTAGACGTGCCTGAAAATCTCATTCAGAATAACTCTGCGTATTTTTTTTTATATTTAAACTATATTAATTATTCCATTTCTTCCAGCTTTGCAATTCATGCATTATTTTCTTCTGGTCATTAACCAGAACACAGAGGGGTTTAATACCCAGAAATGAGTTTTCCACTTGGATTGAGTCTCTCAAATGCTGCTGAAAGGCACCACAGGTTTCCCAGCTGCCCAGTTCAGGGGACCGGTCCTTCCTGATGGGAAGGACTCTGGGTGTGTTTGGGCAGACAATAATTCCCACTGAGCAAACGCTGTCTCTGACAAATTTGTGGAAGTTATTGCACTTTTATAACTGTTCCATTTGTATTGTTTTATTACTGCATTTTATTATCTCTCCTAACGCCTCTGCTTTCTACCTGCTCTCCAAAGGAGATGGATGATGCATATCCACTACACTATCGAGAGGTGCTTTCTTCCCCTATAACCAATTTTCAGCTAATTTAATACACCTGATTTTCCATTGCCTTACAAGACTGAGTGATATAATTCTTTTGAGCAAGGGAGGCAGCAGCACAGCACGAATCAACCCTCTGTAGCTTTCCAAGGAGATAATACTGCACGGTGGCAGCTTTAACCTTTCCTTTTCCCCCTCATTTTCCTCCTGTCTGATGTCTGTTTTTTATCCAGTGGTCTTATTTGAGAAACAAAATGAGAAAAGAATGTTGCTATTCTTGGAAACCCTCCAAGAGGCTGGGATGAGAGATGGGAGATAGGCAGCATCTCCCTCAAAAGTGTTTTGCAGTGACAGCCATGAAGGTATCCTCACAGCGGTGTTGGGAATGAGATATTGGAGTCTCATTTCCTCCAGTCAGTGATCAGCTTTGCTCAGGAGCACGTGAAGGGACAGATTCTAATAACTGCAGTTAAAAAACAAACCCAAACAACTTTTTCAGCCTTGGCCAAGGGCTGAGATGTGGAGTACGAACACGACCCCACAGTGATTCATCGGAGGAAGCACAAAGCCTCCGACAACGAGGTGATTCATCCTCTCAGTGCTCAGGGTGTTTTGCAGCAACCTCAATTTACTGATTTTGCATTTCCATATCAAATGATCTCCACATGTGCTCACATGTTCATGTGTGTGCAATCAGCTACAGCTCGGAGGGGGCTGGAGACCCCTGCGTCCACTGGAGTTTCTCACTGAAGACAAAGGATCGTGGAAATTGTCTCATTCCAGCCTGGATGGAGCTCTGAGCAACCTGGGATAATGGAAGGTGTCCCTGCCCATGGCAGGGGGTGGATTGAGATGATCTCTAAGGTCCCTTCCACCCCAAGCCCCTCTGTGATTCCCTGATTCCATAAGAAGCCCGACGGCATCCTTGCTGTCAATGACCCTCAAGGAGGATGATGGCAGGAATCACCCAGGGTAATAAAATGGACATTTGGGCTCGTTTTCTATCTTAGATGAGAGTTCTCTGGGAGTGAACTACGTGGATGTAAACATGGGTGATGGCTTTGACAGGAAATGGGCACAGTTCCCATAAACCCAGGAACCTCTAAAGGCACCTACACTCTTCACCCCCCTGGATTTCAGTGGCAGCTGGGTACCCATACATCTCCCAAAAACTGGGCATTAATGTCTTTGATAAAGGTTTCAGTTATCACAGCTTCAGGCAAGGGTGAATTTCCAGTGACCACATGGATGGGTTCTCAGCTCTCAGTCGGTTCATTTCCTTCCAGCCGAGGAGCAGAACAATAAGTACTAACAACGGGCTGGGATATTTTTTATTTCTTCTGACAAAGGCAGTCGCTTGCAATATCTACCAAGAAATAATTAGAGATTCTGGTTTTGTGGTTCGCTTGTTTTCTGCCTCCCTGCCCTTTTATGCAAAGCTCTTTGCTGCAGAGGACACAGCTCGTGCTGATGCAAATTCGGGGCAAGCAGCTGCTATTTAACCCCAGAGCTGGAGAGAATTGATGCAACACTGGTCAGAAGACATGAAACAGCGAACTGTGCTCTGGGAATCAGCATCATCGGGCAGGTGAGAGTGTGAAAGGGTGTGCAGGGTGATGTTGTTATGTTTGAAAGCACGTCACCACCTCCGAGCCAGAACATACAGCCAGAGTACCCCAAAACACCTCTTTAATGGGGAGAGCCCCATCCCTGGAAGTGTCCAAGGTGAGGCTGGACGGGGCTTGGAGCAACCTGGGATAGTGGAAGGTGTCCCTGCCCACGGAAGGGGATGGGACAGGATGATCTTTAAGGCCCCTTCCAACCCAAACCATCCTGGGATTCTGGGATTATGGGCCCTTCCCAGGAGATTCCAGCATTTCCAGCTCACCCTGTGGGTTCGCAGTGCTGTGCTCATGGGCTGACCAGATTTACCTCAGAACACACCAGGCCTGGTTTTATCTGGATCTCACTTCTCTACGCAGGGGATTCATTTGGCCCATTTTCCCTCAGGGACATCACTGATCTCGTTCCTCTTGCAGCCATCACCACCACATGGTTGTTCTTAACAAGTTTAGTGCAGGTGTTTTTCTGGTTGAAGAGCTGGCCTGCAAACCAGGTGTGAGTGTAAAGGCCTGAGAGCTCCCTGAGAACTGAGCCTTCCTCATGGCACCACACACGAGCTGACACCCTACAAACTACCCCACCATCACTCTCAGGAATATCATCTGCCTCAGTCAGGAATGAATCTGCCCAGTCATGAGCAGGAGTTGCTGAACTGCCTGGTCTAGAGTCACTGCAAGACCTTGGGAATTTGGATTTTCCTGCATTTCGGAGCTGTCACATTGTTGAAGAGGGCCAGAGAGAAATTACTTTGGCAGGGGATCTCCATGTGCTGCTTCCCAAAGAGTGGATTTGCTGCTCTGCACTTGCTGCCTTAAGGGGTCAAATGAACTTTCACAGGCAAGACTTTGTAAAACTTTCCTATATAATCAAGATTAATTCCCAGAACAAGAACCTCTGCTGCTTGTGGCTGTCCAGAAGTTTTGCATCCACCAAGAAGGACCCAGCAGGTGAGGATCCACCTCATCCAGCCTGCCAGGTCTGACCAAGTGAGACCATTTTCTCATCCCTTTGTCTCTGGTTAAAACAGGCAGGTTGTGCCTGTTCCCATGGTGATAAGGGATGCTCTGAAAAACACTGTTTTGCAAACCTGTAGAAGCCTTTGTAGTGCTGTGCTCCAGTGATTTTATTAAAGATAGTGGTAATGATAGGAAAATGCCACAGCTCTGCGATGTCAGGGGTGTAAAGAACAATTGGATTAAAATTGAAAAGTTCCACCTTTTATCTGGGAGGCCACGAGCCCAAATCAGAGGAAACTGGAGGATACACTCAATAAATGCCTGGTTTTTCTGTTCTGGTAGTCTTCACAGGGAATTTCTTGTTGCTCTCTACTGAAGGCAAGGTGCTGAGCTGGATGGACCATTGGTAAGATCCTCTTTGCCCTCTCTGATGTCCTTGTAATATCAAATTGGGAATAGCGGAGACAAATAACCCAGGATTTTTTTTTCCTATTAAATAAATTAACTGGCTTGCAGGGATGTGATTCAAAAGGAGACCCACATCCAGCTGGGAACATTGTCAGAAACACTCAGGTATCTCTGGAGCTGGACTGCCAGAAAGCCAGGACTTATCCCACAGAAAATATGCAGGGTTAGGAATGAGTGGTCCTTTAACACTGGAATAGAGTAGGAATGTTTTCAGATAAACAAATCTCATCTGAGTTCTGTGCAAAGCCAGGGTGATAGTCCCAGGCCAGGACAGGATAGAAGTGAGCAGGAATTCCCTGACTGCAGATAAACCTGGGATTGCAGACACCCTGCCTGGGCACATCCCAACCTCTGTGTCCAGCTACTTCGGTGTCACCGCTTCCCTTCTGCCTTGAACTTGCATCCTGCATCAGAAATGTGCTTCTGACACATTTCTATGATATCCTTCAATGAAAATCTCACCCAGACATCTGCAGACCTCCACAGACGAGCGTAGGCATAGAATTATAGAATATCTTGAGCTGCAAGGGATCCATAAGGATTGAGTTTAGCTCCCTGCTCCTCCCAGGAGTGCCCAACATGAACTCCTATGACCAAGAGGATCCTCCAGATGTTCCTTTACCCTTGGACAGGGTTAGTGCTGTGGGGAGCCTGCTCCAGTAATCAGCCACCCTCTCAGGTGGAGAGGAAAGGAAAAGAGCCTTTCCCTGATGTCCAGTCTGAATTTCCCCTGCTGCAGCTCCGTTCCCTTTCCTCCTGTGTTGTGCTGGTCACCAAGGGGGGATCAGCAGCTCCTGCCCTGCTGCCTTTCGTGAGGAAGCTGTGGAGTGCCATGAGTCCTGCCTCAACCTTCTGTTCTCCAGCCTGAACAAACCAAGCGACCTCAGATGTTCCTCCTCAGTCCTGCCTTGGTGCCTTTTTCACCACCTTGGCTGCCATCCCCTGGACACACCCTGAGAGTCCAGTGTCCCTCTCCTGCTGAGGTGCCCAAAAGCGCTCCCAGGGCTCGAGGTGGGGCTGCACCAGTGCGGGGCAGAGCAGGTCCATCTCCTCCCTCCCTCCCCTGGCCGGGGATGCTGTGCTGGGGACACCCCAGGGCACAGCTGGGCTGCCTACAGGTGGATGCAGAGCTCCGGAGGTCGCTCCCTGTTGGGAGGCAGGAGAGGTTTCAGCGCTCAACAGGAAGGCAGAGCTCGGGGCGACTCCCTGAGCCCAACTGCAGCTGCACGGAGTATAAAATGAAAGAGAATTTGCATATCTCCCCATTTCACAGCGAGCTGGCAGCAGGGCGGGGGACCCGGGGCGGGGGATCTTGGTGCCTCTTCACCTTCTGACATCAGAAACCTCGGCTGCAGCGCACGGACCTCGGCGGAGAAATCCCTGAGCAAGAACATGAAGCTCCTTCCCCTGCTCACAGCTGCGTCCTGCCTCACGCCCCCGGGGCCCTCTTTCTTTGTGCAGCAAGTGATGAAGTTTTTTTTCCAGATCACATGAGCCAGGATGAAGGGGGAAAATCCTGCCAGGAGCAGAGATGGGCTGCAACTTGAACCCGATCGAGGGGAGACACAGAGCAGTGCCTGGAGAGCTATATAAGAATGTGCCAGGCACAAGAGCAAACACTTTCTCAGGTGAAGGACTCGCATGAATCAGCCATGGATGTCAATGAAGGCACTGTTTCCAGGAGGCTTGGAGCCACTAACAAAGCGCGTTTGTATTTCATCATCGCCACCCTGGGTATATTGCTCGTCTTTGCCTTGGCCACCATCATGGTCCTGGTCGTCCAGAGGACGGTAAGAGATTGATTCACTGGCTCTTTTCTCTTCTCTTTCTCTTCTCTTTCTCTTCTCTTCTCTTTCTCTTCTCTTTCTCTTCTCCCTTTCCTTTCCTTTACTTTTTTTTCCTTTCTTTTCCCTCCTCTCCTTTCCTTTCCTTCCTTTTCTTTTCCTTTCCTTTCCATTCCTTTCCTTTCCGTGGCCAGAACAACTGTTCCTACCTCTCTTATAAATGCACACACACGATTTAGGGGAAAGATGAAACACAGAGAAAAGAACTTCAGAAAAGGAGGACCTTTCTCCAATGACAGCATTTAATTTTGGCAGTCAGGAAAATTAATCTACCAGCACCAGAGGTTTATGTCCAAAAAGGAGACAGAGGAGTCCCGTTACTTTATTCGCATAAAGGGAGAGGCCATGGGGCATTCCCCTGGGGTCTCTCCAATTTTTGGAGGACGCAGCCTCCTTTTTATCCTAATTTCCCGACCGCATTTTCCCCCTCTCTTTCCGCATTGGCTGAGGAACTTGAGAGGTACAGTCTTCCCAGAATGCCTAATGTTTAAGATTCCCTTTTAATGTATACCCCCCTTTGCCCTTTTTTAATTCCTATGGAACTTATGGTTCTCCTCATTGTTTATTTGCAGACCTACCGTTTACTGATAAAGACAAATCTCTCTTTCCATTCATCAGTCAGTGGAATCCTTTATCTCTTAGTGCTGGTTTTTATCTACTAGCCGGCCTACAGTTTATTTGCAAAGACCAGTCCCTCATTCCTTTCAGCATGCAGTTCCTACTCTGTAAATGCAAAGAGAAAGCTCCTGACCCGAGGGGCCAACCAGCCCCTGTCCTGCCGGGTTTGATGTGTGTCTCCTGCTGGTTCTTTGGGGAGCAACCACTGTTTGAGACAGTTTGGTCCGGTCTGGTCCTCTGAAACAGTGATGGATCCCAGCAGGGGACACGCCACAGCCCTGTGTGACACGCTGTGCTGATGTGCTGAGGCACAGCTGTCCTGAAGCACCCAGAGCACTGGTGGGGCCCAGGAACTCCCTCCTGCTCCCTGTCCTGTCAGTCCTGCCTTGGGTGGGATTTTTAATGCACAACCAGAGCTGTAGAAGGGATATGAGTGACACGAGGTCACACACAAACAACTTTTCTCTCTGCCCACAGGCATTTTTAACCCCTTAAAATAAAAGATTGCTCTTGACTGGATCTGGGGTTGAATGGGGAACCAGTGACAGCCAGAGCAGAGATAGGTGGTTGTGAGGATAAAAAGTGAATTTCTGACCTTGTAGGGGCATTGCCATCAACTTTACCAAGGTAAAATGCCAGGTTAGAAGTTTTATAGGCTCTGAAATCTTATTGCAAAAATCAAAGTGCTGAAGTGCCTCCACTACTGTTCATAGAGGGAAAGCTTCAGCGCAGGGCTGCTGAAGGAACTGGCCATGGAAAACAAAATATGATCCTTTGACTCAATATTTTCTCTTGCTAAATTTGCCCTGTGCAATTTGTGTGCCCGTGTATGCACATTACCCAGAAATTAAACCAGGAAGGCTTGACTGATCCTCCTTCAAGAGAGGAATCATTTACCTGTAATCAATGTTCTCCCAAAAGAGAAGCACTTTGAGGACAGTTAACATGAGACATAGGGCTTTTTAAGTGAGAAATAGTGGGATATCAAGGGAGATCTTTAAAATAACAGTCTGGGTAATTACAGACTTGCCACAGCTTTGCTGTATAATGAGGCTTTCATTTGTACTGATTATGGAAGTAAGCATTAAATCACCTCTCCATCAGGGCAAAGCAGTTACAGGAGTTGCCAGAGGAACAAGATTGCTGAAAGAGCCAAGGTTTTGACTTAAAAGAGTAATGACACTATTGCAGCTGCTTTGAAAACGAGCTTGGCTGAAGGAGGAAATACGAAGCTGAGGGGTGTGAGGAACAAATAAAATCAAGCAGCAATTTTACGCTCTGAGGAGAATTTGGCAGTAAAACACAAATTGTGTTTTGCTCTCAGGGAGTTCAGAAGCAGAACAATCATCCCCCATCCGTGGCTGCTCCTGAATTCCCAGAGCAGAGAACAAGTGCTGGTTCTTTGGGACAGGTTCCACAGGGAACTCCAGGCTTGCTCCAAAAACACTTCAGCTCTTGGCTGCACTGTCAGAGTAGGGCTGGGCACAGAATCTTTTGGGGATCACAACTCTGGTTGGGCTGAGCATCTCCAGCACTGACTCCAGCAGCTGCCAGGACCTGAGGGGCTGGGGAATCCTTGGAGCCCTGTGGATACTGAGTTGCTGTAGGCATCAGAGCATCACCAGCTGACTTCATTATTTTCTTTATAACTGACAAAAGGACCAACATTTTTGTGTGATCATCTCCTTGGGACAATCAGGTTTTCTCTCCAGATGTTAGCAGACGTTAGCAGTGTGAGTGGTCCCTGAGGTCAGGGGCAACTTCACACCCTCCTTATGCTGAGCTTTCATTTCCCTGTGTTCCAAGGGGTGCTGGAGGGTCCCAGGGACAATGCAGGCGTTGGGCCCTTGGGTGTCACTGCGCTAAGAGGACAGGATCACAGGATCGTGGTGACAGGATCACTCTGTCCCTGCCCCCATCACAGGCACAGGCTGCTTGTCTGCCTTTTGATGAACTCGTAATTGCCTAGTTTAAGCTGAAGGAAGACAGACTGGAAAAGGAAAATCAAACTCTGCAGAAACCAGGCACTCGCAACACCCACAATCTGAGTGCTCCAGAGAAGGGAAACACAACATGAAAGGCCGAATGAAAAAGGCAACTATGATTCAAAGCTCCTTCCGTGAATCCTACAGCACCTCTAATAGACATTATCACACCTCCCCACTTTCCAGCACCCCAAGAAATTTCCTTTACGCCTTGTTTTCAACAAGGGTGGCACAGCACGTTAGTGCCACACCTGGCAAGGGTCAGTTTTGGAGCTAAACTCTGTTTTTTGGAACTATTTGCAGTGCTGAAGTCAGTTCATTTCTTCAGCTTCCATCTGCAGAACCCCTTGGCTTCAGGCCATTGCCAGTCTTTTACAAGTGACTCAGTTTTCCTCTGGAATGAGAATAATCTGTGTAAGGTGGTCTGGAGCCATCATTTTTCATCTTAACGCTGTTTATAAGTGTGTTAAACCCTCCACCCTTCTGCCTGCTGCCTTCACTGCTGAATATATGTGTATATACACACCTCTGGAGATACTGGTGTGTGTAGAGAGAGATGGGAAACCAGTGACAGGGAATGGTGCAGGAAGGGCTGGAAAATGTCATTTTAAGACACACAGAGCCTCACAAGTCTGTACTGGAGGATGTAGCAGACACCTGGGCACCCTCATTAACAAATTCTAGGTGAATGTCTGCAGTCCATGATCTGGGTTAGTCCATCACTGCTCTGGATTTTATGGACTTCATATATTTAACCTCTAAATTGCATGGGAAAACCTTTTAGCAGCAATGTGGCAAATGCTAAAGGTGAGAGCAGGTTTTTCTGTTTGTTCATCTGGTCTTCAAGGCTGTTAAAAACCTTTAGCAGTGGATCTGTGGCCAGGAGTCACTCTTACAGCACCCAGCATGATCCTGCACTATTTACTGGGGGTTTAGATCTCCTTAAAACTCATTTTGGCCCTGGGTGCCCCAATCGGGGCCTCTTGGCCCCCTCTTGTGGCAACCCTGACAGAAAGAAAATAAAATAAAATTTAAAAAATAAAACTACGTTAAAATACAGAAAATGCCCCTAAAAGCAGCTTTTCCATTTGTTGAGCACTGCGGGAAATCCACGGAGGCATTTTAGAGGAAAATGCGGTGGCCCAGCTGTGCTGTGGTGTTCTGGCAGTGACAGTCACCTGCTGTCTGGAGGTGCCACTTTAATAGCTGTGGTCAGCACAGGACAAACTGGTTTTCAGCCGGGCTCTGTTTCCTGCGAGGCTCGTTGTCAGACGAGCCACGGGGACTCTGTGCTCTGTTTCTGGGCTTTTCATGCCCAGCTTCGACCTCTGCCTCTTGGCACCTCAGGAGGAAGTGCCCACCTTCCTTCCTCCCCAGCCAGAGCTGGGTCATGGAATAAATCCCAGAGTCACTGAGGCTGGAAAAGCCCTCTCAGACCAACATGAGACCAACCCCCACCTTGTCCCCAGCCCAGAGCCCTGAGTGCCACCTCCAGGCCTTCCTTGGGCACCCCCAGGGATGGGCACTCCAAACCTCCCTGGGCCTTCCCAGGCCTGACCACCCTTTCCATGGAGAAATTCCTCCTGACACCATGATGGTTTGAGGCTGAGCAGAAAAACAGGAGAGCCTTGGGGCTTCTTTTTAAACCGAAGAACTTCCTCGGAGGGCAGGGGACCAAAGAGCTCTTCCCCACGGAGCTGCAGGATGGACTCTTGAGCCCAGGCCCACTGTGAGGGACTGTGGTTTGGAGAGTGTTTCCTTGGACTTTCTAGGGGTAGGTAAAGACTTCAGAGAATCCCAGACTGGTTTGGGTTGGAAAGGACCTTAAAGATTATCTTGTTCCACCCCCTGCCATGCCCAGGGACACCTTCCACTGTCCCAGGCTGCTCCAAGCTCCATCCCGCCTGGCCTTGGACACTCCCAGGGATCCAGGGACAGCCACAGCTGCCCTGGGCACCCTGTGCCAGGGCCTCCCCACCCTCCCCACGGTGGTCAGAGGTGTCTGGTTCAATGAATATTCACCATTGTGACACAGGAATTTAGAATGACCCTTTATTCTGTCTCAGCTTGAGAAAATTTCTCGTAAAATGATTAAGGGAATGAAGAAATAAATCACTTTCACTGGCACCTGATTATCATTTTCTCTAATAAAGCAAACTGAAATTATTCTGCTTGCTGAGTAAAGACTGAGCTCCTTCATCATCAGCCCCCAGATCACTCCAGACAGGGTGAAATCCGTTGTCTTGAATTCTTTCTGAGCTGGCACTGGAGAATTTAATCTGTTTGGGCTCCTCCTGTGTGCCTCTTTGCATTCCAAATGACAGCATTGCATGCAATATTCTTGCTGCTGGAAAAGAAAGAAATAATACTGGTAATATTTCAAAGGAAGTCCTAAAGGTTTATTTCAGTATCTACTCAATTGTCACTAAAATAAATTGCTTTGATATGTGCTGGTTTTACTCACTGGGAGCGTTCCCAGGTGAGAACACAATGCCTTTAGTCCATTTTAGTTTTGTTTTTATGCCCTGAGTGCAGAGCAGGCTCTGAGCCATCAGCAAGGCAAACACCTCCCTGGCTGCCTGATTTCACTGAGTGCGATCTCACTGGGGGCAGAGCATCCTTCTTCTGTCACCTAAAATACCTTGAGTTCTCCACAGAGAGCAGGAATGTTCAGATGTTGCATTGGACTGTGGGCTTCCAAGCAGGGGTTCAGAGATGCAGCGAGGCAGGAGTCAGAGCGAGGAATGAATTATTTATTAAATTTACAATACCATTTATATATTCTAGTTCCATAAAGCGATTGAACAGTGCTCACACTTCTCCTAGGGTGATTGGTCAAAGTCTCAGACACCCACTTAGAAATGTTTTTTCCTAATATAATGTCCACAAGGTCAGAAGATACCAGATATGAATGCTATTTACAAAAATCCTATTTATTGTTTACATAGCTTACACAGCAAAGGAAAAGTTCTCACAGAATGAATGCAAGAAGAGAAAATTTCCCTGCTAACAGCATTTCAGCATCCACATTGGACAGCAACATTTCCCTGTGCCCTGAGTGTGTGTGAGAGGGCAGGCGGGGCAGGGGGCCAAGGAAGGAGCTGACAGGTCCTGGCAGAGATTCCTGGGAGTGTTTCCAACCCAAATCCTTCTCAGTTTCACATTTGGTGATACGTGATGAGATCCATGAGAGTTCCCAAGGGAGGATGTTGTGTCAGGGAGCAAAAGCTTGGAAATATCTGTTCTTTCAAATTACATCTCTGGGTCCCTGTTCTCCTGCCCAGCACCTTCCTGCCCAGCTCAGGAAGGTCACCTGGAGAAACACCAGCTCAGCAGGTGACTCTGCCCTGCCTTACACAGGTGTGGGGAGAGAAAATGAACAAATTCCAGATCTCCAAATTCCTGGAGAATCCCAGCATCGTTTAAATTGGGAAAGAGCCCAAAGATCGGTGAGTTTCTCAATTAACCTGTCACTGCCCAGTCCACCTGGGAGCAGCTCTGCCACCTCTGCAGGACACAGCATTTGGCATCAGACCAAAGGATAACAACTCTTTGCAGGGAGCAGACGCAGCTCCACACTTCAGCATGGTTCAAAACGTGGCCAAGTGAGGCCAAAATCTAATTAAAAATATTCCTAAACATTTAAGATTAGAACATTAATTATCGCAAACAGACCCAACACAGCTTCTCTTCCTGTCCAACCACCTTCCTTCTCCCCTCACCACCCATTTATCCACTTCACACACAGAAATGAGGTGTTTATGCTGCAACACCACAATGGAGGAAGCTGTTCCCCACCACAGGAGTGCCCAGTTTCTCCCAGGAGATACCAGATGTTCTGTTAAAGCTGGTAGAGCTTCCCAAATTTCTCCTTCCTGGATATCCTGGTGGGTCACTGAACAGCTCCCCAGGGAAGTGCTCAGGGCACTGAGTCTGACAGGGCTCAAGGTGCCCCTGGAAGGGGTTTTTAGTCCTACGGTTTAGTTTTGGGTAAGTGAGGAGCAGGGAGAAGGACTTCATGATCCTAACGGATCCCTTCCGACTCCAGGCACCAACGTGCTAAGCTGGACCTGGCCTGATTAGCCTGCACAATTAGCCCAGGTCATTTCTACCCAGGTAAGAGGAGCTGGTTCAGCCCAGCCTGAGCAAAACGCACTCCCTGACAGTGAAATCGCTGTGGGATCACCCAGTGTGACAGTGAAGGGATGTGACACACAGTGAGGAACTCCCAGCGCTCTCCTCAGCTGTTGGGAGAATATTTTGCTCCTTGAGGGCATTGCTGGACATTTATGAGCTGCCGGTGACTCTGGGGTGTGTGTTTGGGTGACAGAAAGGTGTCATCAGAGGAATCCTGCTGCATTTCACCCCTGGAGCTGGTTTTCTGGGAATTTCTCATGTCATGCTGATTGAGGACAATTTCCTGTGCCATTTTCACCCCTGGTTTTACATCTCAGCAGGAAGTAGGAGGAGAGGTGAGGCAGGACATCACCGTCATGCTCAGGCCTCAGCTCTACAGCTTTAAATATCTTTCCCATGGATAAGCACTGGATCTCCAGGTTGTCCAGTCCCACTCTGTCCTACTCTCTTCAAGCTTTGCAAGCCACAGAGTGGGGCTTTTGGGACTTGTCCTTCTCAAACAGCCCCAACAGAACCCACACAATTTTCTTACTGCACTGGGAGAATCTGGCTCTGTCAGAAATGTAGATTTTCTATGTTATAAATTAAAAAAAAAAAAAAAGGAAACATTGCAGATCCACAGTTGCACGTGAAATGGCTGTTTTCTATTCCCAGAATAATCCATCTCTTCTCTTCTTCTCTTTCAGGCAGCTGATCCTGCCGTGGAGGGCATCAAAAAACCCATCAGGACAGGTAAGACCCCTAAACAATACAGGGAGTTTGTCACATCTGTAATGCAAATATTGCCTAGGATCACAAATAAGCCGGTTGTGCACATCTTGAAGACTCATCTTGGTGAGGAGCCAAAGTCGTGGGGGAAAAAAATGAAAATAAGAAAAAAGCTTTCAAATTACTCAGTACATCCAGGAACCAGTGCATGGCTGAGGAAATAACAAATATTTCTGAATGTGCCCTGGGGGGTCTGTTCAAAAGAGGTTTTTGCCAGGAGATGTGAACATCACTCTGATTTTAAGGTCTTTTTTTATGTGCTGGCTCTTGAAAATGTGTGTAAAGTCCTTTTCTTCATGAGGTAGGGGTGAAAATGCATTCCACGTATTCCAAAACAGATCCTGGTTTGTGGGGAAAAGGGAGAAGGGAACGGGTGAGTTGAGAAGGGCCAAGGGGAGAACAGCAGCAAAAGGCACAGAGCAAGGGATTGAAATGGGGAAGATCTGTCTCACGGAGACAATTCCCCAGGACTCTGCTTTCCCTTAGCGTAGATCAGGAGCGCTGTTTGCATCACTGACAGTGCCTCGCACGGCTCTCAGCACCAATATTTGACTCCTTGCACGTGCAGGTTCATAGCCAGGCCCAGAGCGCAGGAGATGCCGTTGCCACCCACCACAGATGGGGAAATGAAGCCCCGGGTTCATCCAGAGGTGGAGCAGAACGGGAAACTGGAGGGCACTGGGATTGTTCAGCTGGAGCAGGCTGAGGGCAGAGCTCCCCGGGGCTGCAGCTCCTCCCGAGGGCAGCTCCCATCTCTGCTCTGGGACAGGGACAGCACCCAGGGAACGGCTGGAGCTGGGCCAGGGCAGGCTCAGGCTGGAGAGCAGGGAAAGGTTCTTCCCCCAGAGGTGCTGGGCACTGCCAGGCTCCCCAGGGAATGGGCACGGCCCCGAGGCTGCCAGAGCTCCAGGAGCATTTGGGCAGCGCTGCCAGGGATGCCCAGGGTGGGGTTGTTGGGGGGTCTGGGCAGGGCTGGGCTGGGCTGGATGATCCTGGTGGGTCCCTTCCAGCTCGGGATATTCTGTGATTCCAGAATTCTAAGGAAGAGGAGCCCAAGGGCTGGAGAGTCCCAATCCCACAATCACCTTTTCTGCAGCTGTGTTTTTCCAGCTTTTGGGCACCACTTACTCCATTTTGGATAACTTTTGAATCCGAGACTCTCCCACATTGCTCTTGTTTCATAGCCCACAGTTCCCAAAGCAGTCCCTGCGTGTCACCGTGTCCTTCCTGAGAGCTTCACATCTAGCCTGAACATCATTTTTTTAATGTTTTAAAATTCCTGTAACCTGGAGGAATTTTCTTTTCCCCTTAGGCTCTTCCTACAGCACCTTAAACACTGCTTTCTCTCTAGCAACCTAAGCATCATCCCCTTACATCTTCTTAAGCATTTCTCAAGTGTTTTTGTGCTTTATTTTGTATCTGAAGAGGCTCAGAAATAGAGCAGGATCTGAAGGTGTGGAGCCTTGTGATCCACAGAGGAGGAGCCACAGAGATTGTATCTGTAGGTCAGCGCTTTTCAGAGCAAAGCACAGGGGGAAGGGGCGTTCCCAGGGCAGGGAGAGAGAGATGTCACTGGTCCAAAAATCCATTTATATTTATATTTATATTTATATTTATATTTATATTTATATTTATATTTATATTTATATTTATATTCATATTTATATTTACATTTAAATTTACATTCACATCTACATTCACATGTACATTTTCATGAAAGAAANTATTTATATTTATGTTTATATTTACATTCACATCTACATGAAAGAAAATCATATATATACACACATATATACCATGTATAAACTATATATCTCATCAACCATATATAAACCATATATATTTTTTTATATATATGGTTTTATTTCAAATCAATCAAACTGTGCCAGTTGTTTTTTCTCCTCACCAGCAGCTGGCAGGTGCCAGGAAGGAGCAATGTGCTCTCCAGGAGTGGCCAGGATGCTGTTTCACCAGCCAGAACATTGTTGTCTTTAGGTCCATATCAGTCCCAGGCATCCTCTTGCTCTGAATTTCCAAATTCTGCTGCTAAGTCTGAGATGGTGCCATTAGTGAAGGACAGAAGGGAGGATGATAGTGAGACCCCACATCAGGAAGAGCTGCTGAAAGCTGGTGTTAGTGGATTTAAAGGCACCCCTGAGTGCCCATCAGTCTCTGTAGGAGGGTAACAGAGCACTCAAATGTGAGCAGATTGCCAGAGCCTTTTATTTTCCTCTTAAAATGCATAAAGCAGAGCTTGTTAATTAATATGCCCAGTGAGTAATTTACTGAGGGCCCTTCACAGGGAGCTTTGTCAGCTGCTGCCTGGGCAACCAAGCAGGGACTTGTGGCAACTGCTGCAAGGTCCACCTGGAGACAGGAGCAGGAGAAACACTCAGGAAGGGGACTGTGGTGAAGCTGGAGCTGCCATGATTTCGGTTTGGATCCGTGTCTGCCTCCCAGGCAGCCCAGATGTAAACTGGGTGTGTTTGGTACCCATGAACCAGCGCTACTGCGTTCTTAAAATGGGCAAGGCAGCGAGAAACCAGCGTTGCCCAGCTGCCAGCTGGGTGCTCAGCCTGGCTCCAGCCCTGTGCCAGTGCCAGCATCTCAGAGATGCTCCTGGGGACACAGCCCCGTCCCTGGAAGTGTCCAAGGCCAGGTTGGACAGGGCTTGGAGCACCCTGGGACAGTGGAAGGCCCCTGCCCACGGATGATCTTTAAGGTCCTTCCCAATCCAAACCATTCCATGATCCTGTGACACAACAATTCCTTCTTGGGTCCGGCTGAGGTCACTCAGGCAGAGACTCCACCGAGATGGGCAGGAGCCCAGAGCCAGCCACAGCACTGAATGAACTGTGTCTTATTGAAGCAGGAAAATGCAATTATTTAATTTAAATCTCCAACGAGATTATGTTCTATTGTTAGCTAAACACCAGTGGGCACTAAAGCAGATTTATGGGAGGTTTACAGCCCTGACTCAGCTGTCAGGCCCCAGTGGATGGGTTGCAGGAATGCACAGGCACAGGCTGAGAGCGGTGCAGTGTCAGCTCATTAAATGTTTGTGTGAAAAATGGGATCAGCTTCCTCAAATCCTCCGTGCCACTGTCGGTGCAGTACCTGAGCAATGGGGGGAAGGAATTAAATCCATCACGAACTAAGTGTTTGTGAAATGTTCTTTCCGTGGAAGCATTTCTCTGCAGAAACTCATCCCCATTTCACAAATAACAAATCATGTATTAGTATGGATCTGAGGGGTATTGTTATGTTCATTTTTTAGAGGGAAAATGAACTCACAGACAAATTGATGACCTGGAAAGGTGCAGCCCTCATCATCTCCTTGCTGGCCTCTCTGAGCCTCATTTCCCTGGGAATTGTGCAATCCTGGGCTGATGGCTTTTCTTGTTATTTGAACTGCAAGGATTTGGTATCAAAATCTCTTCTCATTTACAGAAGGAGAAAACCAAAAAAACCTGCAGATACAAATGAACACACACACATATTATTTATAGATATTTTTCTCTGGCACTGAACTGAACGGGAAAAGAAATCCAGCATCCAGCACCCCACTCCCAGTTTCAATGGGAAATATGTTCCCAAATAAAAATCTGGCTCTGAGAAATTAATATAAGACAGGTGACGGTCACAAACTTGCTACTGTAGAGAAAATCAGGCTGAAGTCAATGAGCCAAGAAGCCTTTTCAGATTTGCAGCAATATCTCAGAGGGCAGTTAGGCCTTCTGCAACTAAATCTGATCTTTTCCAGAATGGAAATATCCCCACATTATGAGGAGCAGCTGAGGGAGCTGGAGAAGGGGCTCAGCCTGGAGAAAAGGAGGCTCAGGGGGGACCTTGTGGCTCTGCACAACGCCCTGACAGGAGGGGGCAGCCGGGGGGGTCGGGCTCTGCTCCCAGGGAACAGGGACCGGAGGAGAGGGAACGGCCTCAGGCTGGGCCAGGGGAGCCTCAGGAGGGACATCAGCAGGAATTTCCTCATGGAAAGGGTGGTCAGGCCCTGGCAGGGGCTGCGCAGGGAGGTTTGGAGTGCTCATCCCTGGAGGTGCCTAAGGAAAGCCTGGACATGGCACTGAGGGTTCTGGGCTGGGGACAAGGTGGGGATCGGGCACGGGCTGGATTTGATGGTCTGGGAGAGCTTTTCCAACCTCACTGACCCTGTGATTCTTTGATGACATTGCAGGGCAGCAGACACCATCCCATGGCAGTGGGTTCCTCAGAAACGGGTATTTCACACTTAGACCAGGAAGGATTTTCCCTCCTCAGCCTCAGCCCAGGGAGGTGTCTCTGTGCATAAATGCAACCCTGCCTGGGGTCCGTCTGCCCTCCCGAGGCCAGGGCAGAGGAGCTGTGGTTGTTTGAAAAATTTGGGCAAGCCTGGGCTTGCAAATGCTGGAAAGAATGCAGAGGCTTCCTCCGGGCCAGCATCCAGGGGAGCTGCAGCACACACATCCCGCGGGTCACAGCAGGGGCTCGAGGCTTAGCTCTTTACACGTGGGGTGATTGGTACTGCCCAGAATGCTGAGTGCTGGGTCTTCCCTCTCTCCAATACCTGAAACACGAGCTATAGATGAATATATATATATAAAAATATATATACACACACACACATATATATATATATATGTATGTGAATAGCTCATGGCATTATGTGACCTATGCTACACTGACAAGCAGGCAGAGATTTGAAGAGTTTTGACCTAAAATTCCACAGGTTTTGCAGTACTCAGGTGTGCACTGAGGAATTCATGAGAGTTTCTTCCTAAATCTGGTGGGGGGAAAGGGGATATTTCTTGAATTTCTGTTTCTGGAAGGAAGGCTGGCAGCTGAGTTCAGTCCTGGGGCTCTCGGGGACCAAAGGCTCTCAGGGTGTGTGACAGGCACAGGCAGGAGCGGAGCCCAGGGCTCTGTCACGGAGCCCAGGAGGGGATGGCACCCCGCTGCCACGCTGTCACAGCATCACAAGGCTGGGCCACTCCTCTGGCTGCTGTTTGCAGGGCACTGAGCTGGCAGGAGAGAGCTAAAATTAGCTACAGGGACTTCAGGGAGTGGCTGCTGAGAAATAAAATGAGGCAAATTCTGCTAAGGCTGGCTTGCTGACAGAGATGTGTGACATCACCTCACCTAATTCCATAAGCACTTCAATCCACGGGGGTCACAGAGGAATCAAAAGCTGCTTGTTGCCTGCTTTTACTTCTTTACTTCATAAAATAATTCAGGGTTTTGCCCTGCTCCTGTGCCTGCCCACACTCAGCCCCCAGGCGGAGGTCAGGGCACCCCCACGGCAGTGGAATGTCACCAGGGGATGGCTGGAACCAGGACAAGCCTCAGGAGCCCCACTCGAGGGGCTTTCCATGTCTGGGTAGCAGCACCTTCCATGCTGACAAAGCCACTTTCAGCTCGTGGTTTCGGTGTCCTTTGTTGGTGCTCCTGCCAGGCCCATCTCAGACTGGGGAAACCGAGGCAGCCAGCAGAGAGCACTTCCCAGCACACTCACAGCCCTGTCTGGCAGCTGCCCATGTGTCCTCATGTCCCAGAGCCCTTGGCTGCCTCCTGACCGGACAAGGTGCTGCTGTGTTTTGATGCTCTCAGAGAACCTCAAGGGTTCATTCTGCACCTTGGGGGGAAATCCTAGGGACTCAGTGAAGTTGCAGCTTCTCTGAGATCCATTTCAGTCTCATTTCACAGCCCCTTTGGCTCAGTGGGGAAAAGCTGCATGAAGCTCCTGGAAATAGTCAGGCTCTTTTCCTCGGGGCTGCACCCTCTGGATGCCCATCCTACGGTAAAACGGGTCAAAAAGACAAAAATAAGTTATCTCCTGATATCTTCTTTCGAACTTCCCACTGAGACCCCTCCCTTATCAGCAGCTTTCCTTGAAGCAGAAGATCTGCAGTGCCTGTGCCTCACAGCACGCAAGGAAACCAGTGTGGTCTCCTTGATATACACACACACACATAGCTTCGTCAGCCCCAAATGTAGCTTTGTCTTTCCTTCTCCTCGCAGTATTTTTAAGGTCATTTCATCCCATTGACTGCAGAGGGATCACCTCTGATTTACACCGTGACTCCTGCAAAGCCAATTAGGTGATGTGAGTACACCCATCGATCAGCTCTGGTAATTTCAGCCTCTCCTGGCTTGAGCTGAAATGTTTCAGATAAAAGAATTAACTTGAGAAATAAAAGCAGAAAACAGTTATAAGCTGCCTTAGCAGAGTGAGGACCAGAGCTGTCTCTTTAAAACAATTTTTTTTTCCATAATTTGCCTCCTGAGTAGCGCAGCCGATGTCACCAAATCTGAACGCAGGCACACCAAACTTGCTGACAGCAATAAATGCTAAGTATAGCTCTGGAAATGCCAAGTGCAGCCAGGGCAGTGAGGGGAGCTCTTTAGAGATGCCATGGACACCCTGAGCAGCTCAGGCCAGGTCGGGGCAGCTCTGGGCTGTTTCTGGGCAGGCTCAGCGCTTGGCTGCCTCGGCAGGGGTTGCAGGGCTGCAGCCTCCAAAGGCTGCTTGTGCAGCAGGGGATTTTCAGCCTTTGGAGGGTAAACCCCCTAAATGCCACTGAGTTTCTGTAAATAATCTCTCCCCCCTGCAGCACACACGGGGTGTCAGTGGGCTCGGGGTGCTGATAGTGTTACCAGACACTTGTTATCACCCTAACAGCTTTCGTTGAAATAAAGGCCAGAAGGGTTTCTGCCCATTCTGTGCCATATCTCCACATCTCTGCAGTGCCTGTGCCCTCACTAAAACACTGTATTGACATGACTAACACCGGGAAAACAGGCTTTGGTTTTTCTTTGGGGATTTCCAGAACGGTGAAGGGACTTTGGTACATGATTTACTCATTCTTGGAGAGCAGTGAGCTCCTGCTCTCCACAAAAGTCTTTAAACTACTGAAATCAGAGAAATATCGCAATTTTTTCAAGATATCCACAGTTCCTGTCTCCAACAGAGGGTGCAAAGGGATGCAATGCACACCACACCAACCTCCTCCAGCCAGGGGAACTTGGGTGTGTGATCAGCTTCTCCCTGTTTATTCATCCTCCTTATCAAGACCTTCTTAGAAATCAGGTCATGTAGATATAGCAAGAGTCTGGAGATTTGCATCTCATATCATCACCCCCAGTTTCAGGAATCCTATGAAACTTAAGATCCTTATCCCACTCTGCATATAAATAGAGTTCTTGTTAGAATCATGGAATCACAGAATATCCTGAGCTGGAAGGGACCCACAGGAATCATCCAGCCCAGCCCCTGGCCCTGCCCAGACACCCCAACAATCCCACCCTGGGCATCCCTGGCAGCGCTGCCCAAACGCTCCTGGAGCTCTGGCAGCCTCGGGGCCGTGCCCATTCCCTGGGGAGCCTGGGCAGTGCCCAGCACCTCTGGGGGAAGAACCTTTCCCTGCTCTCCAGCCTGAGCCTGCCCTGGCCCAGCTCCAGCCGTTCCCTGGGTGCTGTCCCTGTCCCAGAGCAGAGATGGGAGCTGCCCTCGGGAGGAGCTGCAGCCCCGGGGAGCTCTGCCCTCAGTCTGCGCCAGCTGAACAATCCCAGTGCCCTCAGCTGCTCCTCATGGGCCCCTCCGGAGCCTTCCCCATCCCCGTGTCCCTCCTCTGGACACTCTCTCACACCTTTACGTCTTTCTTGTATTTTAACTCTCAGAACTGGTCCCAGGACTCGAGGAGCAGCCACAGCAGCACAAAGCAGAGTGGAACATGTGGGGATCATGACACACAACATCTGATGCTGAGTTTTAGGAGGACTTAATTTTGTGCATTAACTGGTCCTTCAGAGACCCTTGTAAGGTTGAGGATTCTGATACCAGTTTTATAAACCGAGTCACAGGAAAGCTTCGGAATTTTGTGTACCCTGGGAGAGGGAGTATAATTTGATAAGGCTTTACTGAAACTCCTTCCTGCTTTATTCTTAGTATTCAGCTGTGGAATGAAACACAGAAAATTCCCAATTTGTCATCTCAGGTCCTGTGCACAAACCTTCCACAGCCACAGCAGGGCCAGGAGATGTAAAGGAGAGCAAATGCCAGGAGAAATAACCTGTCAGGTTGTAGCACTGGGATATGCACCGAGTCCATATCTTGTCTGTGTGTCCACTCACCTGTGGGCTCAGGGGGCAGCACAGACTCTGGGCGAGACAGAAAAAAGAAGGAACAGTCACAGAATCACAGAACAAATCCCAGATTGGCTTGGGTTGGAGGGGACCTTAAAGATCATCTTATTCCAACTCCTTGCCATGGCAGGGACACCTTCTACTGTCCCAGAGTGCTCCAAGGCCCCTCCAGCCTGGCCTCGGACACTGCCAGGGATGGAGAGTCAGTGCCATTAACTGAACGTCCAGTATGGTGAGAGGAGAAAAACTTAAAGGAGATGGAAGGCGGGAATATGGATGAAAAGGAGGTGAAATGCAAGGGGGAGAAGTGGGGAGCAGGGTTTGGGATGCAGGAAGTGGATCACAGGGATGCGGTGCCGGGATGCGGGGGATGGGGCACCGGGATGCGGTGCCGGGATGCGGGGGATGGGGCACCGGGATGGAGCACCGGGATGCGGTGCCGGGATGCGGTGCAGAGATGCGGGGGATGGGGCACCGGGATGGAGCACCGGGATGCGGTGCCGGGATGCGGTGCCGGGATCCGGGGGATGGGACATGGCTCCTCGGTGCGGTGCGGCCGCCTGCAGTGCCGGGCACGGCCGTGGGATGGAGTCGTCCCCGCGGCCGTGGGATGGAGCGGTTCCCGCATCCCGTGGGATGGAGCAGTGCCTGCATCCCGTGGGATGGAGCCGTCCCCGCGGCCGTGGGATGGAGCAGTGCCCGAGGCCCTGGGCGGGGAAGAGTCCCCGCATTCCGTGGGATGGAGCGGTTCCCGCATCCCGTGGGATGGAGCCGTCCCCGAGGCTGTGGGAGGGAACGGATCCCGCGTCGCTTGGCATGGAGCAGTTCCCGCATCCCGTGGGAGGGAACAGATCCCGCCTCGCGTGGGATGGAGAGTTCCTGCATCCCGTGGGACAGAGCAGTTCCCGAGTCCCGTGGCATGGAGCAGTTCCCGTGGGATGGGGCAATCCCCGCATCCCCTGAGAGGGAGCAGATCCCGCCTCGCGTGGGATGGAGAGTTCCTGCATCCCGTGGGACAGAGCCGTCCCCTCACGGCTGTGGCGAGGCAGTCCCAGCCCCGCCCGTCCCGGCGCGTTGGGCTTGGGGCGTTCCCGGGACGCGGCTGCCCCGGGCTCGGAGCCGCGGGATGTGTGCGGGGAGCGGGGCCGGCTCGGCCCCTCCAGCAGCAGCTTTCGGGTCCCTGGTGCTCAGAGAAGCTGTGGCTGCCCCTGGATCCCTGGAAGTGTCCAAGGCCAGGTTGGACAGGGCTTGGAGCAGCCTGGGACAGTGGAAGGTGTCCCTGCCATGGCAGGGGGCGGAACGGGATGAGCTTTAAGGTCCCTTCCAGCCCAAACCAAATGTTCATATTATCCACTCTAGGGTAATATGAACAACATAAAGTCCTGGGGAAATCCACATTTTAACCGTGAGGGAACAGAGCAACATTAGGTGCAAAAACACCCGAAGACCCATTTTCAGAAGTATGTCCCACTTAAATGTTTAAAAGCTTTCTGTAATTGCACCACAACAACAACTTGGTTAGATTAGGCTTACCTGCACATAATTTCTGTTTAATAGAATCAGAGAATCCCAGAATGGTTTGCGTTGGAATGGACCTTAAAGCTCACCCAGTGCCACCCCTGCCATGGCAGGGACACCTCCCACTGTCCCAGGCTGCTCCAAGCCCCGTCCAGCCCGGCCTTGGACACTGCCAGGGATCCAGGGGCCGCCACAGCTTCTCTGGGCACCCTGTGCCAGGGCCTGCCCACCCTCACTGTAATTCCTCCTTGTATCTATTCCAAACGCACCCTCTTTTAATTTAAAACCATCACCCCTATTTTTAAGAATCAGGGTAAAGAATTTAATTTTTCTTGTCTGAGAGCTGCAATCTGCCAGAGCTTTAGGTTGTTATAGATTTACCAGTTGAATGACACTGCTCTGAATTCCCTGGGCAGATCAGATATTCTTAGCCAAGGAGTAAGAATCAGCTCCTACGTGCTGGAATTGGGGTACCAAGTGCTGACTGCATTTTACAATACTAAAAAAAAAAAAAAGCTGAGGAGCAATGAGTTAATCTGTTGTTTTCTTCAGGGAACACCTTTGAGGACTATTTGAGGATCCTACAGCGTGTCCCAGCCGAGGGAGCTGCTGCCTACGTGAGAGGTCAGTGAGGAGTGCAGGATGGGGGGAAGGAGTTGGGAAAGAGAGAATTCAGAGCTGTCTGAAGAGCTGCTCGTGTCATTCACACTGGGTTTAGTGGCAAATAGCTTTTTTGTCCAAATGGGCAATTTATAGGAAAAAAATTCCTTAGCTCTCCTGGAATGAGGCTGGCAAACTTCTATCTGATCCTAGAAACTCTTTTTTAACTTGATAAAAATAAAAGGAAATAAAAGATTTACCTTCTGCACATGCACAGAGGAATGTACATCTCCACGAATTGTACAATCTCCCTGAATATGGAAAATACATGAATGTACATCTCCATGAATTGTACAATCTCCCTGAATATGGAAAATACATGAATGTACATCTCCATGAATTGTACAATCTCCCTGAATATGGAAAATACATGAGTGTACATCTCCATGAATTGTACAATCTCCGTGAATATGGAAAATACATGAATGTACATCTCCATGAATTGTACAATCTCCCTGAATATGGAAAATACATGAATGTACATCTCCATGAATCGTACAATCTCTGTGAATATGGAAAATACATGAATGTACATCTCCATGAATTCCCTTCAAATGCCAAGTGGGGAAATAATGGAGATGAACATTCATGCATTTCTCTGTCCTGGGTTTCCCAAGGGCTGGGTATGGAATTTTTAGTGCCCCACTCCCCTGTGTGAGCTCCCAGCTGTCTTTCCAGGAGTTTTCCTGGAGTTTCCTGCAGGAAACCACTCAGCAGGTGTCTCCTCTTAGCAGGCAGCACTGCTGGGAGTGTCCTAGGGCTGCATGGAGGGCAGCGGAGCTAAGAGTTAACGGCCCTTTGCTTTCCTTCCAGTGTCCAGGGCAGCGAACAGCTCCAGGCTGAGCCTGGTGGAGAAGGGCGTCTGTGGGGCCATCCAGTGCAAGAGCCAGGAGCTGGTGATCAGGGAACAAGGCCTCTACCTGATCTTTTGCCACTTGAACTTTCACTTTCCCAACTGCTCCAAGAGCCCCATCGACCTCAAGATTGAGCTCCTGGTGAACGACAGCGTCGACAGGCAGACGTTATCCACGCTGTGTGCCTCAGAAACGTGCCAAGACAAGGCTTTTAAGACCTTGCTCCAACTCCACTTGACACACCTGAAGGTGGAGGACCGAATATCAGTAACACTTAATCATCCCGAATTCCTGAACGACGTTTCCCTTCCCAATGAAAACGTTCTCGGGGTCTTGAGGTACAGCGACGGAATGTGAGCGGCTCCCTGCCTTCCCACTGCTGCCCAGACTCCCTCTCTGAACACCAGTAGCCTGCTTTTACTAGGCACCACCTTGGTTTAAATTTCCCACCTCACCTCATCCCTAGGGTGAACAAGGAACTTCGTGAGTGTCCCAGACAAAAACACTGCAAGAGCCACACCTGACAGCTTCCCTGGCTTGGCTCCGGGTGGGATTGTTGGACTCTCCAGCACATAACCCCGCCAAGGGTTCCTGGAAACAACCTGTGCAAACTCAGATTAAAACACAGCCAGATCACGGGAAGAACCCACAATACGGAGACTTTCAGGGTCCTAAACTGCTGGCACAGCGCCTGTGCTCAGGACATGGGGAAATCTGTTTAACTCTATTTTATTGGAGTAGTGTTTTAACCTGTCTTTCCAAAAAAACAACAGTCAAAGCTTGTAGTCAAGGCTTTTCTTTACCACGGGCCCACAATGACAACTCTGGAGCAGAGTCATGGTACAACAGCAAAAATGATGAAATTATTGACTCTTGGGCTGGTAGCTGAAACTCTGGGGCAGGACATAGGAGATATGGGATTTACAGGATATTTCTGTGCTGCATTCTGCTATGGACTTTATGCCATTTCCTTCAAGTGTCTTCCTTGTCACTATTTATCCATCTTTCCTATTTAAATATAAAGCTCTTTGGGACAGAGACTTTGTCTAAGCAGAGTGCTCAGCCTCTGGGGTTCCCAGACCTTTTCATATTAAATATTAAAACAGCAACGGAGTTGCAAATCTGGCAAACAGCAAAGTTTATTGGGATGCATTTTCCTCGCGTGCTGCCCTGCCAGTTTGTGTGACACAGAGCACACTGAGCTGGGAATCCTCCTCCAGTACCAACTTTCTGGAAAGCCAGGGCTCCAGGCTTCCCCAGAGCCCAGACTTTACCACAGACAGTTTCAGACTGGCCCTCAGCTGAGAGCTGAGATGTTTGGGCAGGCCAGAGGATGGGTGATATTTGAGCTTCTTTGGCTTCCTGGAATGTTTAGAGAACGCAGGATAAAAGAGGAATTTCAGGCCCCCTTATTCCATGAATTGCAGTAACCCAGGCATTTATTTGCAATTTCATTCTTACAGTGTGGGGAGGGAAGGGACCAAGATGTTCCCAAAGCTGGTGCCAGTTCAGCCCTTCCCCTTTTCCCTTCACCTCTGGGATCCCAGTAAGGCCTATTCTCACCACTACTGGAGTTTTTACCCTTGCACAACTGACATTTTTCTATGGCTGGAGCCTGGCAAACTCTCCACAGTAAAACATTTAGTCACAGATTGAGTTTCTGGCTCCAGAAACCCGGTGGTTTATCATCCAGGCTCAGAGGATGTTGGTGACTGATGTAGCTCAGTTTGTGTGAGCACACACCACATATTCCTCGGAGCAGTAATTTGTTTCTCGTTTTACATCACCAGAAACTGATGGTGCATAACAATGAGGTTTTGTCTCGTCCTCCAGGTGACTTCAAAATACACCAGGCACTTTCCAAAGGTCAGGAGCAACTGATAGCATTCACTGCCAGGGATACCCACTTTCTGTTTCGATACACATCGATGCAAACAGGAATTCCTTTTGCTGCTAATGACTCTGGAGGAAAAAAAAGAGAAAAGAAAACTAAATCAAAAAGAAAAAAAACCAAAACACATGGATTTAGTTTTCTCTTCTTTCTTTTTCCCTTAGCAAAGAGAAATTTATTTTTATAAGAGTCAGCTGACCCTGTCTCATTATGACTTTGGAACTTCCTCTGGGATCTCCTCACCCCTCTCGGCCCTGTAAATCTCTCATGTCTCTGAATAGGGTTTTTTAACTTTTGTTTGCCTCCACTTTGATACACAGAACCAATTTCCAGAGAAGTTAAAGCAAGCCTGTCAGTGAGGGAATCACAGCGCCTGAATATAGAAGCAGTCAGTGAATGAAAATATGCATCTCCTCACACATCCCACCACTCCTCCTCTCCCTCAAGGCTTTGAATTGAAAGAGAAAGGGCATTTTTTTAAAAATAAAGCAGCTCTCCTTTCACAAGGTGATTTTATTCTATTATTTTGCCAGATGGAGAAAATCCTGACAAAGCAGCGCTAAGCTGCTCAGCCCCAGGCTTTTTAATACCTCTGGATAAAGAAATCTGGCCTCTACCCCATTGCCTCTGAGAAATAAGAATAAATTATAGCTAGAAAGAGAGCCCATTAATAGCAGACAATTTCCCCATCAGTTATAAAAATGTTAAATAGCGTTCTGAAGCAAAGCCCCGAGCCAGGCAGACTCCAAGTCGCTTCATTCTTTCATCCCTTTTCCTTCTTTTTTTTTTTTTTTCTTAAGTTATCTGAAGCAGGTCATTTTGAAAACAAACCTGTATTTAAAAGAAAATATCCAGGCTGGTGCTTCCCACAAGGATGTGCCTCTCCAGCAGCATCAGGAGCAATTCCCTGTGGGGAACAGCCCTGTTTGCAGCAGGAGGGTCCTGCCTCTGCCCAGGAGCATCTTCTGAGGAACCACACCTTGCTCTGGTTCCCCACCACAGGGCCCAGCCCAGCAGAGGGGAGGGATCCTAAATGCACTGAAGTCATGGAGAAACGGTGCAAATTCCTCCCCTGGTCCTCAGATGGGGCAAATGTGGGGTTTTCTGTGCCTGTGTGTGATTGCTAACTCCACCAGACACAGGGAGCAGCAACAGTCCCACAGCTCTGCTCTGTCAAGGGGCTCGGACCCTCCCCAGACACTGAGAAAGCTGCACTCTTAATCTGATATCTGCTTGGCCATGGGGCATCTGTAGGATTTATCCATAATCTTGCTTGATGGGAAAAAAAAAAAGCCTTTTATTGGCTTAATTCTGTGTGTTGTTAATTGCTGCAGAAACTTTTAACAGGGACTTCAATAGCAGTCAAGCTGATGTAACACATTTCCATCCCAGCTCACCCGGGGGCAGCAACCCAAAATCTGATCAGGTTTAATATCGGAGATTACAGAGCTGCATCTGAGACTTTGAAACCACGAGTGCAATCAGATTTCACACGGCTCGATGACACCTCCCATGAAATTGGCCCGAACCCAAACTCCTCAAAGCTCAGCTCTGAAAATTAGGCCATGGCTTATCTTAGCCAGATTCATTATTCACGGAGGGACTTTCACATTCGCTTCTGGGTTCGTTTCGTTTTTTGTTCAGCATGAGAAGAAAACATCACAGTCACTTAGAGAGAAACCCCTTCCTGTGCCAAGGGCCAACCAGGGGCTGTTGGCAACCTAAAAATGCACAGCAGTCCCTATTTAAAGATCCCTCCTGGATCAACAGGGCCCTGACCCTCTGTGCAGCATCTGCCTGGCTCTGCACTGCTCTGAGCCACACAGATTCCTCGGGAGAACAAGCAGCACTCTGCAAAATCCTTGGCTACCTGCCCATGCTCTTAAATTATTATTATTATTAGTAGTAGTAGTAGTAGTAGTAGTAGTATTCGTGATGTTACTAGATAGAAAAATTCCAAGCAGCTCCACTGTTTTCGAGCACCCTATCCTGAAGATAACATAAGGAAGGGACTACTCAACACTAATAACCAACCTAAAAAGCAAAATAAGTAAGAAACTTTTATTTTTGGGAACTTACCGACAGGTTTTTAAAAAGTGGAAGTGGTACAACTTGTGTTTGGTGCGAACAACAAGAGAAAACCTCAAAGCAAAGGCAGGTTCTGGGTGGGAAATGACTGAAACAAATGCAAATTCTGATGAGCAACACTTGAGGCAGCAGGAGCTGCTCGTAGTGACCTCAAAAGCTCCTCCAGCTTCAGCTTGTAATGGCTTTAATTGGCTCTGCTTCAAGGAATGTGAGGATACAGGGTCTTGGAAAAATGTTTGGGAAGGGCACATTCTGCAGTCAGACCTGGAACCCCCCACGGTTTGCATTCCCAGTTTTTCTTTACACTGCTGATTCCAGGAGCTGGAAGGTTTGGGATGGAGGAAGGTGAAGCCCCAAGGACAGCGTGGCACTGTCTGAAATTCAGGCTCAAGGAGGAATTCAGCAGCTTCCAAGGAGAGGGAAGGTTGTGAGACCCCAGAACCCAACGCTTCCATGGAGCAGAGCTTTCTCCGTGCTCAGCATTCCCAGGAGCAGCCTCCCTGCTGGGGTGCAGGTCGGGGATGCTGCACACCAGGAGCGAAGCCATCAGCTTTTCCTGAGCTGCCATATCCTGCAGTCCTGACATTCCATTTCCCTTCATGTCAACAGCTTCTAAATTTAGGTTCCCTAATTCCTTCTCAGAGCCAATGTGAAACAGGAAGTTCCAGGTGAGTCAGAGTGCCCAAAATAGCTGTCTAGAAAAGCCAGGCTCAGCTGCTGAGTGAGTCTTTACTCCATCCAGCCACCTCACACTCAGCAGCCTCATTCAGTTCCAGGTAAAGAAAAGATTAATTAATGTGTGAGTTGATAATTTATGGCCACTTCCCAGGGATAATTTATGGACTGAGGCCTCCAAGCAAGACACATTTTTGAGGTAAAACACAATGACAGCTGAGCATGTTGTTAGTTTTAAGGACACAAAAGAATAAGATTTGCCAGTTTAGGTCATTTTTATTCCACTTATTCCTTGGGCTGGTCCAGACCTGACAGAGGGAGAGCCACATTTTGGAGTTAAGCACCAACTCAGAACTGGAAGTCACTTTTGAAGCTACTTTTCTCATACAAAACTGTGTAGTAAATATTTGACAATTTTTTCATTCCTTAAGTTTGTATATTTTTAATATCCTTGGGCTTTTATCATTCTGCTTCTTCCTCTCTTTCCTTCTATTTTTATGTCTCAATTTTTGGATGAAAGCGGATGGGAAAAGGAAATCAAACATAAGGTAAAGGGGGAAAAGGAAGGAAAGCAAAGTGTGAAGAACTGGGGAAAAACACCCCACCTGTTTGAACAGTTCAATGAGCTCTAAGAAGCTCTGACTCCAAGGGTGTGCTGGAATGTGGCTCCAAAGCCAGGCTGGATGGGGTTTGGAGCAACCTGGAATAGTGGAAGGTGTCCGTGCCCATGGAATGGGGGAAATGAGATAAACTTTAAGGTCCCTTCCAACCCAAACCAGTCCGGGATCCTTTGATTCCAGTATTCACGTCAATCACAATCTGAAATTGGCAATTTCTACATGCCTTAGAGGAAGAAGAAGTTTAATGGTGAAAAATGCTAATTTTATGCAATTTTAAAATACTTTATACGAATGTAACTCCAGGGGCTTCAGCGAAGTTCCTCAAGCTTGACAGTGATGGGAGAGCAGGACTTGTGCCTCTGGCAGGCAGAATTCCGAGCAGTATTGCAGAGCCTTTATATTGAAAGGGTGTTTTTTCACGTATAAACCCGACTGTGTGGTGAGTGCTCACTGGGGACTCTAGCAATGACACCTATGAAATGGCAAAGCAATTCTCCCCTGTAAAATGAAATTGTGTTGTGCTAATTATTGCAGTGTAAATATTGGGGGCACGGGTGTTTTCCTGAATAAACACACCTGGTTCTTTAACTACCTTCAGCCAAATCACAGGGCAGCTTTTCGGGTAGAGACAGGCACAGGCTGATCCTGCAGCCCAAGAAACACAAATATTCCTTACAGGAAAGGAATTCCTGGTGCTGGACCACAGAGCCTTTTGGACAACTGCAGGGGGGATCTGCCCTCCTCCAGTAAAGCTGTGAGAGAATCCCAGAATCTCAGAATGGTTTGGGTTGGAAGGGGCCTAAAAGTTCATCTCATTCCACCCCATTCCATGGGCAGGGACACCTTCCACTGTCCCAGGTTGCTCCAAGCCCTGTCCAGCCTGGCCTTGGAGCCACATTCCTTCACATCCCTGGAGTCAGAACTTCTTAGAGCTCATTGAACTGTTCAAACAGGTGGGGGTATTTTTTCCCAGTTCTCCACACTTTGCTTTCTTTCCTTTTTCTCCCTTTACCTTATGTTTGATTTCCTTTTCCCATCCACTTTTATGCAAAAATAGAGACAGAAGAACAGAAGCACCTTCCACTATCCCAGGTTGCTCCAAGCCTTGTCCAACCTGGCCTTGAATATTCCATGGATGGGGCAGCCACAGCTTCTCTGGATAACTTGTTCCAGGGCCTCCCCACCCTCATGGGGAAGAATTCCTTCCTAATATCTAACCTCAATTTCCCCTCTGCCAGCTTAAAGCCATTCCCCTCTGTCCTGTCACTACATGCTCAGGTTGGAGTCAAAGACCTCAGAGGTCTTTTCCAGCCTAATTGAGTCTCTCATTCCCTGCAGTTCTCTGATTCATTTCAGAGCTGCTGAGACGTTTTCAGGATCTCCCAGTACTTGGCAGGTTTTTGGTTTTCTCCCCCGAGGGTAAAATGTCTGTATGGAGATTTAATGATTTAAGCAGTTAGCTGAATGCTGGTCCAAGCTTTGCAATTCAGTCCTGGAAAGGCTCATACTTCTGCTCTGACGCAGAGGAACACTTCAGTGCAGAATTCACTCTGAGCAGGTGTTTAATAGCAGCCAAGAGGCTCTAAAAACACACAGCCCCTTAAATTCTGGAGTGGTTTTAAGCAGGAGCAGCCACGGTGCAGGAGTTCAGGTGCCGAAGCAGCTCAGGGTCCCGGCGCTGTACCAACAATTGAGTAAGATCCCTTTGTTCGGTGCCAGTATTTGTGATGAGTCACTTGAGCCTTCCCTCCAGCTTTGATCACGGAAGCACCGAACGGTTTGGGTTGGAAAAGACCTTAAAGGTCATCTCATTCCACTCCATTCCACGGGCAGGGACACCTTCCACTGTCCCAGGTTCCTCCAGCCTGGCCTTGGACACTTCCAGGGATGGGGCAGCCACAGCTGCTCTGGGCACCCTGTGCTGATCCTTCCCTACAAAACACATTAGGGCTGTTTTAAGGTCCAAATAACTTCAATTTACAGGGTGTAAAACTCAGTAAGTAACAAGGACTTCAGCGTGCATTTTGTTAAGTTGTTACATAAATTCACTCAAAGGATAACAGGACAAGGGCAAAAAAAATTCTTAAGCTGATTTTTGTTTAAAAAAAGTTAAATAAAACTGAAAAGAAAACTACAGTAACTATGCAGAAGAAAACACAACAGACCTGACTCATTCTACAAGTCCTCTTATGTTAAATTCCATGAAGATTAGACAAAGTAACTTCCTTCTTGTAAAAGATAAAGAAATTAGAAAACAATTTTACTAATTATCTGCCCCATGAGGTACATGCCATGCACAATTCCAATTTTTTTTTTTTTTTAGCTTTCCAGTCAGAGATTTGTTTTTGTGAAGGAAGGATGTGATTTATGGAAGCAGACTCATTAGGATGTTATTGCCAGGGGTGCACTTTGTCAGCAGCACCGCCAGCTGAAGGCTGAGCCTTTCAGAAGCGAAGTAAAGCTGGTTTAGGCACAGCAGGGGAAAGCAAAACCTGCTGGTGTTGAGTCAAAACCAGGAGTACCCAGCAGGTGAAAGGGCAAGGCCTGTCCCATGCCCCATCCCACCCCAGCAGGAGATCCCCTGGAGCTCTGACAGGAGATGTCCCAGCTCTTCTGGACCTGCTGTCTCAAGAGAGATCGCATTAAAATCTCACTAAAATCTCATTAATTATTCAGCAACGTGGAGGGGAAAATCACTCCTGCGGGTTGTTTTGAATCCACAACCTTTCGGTCAGGGTGAGCCATCGCCGCTTGGCTTTCCTCACCGTGTCCCCCAAACAGAAATGACTCACGGCCCTCGCTCGAGGTCACTTCCAAACCAGCACAGCGACACAGCTGATTTCCTTCCGTTTTGCAGCTTTTCCCTCCTGCTGCTACCTGAGCCATCCACAAAACCAAGGGAAAATGCGTATATCCAGGGATCTGTAACCAAACCACAAAGAGAGGCAGCTCAAGGATGAAAGAGAAAACAAACTCGGAGTGAAAAGCAGCCAAGTCACAGAGTCCCCTGCGTAACTGGGAGAAACTCAGCTAATCTGGTTTCACACATCTCGGAGGGTTCCTAGAAACTGTCTATTTTTACCGTTCTTCCCAAATCCTATCAAACAGGCAAAATCAGTGTATTGAACAGCAGTCACTACAACACATAATTCAGGAAAGAAAAATCCACTCCCATCCACTAGCAGGAATCCCTGCTTCTAACAGGAAGGAAGTTTTTCCTTGATGATTTTTAAAAGTTTATAGGTTACATTCCAGGATTCTAAAATAGTCTCAGCCTGCTCAGACCAAATAACTTGATTTATCTCATTTAATGGGGACCTGTATTACTGAATATGTAAACTCATATCATTCCTGATTTTTTTTTTCCAGAAAGATTAGTGTCCAAAGGGAAGAGATTTGTTTCTCTACTCTTCATTAGCAATTGCTCACCAGAGAATAAGAATGAACAGTTTATATTGAACACAAAAGGGAATATCACAGAAAAGAAACTGAAACCAAAATTTTTTTTGTTTGGTTTTCCGAAAGCTTGCAGGACTCAGCCCCAAGAGGAAAACCAATGTCCCAGAAAGTGCAAGCCACGAATTTTTCCACCAAGGCACAATTTTTTCTCACTTTTTCTGGAAAGTACCAGTTTCACTGGAGCTTGTATCAACAGGGGTTGCTAAGAGCATGGTTGGAATTTCTGATCAAACCCACAGAAAGATCAAGGCATTGACATAAAATATCCAGAGGATCTGGCTCTTCCCAGAGCTACGAGTGGCTGCAAAGCTTTACACAAGGCCCAGCAGGCCCTGTTACCACCGCAGCACAGCCCTGCTCAAATTCCTGATAATTAACACAGGGACGTGACTGTGGTTAAGAACATCCTGGTGGGGTGTCCCCCTCCTTGGCCGCAGAGTTGGGGCTTCCTTGCTAATGAGAGAATTTTAAAAATCCCAAAAATGCTAAGGAAGAACCTCGGTGCTGAAAACTGAATCTGGGAGCTGCTGCTGGGGATGGTCCCGTAAAACTCCTCTGCTGGAAGGGTTGGTGGTGCAAAAATCCCTGATTTCCCCCAAAGGAACCAGAATGCCTTATCTCTGAATCAGAGGTCTAATAAATTAGTGTGCCAGTTTGGACATAAATCCAGGAGGAAGCAACTCGAGAGGGGCATCTCTTTCTCTCTTTCCTGCCTGCCAGGCAAGTAGGTTTTGGTAGTACCTCCTCCACGGGTTTGGGAAAATAATTTCTCCAGTGAAAGTGAAAAAAACTATTTATTTAACAAACAGAGTCCCCCTGCTGTCACAGGGAAAAAAGGGTATTGAAACCCCCTCCCCGGTCTCTTAAGAGAGGACTATGGATTTTAGAGTTCTTTCTGTAGGTAAAACCTGCAGTCCTGAGCTGGGCCGGGCCAGGCAGGGTCCAACGATCCCCCTTGGAGGGTCCCGCCGAGCAGGGCCGGAGATGGGAGCTGGGCTGGGATGAAAAGCAAGCCAAAAACAGTCCAAAAGGAACAGAAGCCGCTGAGGCAGATCACAGTCCCTTCTCCGCTGAAAGCCGAAGAGACTAGAGAGTAAAAGTCCTCTAACCAGCAAATGTTGTCAGAATCGGGCGAGAAAAGAATGCAAAACATTCTAGATGCAAGGCCAAGCTGGCCGCTTTGAAGAGTTCTCTCGGCTTCTCTCTCCCCCCTTTGCAAGTTAAAGGTACACTAGAGATCAAGCAGGCGATGGGGAATACAGTATGGCCATAGAATCACCCCAAGACAATTAGTTTCAGTTATTTGTTTGGGGGGTTTTGAGAGAAAAGCTGCGGAGAGAGTCCCTGAAGAGGTGCAAATACTTGCCACACACAGGAGGAATTTTCATAGAATCACAGAATATCCTGAGCCACCAGGATCATCCAGCCCAGCCCCTGGCCCTGCCCAGACACCCCAACAATCCCCCCCTGGGCATCCCTGGCAGCGCTGCCCAAACGCTCTTGGAGCTCTGGCAGCCTCAGGGCCGTGCCCATTCCCTGGGGAGCCTGGGCAGTGCCCAGCACCTATAGGGGAAGAACCTTTCCCCGATATCAACCTAAACCTCCCCACACTCAGAATTTACAGTCCATAGTTGTTGGAGTCTTCTGGAAAAGCCCATCACTCCTCAGAGGAGGTTGTTCCAAACATGCCCTTGGAGCAGCACCCGGAACAGCACCAGGCAGCCAAGAGTGCTCACCCTGTCTCACACTGCTTTTCCAGCTCTGCCTCACTCGCTTGTTGACATCAGGTTCTCACTCCTCCCTTAAAAAGAAAGGAATCCCTGGAAAACATGTGCTAGGCCTTTTCTTTGGTATTTTCTCTCACCACAGATAAAAGCAGGAAGTGCAAAGTGTTTGCCAATGCTTCCTTTTTCCATTTCCTCGAGTCCTTTTCTCTCCTGTCTTGATTTTCTGTGTTCCAGCTGCACTCTGTGACCTTCTCTCCAGCACCTTGGGGAGGGTTACGTCACCGGGAGGTGTCTTGAAAACACAGCCAGACACAAACTCTCTAGTGGAAAAGCACTGGCACACCACTGCCCGCTTCCTCTTCTCACAAGAAACTCTTGTGGGAGTTGGAGAAAGAAGAAAACTCTTTTGCAAGTTGAAGAGAAAGATCTGTCATCTTGCCAGAGCTCAGAGTGGATTTTGCCTGGGGTTTTCCAAGGAGTCTGAAAGAGTGAATGTACAGCTTGCTTAGAAACCCACGAGCTCTGGACAGCAGATACTTGAAATTACAGCATTCCTGATCATTCCCAGCTCTGCCACGGGCTCAGGACAGCTGTGCCCACACCAGCCTGAGGGCAGAGTGTGTCTCAGGTGTGGTGCTGGTGGGTTGGATGTGACAAATCCCACACCAGGTGTGAGGCTGAGACCATCCAGGAAGGATCCCGGGAGCAGCGATGCTGCTCCAGGGCACATGGCGAGGCTGGCCAGGCCCACCTGCAGGCAGGTGTTCTCCTGGCCCATGCTGAGGGGCACTTTTCCCTCACACCTCTTATCAACCTCAGAGCGTGTCCTGCTGCCTGTTCCTGGCTGTGCCAGCCCTGCACTGACAGGATAACAAAGAGACAGTAAAGCCGGGCTCAGGATGCTCTGCAAGCTTTGGCAAGTCAAAAATGACTGAGCTGAACTCAGTTCAAGCCCTGCTGGAGGTGTATCCCTGCTCTAACCACCCTGCAAAAGCACTTGCACAAAATGAGCTGCGATCCAAGAAAAGATCTGCCCATATCCTATCTGAGGTTTGTTTCCTGACCCACAATAAAACATACCTAACATTACTCCAGCTCTCTATCAGAAATGGATGCTCAAAAGCACGGGGTTAATGTTCTCAGAGAAACTGGAAACAACGACAGGTGCATTTGTAGAAAGCACAGAAGGCTTTCAAAGCCGAGTTTTCACTATTGCATATGTATGAACCACCCCTAAGGGACTCAGCCTCTGGGACTAAAGGGATCCAAGGCAGCTCCCCCAGAGCTCCTGATCAGGATCCAAATGCCATGGAAGCACAATCAATCCAGCATGGAAGCTTAGACTCAAAATAGTTTGGAGGCATTTCAACTATGCTTCACATATTGGATTATGTACTTGATGTCTTCCAAAGAAAAACTTTATTCTGCTACTGTCTTCGGTTCTCAGACTGAAAGTGAAATTTCAGTGCATTCCTCAGTTCAAAATGTTGTTGTTTAATCATGATTTCTGATTTTCAGGATACTTCCATTTACTTGAAATAATTTAATCTTGACATGTAGGGTATAAGAGTTTAGGACTCATTATACTGAGATAGAAGGAATGGTCCAAAAAAGTTTAACCTTGTGCTGGAAAATAATTGCCTGTCTCATATAATGGAAAGTCAAGTCCTTTTCTAATTATTTTTTAGAAAAGATTAAGAAAAATTAATCACAGGTCATAAGCAATCATCGACCCTCCTCAACTTTCCTTGGAAGTGCTGGATGCCCTACACCTTGGAATTGATATTTAGGCATTTATTCATGTGCTTTACTTTTATGACTTTCATTTTCAGGATGAAAATGGACAAGTTCCCCTCCTTTCACTCCTCCCAGATATCAAGCACAGTTGCCCAGAAGAACCGTTCTGAGTTCCACACTCCCTCAGCCTCCCCAGGCTGTGCCCTGGGATGGAGCTGCCACATTCCCTGTGGAGCCATCCCAACGCAGGCCCCCATCCAGCCCAGGAGAGCAGCATTCCCAGTCCGTTCTCGGCTGAGGCACAAACCCAACATGTTGTGGTGAATGAACCAACCAGGGGGCCACAGAGCCCAGAAACAGAGGTTTGGTGGGCTGGTACCAAAGAGTAAAACCCCATTCTGTGAGGATGGCTTCTGCCTTTGAGTTCCTGGGATTCCTGAGGGGTGGTTCTGTCTACAGCTGACAGACACCCCTTGTATCCCCTAAGGGAAGGTGGCCAGACCTGTCCCGCCTTTCTCCTCTTCCTATAGGTTGGGACCTATGCCATCCCTGCCCCCTTCCCTGTATCCCTTTAAAGCCCCTCAGTCTCTTGTCTTGTCCTCTTCGTATCCGGTCCCCTTCGAGGGAGCTCCTACAATAAACCCTTGGAACCCCGGCCGAAGGAGCCTCCTCTGCTCATCTGTTTCTGGCCACGCCTGGGCTATCCACAAGCCCCAGGCCCGCTGGGCTCCGTGCCCTCCACCGCCCGGGCTGGGAGGCTGGCTAGCGCGGCACCGAGGTGCCCCGGGGCGTTCTCCCATTGTGTGGGACACTCCTGGACCAAGCTGCGGCCCCCCAGCCCGGCCAGCGTGCCGGTGCATTAATATACCAACACATTTTGTTTGGGCCAAGGCACTCGTGAAGTCATACAGCCTGATTTTCATAACAGCCAGGCCTGGGCATCCCATGGCCATGGTGAGTCAGGGAAAACCCGTGGAACCGTACCCTTCCCTTCCCCCTTTTCCTGTCACCACCCAGAGAATTTCCTTGGGACCTCTGGCACTTCTCCTACTGCTGTTGTGGCTCAAGGAAAGAGCTTTTAGCACTCTGCCCCCTTTCCCAGCCTGCAGGAGCAGAGTGACAAATAGAGGTGCAAGGTTAAGAGGCAAATCTTTATCTAACCAAAGAGATCTTGCAGGTTTCCAAAGAAACCAACAAAAATCCCAGGCTCTGATTCATCCAACAACTCATTTAGGTGGGGAATGGGAGGAAATCACTCAAGGCAGAGCAAAGAGCAGTGATTATATAGGTATTTTATCAAGCATTGAGGCAGACAGCACCTATCACAATTCAACACTGAGGCTTTGGTGGCAGCTTGCTCAGCATGCAGGAGAGGCCACTGTGAATCTGTCCAGAGTCTTGGATCATCTCAGTGACAGAAAGAGGCCCATGCCCAAGTCCTGTGCAAGCGGAAAATGTGGCTGATCACAGGCAATGAAGAACCTCTCGGTAACATTTGGTTTTACCAGGTACTTTCCTGCTAAAAGCAAAAGTGACCTGAGAATGAGTCTTGTAGACAGGAGCCAGCAAGTGCTGTTCATTCTGATAATTGGTTGATTAAACATGTTCGGTCCTAGACTTTATCCTAGGACAGGACAGGCAGTGATCCCATCTTTCCCACCTTCTCCTGAAACTGCGCAAGGAGCTCAATTAGGGAGAGGGGAGGAGAGTGAGAAGCGCCACGGCGAAAACCAGAAGCCCAGGAGCTAAACCAATTTGCCTTCAGTTTTCCATGCTCCCCTTTCGTGCCTGGCCTCTTGCTGAGGATCAAACAAAACAACTTACATAACCTGCTGAGAGCGCAGTGACGTCCTCACGGGGCCGGTCCCGCTCATCCCCATCTCACATGTGTTCAGACATGCCCGTGAGGTACAGCATCCAGCTGCTGCTCCTTCCATCGCAGCCACAGTGCCCTGAAACAGCCTCTCCCCTGCTTAAAGAGCCTTTAATATTAAATGGAGATGAATCTTCACTTTAATCAAAGACACAATAACCAGCAGCCCACTGGTCATGGTTTTACGTTGTTGTTTTCATTAACGTCAGTGCAAGACCTCAAGGTCCTGTTACATTTCCCATCCTGATTTCTTTCCTTCGTGCCTAACTCTGCGCTGTGCACGTTAATGAGCCCTGCACACGCTTTCTGCTGCTCTTGGTCTTCTGAAACCCTTCTGAAACCCACAGATGTGGGGCTCTTTAATCAGGAAGATCACATTCGGCCAGGCCCTACCAGACGTTGCAAAATCAGTGGGATCTTGCCAGGGAGCTGAATGACTCCAGGACTTGGGCCAATCCAGTAAACAATTAGCCTGCTTTTGGCAGGAAGGGAAGACTGGGTTTTGGGAGAAAAACTTTTAGAAAAGAAAAGCTGAACAGAGTTAAATAAATTACTCGTCACAGGCCTTGGGTGCAGATTCATCCCAAGCAGGGCTTGGGATGTTCTCCCACTGCACCCGCTGAAAAGGAGAGGGGGAAAAACAAAAGGATATTTCAGCTCTGGAGACTTGGTTTTTCTGTTTTTTCTGACCCCAGTGGCCTTGCAGAGCTTCCAAAAACTGGTCAGCCTTTTCCACACTTCCTTTCCTGTTGACTTGTGGGCAACCACAGACCTGGAAGCTCTCTGGGAAGGACTGGGCTTCCCTTGCCCCAGAAAATGACCCTCTCCTACAGCTCCTCTGTGCTGCCGATGACAACCCATTCCTACGTATTTCCTGGGATTCCTCGAGGTCCTCACTCATTCCTGGGCCGCTGCCAGCCATGTGTGCCACATGGGCTCCCATGGCAGGAAGTCCAGTGGCCATCACAGAGCCAGGCCAAGCCTCCTGCCCTCCCGGACCTGCACATCCTCAGGGAAGGCTGAGAGTGCTCTGCATCTGCTCAGGATCCATGAGTGAACATGTCCTCTGACCCAGAAGAGGCCAAAGGGGGGGTGAGGTTCCCCCTGCCCTGTCAGCAGCTCTGCCCCACACACACACACTCCCAAAGGCAGAGAAACCTCAGCTGGGCCCTGGCCGTGTCCTGGGCATGTTCCCAGCAGCTCTGCTGGGCAGGCAGGGCTTCACAAACCCCTGGCCCTGCTGACTCACAGCTGTTGCTTTAGTCTTCCTTCTGCTTTTTCCACCTCTGTGGTCATCATCTCACAATTAGAGAAATAAAACCATGACGTATGTAAAAATCCACAGTGCTGCCTACTTTGCTGGCCAGTGTTGCCTCATCCTAATCCTTGTCCCCTCTCAGGGGCACGTGGCCATCTCTCTGCTTGCAGGGAGCAATTGTTATCTCCAAACGCATCCAAACACTTCCCCAGAAAAATCTCAGAAAAAGCGATTCTCTGCTATGTAAACATTTATGCCGTGATCACTGGGCCCATCCCAAACCAGAGTTATGTATTGGAAAATGTCTTGCTGGTCACTTCTCCCAGTTAAGCAAAGCTGGGAGAAATTAGCTTAGGAAATAGCAGGAATTTTGATGCACAATCAAGGATTGTTTCACTTTGCACAATATCTGAGACGTGAGAAACTTGACACTACAAGGGTGCTATTTAAATTATTATAAATAACACTATCAGCTTTAATTAATCAGAGTCCTTGGCTGAAAGAGTTACATGTGGATATAAATATGTATTTTGGCCGAACCAGATTTTGGGGATCTGTAGCCCACCCTCCTGCTCAAAGCAAGACTGGCACAGGCACAAGAGCAGTTTGGTCATGGCTTTCTCTGGCCAAGGCCTGACATCTCCCCAGGGAAGGGTTTCAGATGCCTCTCTGAGGGCCTGTTCCTGAGCTCGATCAGTTTCTGAGTGAAAAAGGTTATCCCAGCTTCCATCATCAAACTCCTAAAAGGCAGTGGTGCCTGTGAATCGCCCCCGGGTGCATTATCTGGCACTGCCGGGACTTTTTGGCTCCCTTTTGCCAAAAAACCCCAGCCCAGCTCCCTCAACATCTCCCAGGTTGTGCTGGCAGGACCCTGAGCACATCCACAGCCCCTGTAGGAAGTGGAGGCAGGTGCTGATCTCTGCTCCCTGGGATGGGCCGTGTGGGAATGGTTCCGAGCTGCATCAGGGCAGGTTTAGACTCCACGCTGGGAATCATTTCTTTACAGACAGAGTGGGCAAACACTGGACCAGAATTCCTGGAGAGGAATGGCCTGGCCATGTTCAAGAGGCTTTTGGACAATGCCCTTAAGAATTTGCTTTAACATTTGGTAAGCCCTGAAGGGGTCTGGCAGTTGGACGAGATGATCCTTGTAAGTCTTTTCCAACTGAGATTATTCTATTCTATTCTATTCTATTCTATTCTATTCTATTCTATTCTATTCTATTCTATTCTATTCTATTCTATTCCATTCCATTCCATTCCATTCCATTCCATCCTATTCCGTTCCATTCTATTCTATTCTATTCTATTCTATTCTATTCTATTCTATTCTATTCTATTCTATTCTATTCTATTCTATTCTATTCTATTCTATTCTATTCTATTCTATTCTATTCTATTCTATTCTATTCTATTCTATTCTATTCTATTCTATTCTATTCTATTCTATTCTATTCTATTCTATTCTATTCTATTCTATTCTATTCTATTCTATTCTATTCTATTCTATTCTATTCTATTCTATTCTATTCTATTCTATTCTATTCTATTCTATTCTATTCTATTCTATTCTATTCTATTCTATTCTATTCTATTCTATTCTATTCTATTCTATTCTATTCTATTCTATTCTATTCCATTCCATTCCATTCCATTCCATTCCATCCCAGTCTCCTGATCCAGAAATGGACATTACGTTCCCAACACAGTCTCACTCTCACCAAGAGGAGAGGTCTAACCTTGGCCCTCGGTTTTCTGGCCTCTCTTCTCCCGACTTCTAACAAGATAAAAAGCAAACACCTGGTTTTGTCACCAATTGGGTGCAATGAGGCCTGAGTCAAATCTTTACCAAAAGCTGTAGAACTCCTTCCACTGGTTTCACTGGATTGGGAACAAGCAGTCCCAATTTTACCAGTGCTGCCACAAACGCGACAGCACTGCCAGTTCCCCACAGAGCACGAGCTGGAATTCCTCTTGCCTGGATTTTGGTGTTTTCCCCTCCCTGGGCCAAACGAGCAGTGTCACCCCACCACAATTCTGGTGTGTCTCACTGCATTCCTTTCGAGCACAAGTACTTGGGGGGAAAAAAAAAGTTTCTTTTCAATCCCTTTTTTTCCTCTGGCAGCTCCGGGTTTCCCTGGAGCTGTCCTGCCCACATCATTCCTCAGTGCCTCGCTCGTCAAGGACCTGCAGAGCAGTTTCTCTGCATAGGAGTGGCCTTCTCAGCCACCTCCAGATGCAGTGGAGGAGAGGAAACACTTTGCAGAGGGTGTGTTGAGGCAAGCAATGGGATTTTCAGCCCATGTGGTCACATGCGTGGGATTCCAAGATTTAACTTCTTTTTTTTTTTCCATCTATATCTTTATGTAAATCACATCCAGAGATAGAAGCAGGTATTTTTCACTGGAAATGTGAATAATAGTGCAAGAATATCAAACTTTGCCCTATTTCTGGAACTTTCCTCTCATCCTTGGGAATTTTTCCATAATAGCTGAAGACCTTCCTGGATTAAATAGAGCTGCTCTGCTCCATCAGCAAAGTAAAAAATTGAATCTTGTCTTTCAACCAAAACAAAAACTAAAATTGAAATTTTTCGTAAACATTTTCCAATGTAATCAATGCTCTGATCTGCGTTAATCATGGACCACACGCTCACCAGGGGCCACATGGTGTCCTTGCATGCTGTGCCCATCAGCTTTGTCCCCAGAACATTCAGTCCCTCAGGAAACGTGCAATGGGTGGCTGTCTCAAAGTGTCCTTCCTGCAAAGTGTTCCAAGTGACCACAGGAATGTGATGCACGAGAACTTCTGATTCTCAATCACCCACCTCTCCCACGGTGCTGAAGAGAGTGGGTGGGAACTCCTGTGGAGGAGATGTGATCCTGCTGTGAAGCACCACAACAAAGCCTCAAATGGGCTCCAGGCTGGAGTGACCACATGGGACTTGGTTCAACACAAGACTGAGACCAAGTGATCTTGAAAATCCTGGGCTTCCTTAGGAGCTGCCAGCTGGGAATAAGGGAGAAAACACCTCACAGGAGCAGAAAAGGACAGTTTTGCAGAGGTTTAGTCACAGGATCATAAAACGGCTTGGACTGGAAGGGACCTTAAAGATCATCAAGTTCCATTCCCAGGTTGCTCCAAGCCCTGTCCAGCCTGGCCTTGGACACTTCCAGAGATCCAGGGGCAGCCACAGCTGCTCGGGGCACCCTGTGCCAGGGCCTCATGACCCTCACAGGGAAACCCCCTCTCTTTCAGTTTGAAGCCATTCCCTGTGTCCTGGCAGTCCAGGCCCTTGTAAGGAGTCTCTCTCCATCTTTCCTGTCAGGCCCTTCAGGCACTGGGAGGCCACAATGAGGTCACCCCAAAGCTTCTCCTCTCCGGGCTGAACAGTCCCAGCTCTCCCAGCCTTGCCTCCCAGCAGAGCTGCTCCATCCTCTGATCCCCCTGGTGCCTCCTCTGGCCTCTCTCCAGCAGCTCCAGGTCCTTGCTGTGCTGGGCCCCGGGCTGGGGCAGCTCTGCAGGTGGGCTCTCACCTGATGTGGCACCGGAGGACCAGTGACCAAACAACACCAGTTGGTGCCAGCAGACCCAGGGACAGCTCTGTGTGGCTCTGAGGGCAGAGCTGGGCTCAGGAGCTTGTCCCCAGCTCCTCTGGCTGCAGCTCATGCTGGAGGAGCCTCTGTGCTCTTGCAGCTTGTCAAGGAGAGCTCGACAGGTCCAGGGGGAAGTATCAAAAGGTAAAACAATCCATCAACCCAGCTGTGTGAAATCTAAAATGTGTCAGGCCTAAGCCTGACCTCAGACCTAAATTTGGGTATTTCTGCATTTAGTCATTCCCAGGCTTCTCAAAAAAAGCAAGGAAGGCCAGCCGAGAAGTGATGAAGATGAGAGGTTTGGGTGTTCACGGGGGTCTAGTCCAGCTCCCTCTGCTAACCTCAAACAACATTTGGAATATGAGCCAATAATAGGAACTATGACAAATACGGACTAACGTCCTTGCACTAACATCACAGCAACATAGACATGACTGGGCCATTGGGTTCATCTCACAAACACTCTGCTGATTGCACCATTTTATCACGAAACACCTCAAAATTCTGCTTCTATTTTTTAGCACATCCTTTTTCTAGATGAACAAATAAATAAATAAAGACTCTGCAGAGGGAAATATTGCAACAATTGTTTCTCACCAGGGAAATCAGGACATAAGAGACGACTCTGGAAATGTGCTTGTGCAAATTCTGTGAAAATACTGTTTGTATTACCAAAAAATCGCTCTCTTCTCACTGCAAATGTCTCATGGTGCGACAGCCACAGGTTTTATCTTGCCACTGCTGAACAGAGATGATACTTGAAATTTCCATTCTGTGGCCGTGTTCAGAGGTTTCACTTTGGTTTTCTTCAGTACAGAATGAAAAGCTGAAAATTATTCCCTGAATAGAATGGCTCAATTTGTCTAATATATAACTTTAGTAGCGTCATGATGGGTTTTTTAATTGTGACCAAAACAGAAGAAAAGATGAATTATTTTGAAATTCAGTCAAACTAAGTCGAAACAGGACAATCAAATACCATTGAAATGAAAACTATGGTTGTTTCTTCTTGACAAAAACAGCATCATTCCTCCAAGTTTTCAGTTCATTCAAGCCAAATTTTTGTCCAGAGGGAAAATATTTTGATCAGAAAGATTCTGTTTAGCTCTGACAGAGCTCGATGTGAAGAGCCAAGGGATGGATGCACCTTGAGACTGAGGTTTTGCATCTCACCCTCTTTGCTCATTAAGTTCTGCTGGTTCTCTTCTTCCCAGCCATTATTTTATACAGCAGAACTTTTGTGTTACATAACCTGGGAAGATTTAAAAAGTTTTTTTGTACTAGATTTGCAATCCTAAACAGCAGAGACTGATGTAAACAACACTGATATTACAGGTGAAAATATTATTAGCATTTAAGAAATGTATGCCATTGAAGAAATTTCCTTCGTAATAGTAACAATAACAACAATAAAAATACCAGTGGTAATATTAAGAATAGTAATATTAGTAATAACAATTTCCGGTTAAATCATCAAGTGTTTCACAAAGGTTGGACTCAATGATCTTGGAGGTCTATTCAATGCCTTAATGGTTATGTGAAATAAGAAGCCCAGAGTCCCAGCCTGTATTTTCCCATTGTAAATTCAAAGCCAGAGAAGAAGAGCAACTGGCCAGTGCAGAATACACCATTTAAAGCTTTTTTTCAGGCACATTTTTAAGGTGTTGATCAGTTGTCTGTTGTTGTCCTCCTCTCAAGGACGTTTTACGTAGTTGCTCTCAAAGAAGCCCTGTAATCACCTTTTAGCCACACACTTCACGTGTTCATGCCTTATGCTGCCTGCATTCTCCACACCTCGAGTAATCCTCACTGGATTTTCCTGGATCTCCTTCAATTGGACATGCTGCTACAGAGACAAACATACTTTCAAACTGAAACAGGGGAAATTTAGGTTTGATATGTAGAACAAATCCTCCCCTGGGAGGGTGGGGAGGCCCTGGCACAGGGTGCCCAGGGCAGCTGTGGCTGCCCCTGGATCCCTGGAAGTGTCCAAGGCCAGGTTGGACAGGGCTTGGAGCAGCCTGGGCTAGTGGAAGGTGTCCCTGCCCATGGCAGGGGTGGGGTGAGATGAGATTTAAGATCCCTTCCAACCCAAAGCAGTCTGGGATTCTGTGACAGCTCTTTACGTTATCCCTGACTGCCTCTTCGATGGAGTGACAATGAAAATCCCTTGGTACCAAGCCCTCCAAAGCCCTGAAACACACAGAGAGCTCTTCAGCCATGGGTGAGAGCCTTTCCCAAAGACCACGATCCCTTAAATGACCATGGCCCAGGAGGAGGGAGACTGGACACCCCGAGAGCACGAGGCAGCGCCGGTGTGGCTGGGGAGCCGGGGCCAGCCCAGGGTGGGAGGGCTGTGCTGGGCTCCCAGCGTGGCTGCACAGCCGCCCCCTGACATTGAGCCACAGGTGGCTCGTGGCGCGTCACCGCGGGCTGTGCATGCCAGGGGTTGTGCAAGGGGTGCTGGTGATTTCCAGGAGCCGTGTGACTTCCCTGCCAGGAGAGCAGCCACCACAAGGAGAACTTTTCACCCTGCTCGTGTTTGCTGCCTGCTGGCAGCAGCCAGGGACAGCTGGAGCCGTGCCTGAGGGATGGCATGGACTGCTTGGCACCCTCAGGAAGGGTTCTGCAGGGTGGGGACATGCAGCGAGTGGAGGCACAGCAGAGATGCTGCAGCTGCCTGGATCAAGCCCAGCTTGAGAAAGGCATGGGGGAAAATAAAGAAAGAATCCAGATCTAGATAAAAGAGGAGCTTTCCTACCTGATTCCCCAGTTTTTCTCTTCCAAGGTCCATAATTTCCATTAAACACAGTATTAATCCCCTTGCACTGATATCACATGACCCCAAACGCCCTTCCATTACTCATTCCAAACACCAGTCCCAGATGATTCAGCGAGGGAGATTTTCTCCTTGAATGCCCAAGACTTGAGGTAGCACATTCAAAATCCAGAGGGCTCAGTGGTGAGACATCCCACCAGGAATTTGGGATTGAAGGCTAGAAGAATATTCATCACTGTAAAAATATGTTACTAGAATGACCAGAGAGCAAGAGGGGAGAGGAACTTGAGAAGATGGGGAAATTGTGTCTCAACAAATTGAAGGAAAAAAAATGACAGAGGAATCTCTGAATTAGGTAGGGAGGCAGGAACAGCTTCATGATTTGAGCTCCTTCTTTTCCTCCCATCAGGTGGAGAAGGCTGCTCTGCTGAAGGCTCAGTGGAACAGGATAAAGGAAGCACAGGGGCATCTTTCGTCCAGCATCTGCTCCAAATGAGCACGCACACAGATGATTCATTTGCCTTTATTTATCAAGACTGGTTTGCTGAAAGCTGTAGAAGTCACTGTGATGATCCTCCTGTGGTTTTCTACAGCTTCATTTTCTTAAGACCATTGCTTATTCAAGGAAATGAGATTATTTAGGATGTTTTCCCTACTCGCGATTCTTCACAATTTCAAATAATAGGCTCAATTTCTGGGAATGGCATGGCAGCCTGCATGGCATTTCTGCAAATGGAAGAGTTTTAATACACAGTACAGACAGATGTTAAAGCTTCCCACAATAACTCATATTCTGGCAACAGAAGAGGAGAGTTTAATTAGTAATAATTACAAAGAAACAGGCATTAGTCCTTCAGTACAGCCGATACCATCTTGGACCTGACGAAGAGATGAGAACACAGGGCAAAATTATTCTGCAGATTTAGAAATCATGTTATTCTTGCTTGACCCACCTATGACAGAAGGGAGTGAGACAGGATGTGATTTGTGTCCCTTCTCTCATTGTTTAGTGAGTCTTACACCACAGAGCCTTTCCCAGTACTCCAAATTGACCCCCTAATTTGTGTGGCTCAGATTCCCCAGGTATTTCTGAATGTCCTGGTCCCCATTCTTCACCTTGGCAGTAGTGAGAGTTGAAGATAGAAAAGAAGTGGATGAGGAAAAGAGGCTAAAACCCTTCTGCATTTTGTTTCATTTACCATGGCAGCATTCCAGCACTTCCCTGCAACCTTCCCTGTCCCTGTCCCCTTCCCACGCATGGAGCTGGGTGTAACAGGGAATTGATTGTCACTGGGAAGTCACTGTGTGCCTGGAGGAGCAGGACAGGTGTGGGGCTGGAGTGGCTCTGTAAGGCCACATCACTGCTGTAATATGGCCAGAACTGAAAGTATTGGTGTGTGAGCTACAGGACAGTTGTGTGTGGCAAGGGGAAAATAGACAAGGAACATCAAGTACTTCTGTTGTGTTATTTCCCCAGGATATCCCCGGGAATTTGCTCTAACAGAATTATTATCTCCCCCAGCCTACACTCTCACCTTCCTTCTGTTTTTAGTTACCAAGACCAGATTTTTTACTCATCACTGTAAAACCAGAAGTGATTTGCCTTAAAGAATTGAATGAGGGAGAGTATGAGGGAACAACCTTTCTCCACAAGAGACCTCCAGTTATCCAGGACATTCCTGCATTCTCTACACTAAAACACTCAAAAATATGAAAATTCTTCCTATTGTCAATGGCAGTGTGTTAATTTATTGGGTTCAAATCCCATCAGGTCAGCTAATAGAACATTCTGGAGGCAGAACATTTTGCCAAGCGTTATGTCCTGACAGCTGTGTGTAAGTAACAATTAGTTTAGATGGCAGTACAAGAACAAGCTGATGTTTAACCTGGGAAATGACAAGCACTTGCAGATAAAACCTGTAGGTATAATTAGGTATAAGATTAGGTGTAATTTTGTGATAAACACAGACTGTGCCATTAAGCTGAGCATCTGTTTCTCTGCATTTTCTCCATATAACTCCTTTCACATCAACCACTGTCCTTTTATTTCGCCATACCAGAGAGGCTGCAAGTGGGAAAAAATACGAAGCTTTTAGAGAATTTTGCTTTTCAAATAATTCTTTGATTCTGGTTTAAAAAAGTAAAAAAAAAAAAAAGAAGAAAATAAGTTTTACTACTTGATTTCTGTATAGCTTAACCTATAACTTCTGCCTGCTACAGCCCAGAGTTCAGCTCCACAAAAGTCATGAGCTTAAATTAGCTGCAGTTGCCTCATCAGGTAGTCAAGAACTCATTTGGATGGAGGCAGAGTCACATCCTGTGTCAGGAGATCCTTCCACGAGCCACTGCTGTACTCTAGCAAGTCCATTATTTCACCCACCGGAAATCTCGGCTCCAGTGCTGGGTGCTGCTGTTCCCCAGAGGTCCCTGACTCACTGGCTTTGCCCAAACAACAGGGCTGGGAGGTGAGGGCTGTTGCATCACTTTTCCAGGCTCGTGGACACACTGGAGCAGAGAATGTCTCTATTTCCTCACTTGCGCGTCCACGCCGGCACGTCCTGGAGCGCTCAGGGTGCAGCGATCCCTGCGTCCTGCAGCGTGGCCTCGGACTGAGCGAGGTGCAGCGATCCCTGCGCCCTGCAGCGTGGCCGCGGACTGAGCGAGGCGCAGCGATCCCTGCGTCCTGCAGCGTGGCCTCGGACTGAGCGAGGCGCAGCGATCCCTGCACCCTGCAGCGTGGCCTCGGACTGAGCGAGGCGCAGCGATCCCTGCGCCCTGCAGCGTGGCCACGGACTGAGCGAGGGCTCACCCACAAAGCCAGGGCGTCACGCTCAGGGCTGGCTCCTCACCCCGCAGGTGAGACTGTGCCAGGAGATCCCACGGAAGAGATGAGGGAGCGCAGCCCTGTTGAAAAGTTTCAGGAATTGACTAATTAACTTCCTCGGCATTTGAGAAAGGCCAATGAAGAAGCGGCAAAGTCCTGACCTCAGGAGGCAGCCAGGAAGATGGGCCTGCACAGACTCCTTCCCAGCTCCCGCGTCCCAGGCTGGGCTGTCCCGACAAGTCTCCTTCCTCCCCCACTCAGGATGTCGCTGCCCCACGGAGCTGACAGAGCAATAATACCGGGCAGGATTGCCTCACGAGCCACACCCGGCAGCACCCGCTCAGCACCGCCAGCCTCCCAGCACCATCCCCAGGTGGCTTCCGAGCTGCAACTCCATCCTAATTCCACCATGACTGCTACCAAAACATGGTGCTACCAGAGCAGGCTCCGGCCGGGCGCGTTCAAGCTGCTGCAAGCACCTTTCCTGGTGTCCCATTTCCCCACCTCAGCACCTCAAAGTGTGAAACCAGCTACAAACCTCCACCAGGTCCTTCTGCACAGGCCGCCCATGACATCTGGCCATCATTTCTTCCCCAGATCTGCCCTTCTGTGCCGGTTTGGACACAAATCCAGGAGGAAACAACCCAAAAGGGACGTCTCTCACTCTCTCTCTCTCCTGCCTGCCAGGCAAGCAGGCCCCGGCAGCACCTCCCCCACGGGTTCGGGAAAATAATTTCGCGAGTGAAAGTGAAAAAAACTCTTTATTTAACAAACAGAGTCCCCCGCTGTCACAGGCCAAAAAAAAAAAAATTTTGAAACCCCCTCCCCTGTCCCCTGAAAGAGGACTATGGATTTTAGAGTTCTTTCTGTAGGTAAAACCTGCAGTCCTGAGCTGGGCCGGGCCAGGCCGGGTCCGACGATCCCCCTTGGAGGGTCCCGCCGAGCAGGGCCGGAGATGGGAGCTGGGCTGGGATGAAAAGCGAGCCAAAATCAGCCCAAAAAGGAACAGAAGCCGCTGAGGCAGATCACAGTCCCTTCTCCGCTGAAAGCCAAAGAGACTAGAGAGCAAAAGTCCTCTAACCAACAAATGTTGTCAGAATCGGGAGAGAAAAGAATGCAAACATTCTAGTTACAAGGTCAAGCTGGCCGCTTTGAAGAGCTCTCTCGGAGTCTCTCTCCCCCTTTGCAATTTAAAGGTACACGAGAGATCAAGCAGGCGATGGGGACTACAGTATGGCCATAGAATCACCCCAAGACACCTTCCCATGCTGCTCTCTCGTCCTGCTGCCACATCCACCCACAGAGCCACACGTGTTCCTAGTTCAAGCCCATCTCCTGTCCACCTTGACCACGCTCCTCCAGGGATAGGAGCCTCACTGAGCAGCTCATGGCAGCAGCGGGGTCATGCAGCCCCTCTGCACAATGACCTGGAGGTCAGGCACTTCCCTGCACAGATCCCATCTCATTGCTCCTCATTTCCGTGGTCTGCACTGATGTTTGGTGCAGTTATTTTCTCCCTGGTCAGTATTTGGGGGGTGAAGCCTCTGCAAGTGCAGCTCTCTGTTGTCCCAGTCAGTAGTTAGGCAGTGTAAGATGAAGGCACATTCTTATATATTCACTTGATTAACTCTTCCAACCAACCCCAGTTCTTCAAACAGTGCCAATTATGAGTCCCAAATCAAAATCTTACATCAAATGATGAATTTCAAAGCCATTCCTTTGGAAGACATGAATGCAAACACATTTTGTCCCAGTAGGAGACAAAACTGTCCTGGTAGGAGACGTCCCTCCTCACAAATGTCACCTCAAATAACCAAGAGGATCTCCAGCTTTCCTCCTGTCCAAATGGTGCATCTCAAGAATGCACCTTTTTCTCTTTGGGGAAGCTACAGTTTTCTTCAACATTTTTTAGGCATCAGCTCAAGGAAAGTAGGCCTGATCTGCCCAAGAAAAGCAAATGTCAGGAATTGTTCCTATAATAGCTGCATTTCATAGAATCATAGACTTGTTTGGGTTGGAAGGGACCTTAAAATCATCCAGTTCCATTCCCCTGCCATGGCCAGGGACGCCTTCCACTATCCCAAGGCACTCCAAGCCCTGTCCAGCCTGGCCTTGGACATTTCCAAGGATCCAGGGGCAGCCACAGCTGCTCTGGACAATAATTTCCCAGGTGTTGAGAGGCCTGGGGAGGTAATTTTGACCCAGCACCTCACAGGAGAAGCCACACAGACAAGATAAATGCTGCCTGGAGCTAACGTGATTCTTCCGTACTTCTGTAAGACTCAGAGGATTCTGCACTTCTGTGCAGCTTCCACAGGTGTTTTTATCATCTCTGAATCGATTCAGCATTAAAAACCACAAAGCTTGAGGGAAGTGAAGGCTGCAGTCTGTCCCTCTTCCTTCACACTTGTGTCACTTCTGCATTCAAAGCCACGACAACCCATTTTGTGCAAGATGACAATAATTTCCTCTGCCCCTCTGTAATTTCCGTGCCCTCACCTCCCATGCCAGCAGGCTGTGGTTTTCACAGCCCAGGAGGCCGTGGTTTTCTTCGCTCACCAGGAGCAGAATTCGTCCACTCACCATGGAGACTCATGAGACCTCACAGAATGCACAGTGTCCCTTTTTCAATAGCGTGGGCCATGTTCTGGCTGAAGCACCCTCCCAAATCCCAATGGACATAGTCACACGTTAACTGACACATGCATTGCAACTTCCAGGGACAAAAATCAAGCTCAGGACCTTGTGAATGGATGGAAAGACCCTGAATGTTGCCTGACAGCTGCTCTCAAGTCATACACCAGGTCATAGAGGCTCTATTTAAAGCTGGTTTGGCTAAAGAGAAACATAATCCTTCATAATCTAAATATATATTGACAACTCTGCAAATACATATGGACATACATGGCAAAAGGCTGGCCCTGAGAAGTCTCTGTCCCCCCAGAACTGAGCATGTCCTGCAAGCCTGGCAGCCCTCCCAGTGGTTATCCACTGCTCTCCAGGAAAAAGAGGGAGAGACAAAAAGTCTTGAAGCACAAAGAGATTTATTGTGCTTTGTTGTCCACCAACCAGTCTGGTGTTTCTCATCTCTGCGAGGCAATATTTGGGCTCCACTTCCATGAAAGATTTGCTTTCATTAACAAATTGGAATATTTTTTACAGGAGAAGGATCAATAAACAATAAGCCATTATCCCACTGCAAGGTGAACTGTAGGAGCTCCACCCTGGCTGGGATTAGTGTCTGCTTCTTTTCAGGGTCAAAATAACAAACTGCAGTTGTTTAGCTGTACTTCACATTCCACGCAAAAGTACCTGTGGTGAGTTTGTAATCTCAGTGTCAACAGAAGTAAGATCCCCTAGAAATAATGAAAAGACCTAAAATGACACAGTCTCATCCAGAGCCTCTGAGACAGGGAGGCTGAAACAATAATATCATCCTGAAAAAAAAACTTATGGACAAACTATGTGCCTTTCCCAGCCTGCTTTGTTTCCGATACATAGATTTGCTTCAGAGATTTAGAAGTTCCAAACTAGTCTGTGGCATTTCCTCCTGGAACACAGAAATTCTCATGATACATCACGCTTCTGAGAACACCAGTTTGAAGCTCGGCTCCCGAAGAACTGAGCATTCAGCAGGCTGATTCTCTGGCCTCTGCTAAGTGCATTTATTTCTTAATCCTTCATTTCAGTAAGAGTTTTGTGTGGGCAAGCAGCTTCTTCAGAACTGCAGCCAACAGAAAGGGTGTGTTGGAGGGAGGGGAAGAGCAAGACAAGCGAGGAGTCTCCCACGCCGGGCGCACGGGACAGCAGCCACAACCTATCAGGGATACTCTGCCCCATCCCACCTGGGAAACTCAAAGGATCGGGTTTCTGGAAAGGACATGAAGGGAGCTGAAAGGCTGTGAGCAGGAAATGTGTAACTATTACACAGAGAAGGGCCTGGAGGAGAAGCTTGTTCAGGCTGGAGCAGGCTGAGGTCAGACCTCACCGGGGGCTGCAGCTCCTCCCGAGGGCAGCTCCCATCTCTGCTCTGGGACAGGGACAGCACCCAGGGAACGGCTGGAGCTGAGCCAGGGCAGGCTCAGGTTGGAGAGCAGGGAAAGGTTCTTCCCCCAGAGGTGCTGGGCACTGCCCAGGCTCCCCAGGGAATGGGCACGGCCCCGAGGCTGCCAGAGCTCCAGGAGCGTTTGGGCAGCGCTGCCAGGGATGCCCAGGGTGGGATTGTTGGGGGGTCTGGGTAGGGCCAGGGGCTGGGCTGGATGATCCTGGTGGGTCCCTTCCAGCTCAGAAAATTCCATGATTGTGACTCTGTAACACTGATCAAGAGGGCAGCAGGCTGAGTGTGGCCATCCCATCCTCTGCTGGGCACAGGCTGCACCCACACCACTCTGCAGCTCCAGCCTCAGGACCCGGCACAGAGATTCCATCTATTTCCTCCCACTGCAGCCATGACAAGCTGCCAATATCAGGGAGTCACCATGGAGTAATTTCCAGAAATGTCCCAGCACTGCCTGTTGTCTGCTGCCTGCAGCTGGACACCTCCAACAGGGGCTTTTCCACAGGTCCCAAATCTTCACATCCCCAGTGCAGATGTGGATACACTGGGAAAACCTATAAAATGCTTTCCCTCAGCTTGCAGCAATCCCATACCCAAGAACCTTCCTGAGACACACAAATCCTGAGTGTTTCGCCCCTGCAAAGAACTCTTTTTCTATAAACATATCCAGTATGTGCTCGAAGCCGTGAAAATTTTCAGCATCCACAAAATCCTACCGAAAGGAATTCTACAGCTTTAATAGGGAGGAGAAATATTGGCGTGTTTTACCCTCTCTCTTGCTGGTTTAAATTTTTACTGAGTGCTAGAACCCATTCTAGCATCAATTCAATCAATTGTGCCATTAATTTAATTTATTTAATGCATTATTTTTAGGAAGAAATTCTTTCCTGTGAGAGTGATGAGGCACTGGAATGGGTTGCCCAGAGAAGTTGTGGATGTCCCATGTCTGGAAGTGTTGGATGGGGCTTAGAGCAATCTGATCTAACGGAAAATCTCCCTGCCCATGGCAGGAGGTTGGAACTGGAGGATTTTAAAGGTCTTTTCCAACCCAAAACTGGGATTCTTGGATTCTGTGAATTTCATTGGTTCAGGTGATGGTGGCCATAAACACCTGGCAGTGAAGGCTGATGATAAAATTTCTGTGTGGGTTCCTCGCTCAGTGTGAACCAAGCTGTAGATGTTCACAGCTGTAAAATCCTGGTCTTCTCAAGGCTGGGCATCCTGCCCAGAACCAGAGAGAGCAGGAAAGCACTGGGTTTCTTCCTGTACAATTATTAATTAGATTCAATTAATTACAATTAACTGAATTATTAATTACATTCTCCCCACCCAAACAAGGGCTTTCTTGGTATCACCACGCTCACAAACAACTTTTATAGACAGATCAACACATCACAAGAGGTCAGGTGCTTCTCCCGGGCAGGCTGCTGGGAAGGAGAGCTCTGAAATAAAGCCAGTGGAGGTATTGGCCCTGTCTTTCTTTATTTACCTGATGAGAAATGATCCATAAAGCCTCTGCCAAAACAAGCCATAAAGCTATTAGGGAATGGCACAAAAGGGCAAATTATGTGATAACCGAAGTGTGGCAGGAAGTGGCTACATGAGGAATAAATCCATGCCATTGCTCATTTCAAGGGAAAACCAGGGTCAGATCAGTACCAGGAAATTGCTGGCATATGGGAAGTCATTAATTACTCCCAGATGTGAAAGCTAAAGTCTGCTCTCTTTCCACATGCACTGGAGGACAGCGAGGTCCTGAGGAAAATTCGTGATGATTTCTCTTTGTTGAGTCTGCCCTTGGCCAGGGCCTGGACCTGGAATGGGGCCAAGTGTGATCAGAGTGGCTGATGCAGTGTGAGCCCTCCTTTTCACCACAGACAATTAATTATGTGTTCCCCAGAGCACAGGGATTAAGAGCCCAGGTTTCACAGTCCGTGCACTCAGAGGGCTCTGCTTTGGCAGAGTCACTCCCTCCGTGCCCCCACAGCCACCTCTCTGCTTCCTGTGCCACTGAGCCAAGCCCAACACTCGAACCTTTTCCTTTCTGAGTGGGTTTTTCAGCACTGGACAAAGCCCAAAGCTAAATCAGAAATACAATGGGAAAAGTTCGGATCTGACACAAACCTTCCATGATAAACCTGAGAAAATCCATAAACCTCCGTTTCATCATGCAAACAATCCTTTCTCATTGAGCTTTTAGGAACTACATGGGGTGTGCTTCTGAAATTCTCCCTCCTGTGGAAGACTTCCTGCATGATTTGGTGATGCCCTGTGGTTCAGGGGAGCAGGAAAACAGGAATGGCACCTATACCACAACAGGCACCCTGGCCTGATGCCCTGTGGTTCAGGGGAGCAGGAAAACAGGAATGGCACCCTGGCTCAATGCCTTGTGATGCAGGGGAGCAGGAACAGGAGAATGGCACCCTGGCCCGATGCCCTGTGGCTTGGGAGGACGGGAACATGAGAATGGCACCCTGGCTCCTGCCCTGTGGTTCAGGGGAGCAGGAGCACAGGAATGGCACCCTGGCCTGATGCTCTGTGGTTTGGGGGGACAGGAACACGAGAATAGCACCCTGGCTCGATGCCCTGAGGTTTGGGGGAGCAGGAGCACGGGAATGGCACCCTGGCTGTGCTCAGCTCTGGCTCCTTTGCCCGGCTGGCACACAGCTGTGCCACTTAGCACTCCAGCCATGCCTGGGGGTGTTTTGGCAGACTTGGTGCCTATGGGAGCAGCAGGCTTTGTCTGAAGGAACATGGGGCATCCCTTCAGGGAAAGAACACAACTCCCACCCCCCGGATTTTTACAGCATTCACTTCATGTGGCAGTAAGTGGCCATGTGTCACATAAAACTTGAAGGCCTGTGTTAAAAGGGAAACAAAGCTTTGGCAGACTGAGCTCAAGAGTTTAAGTGTATTAGAGCATTGCAGGCTGTGACCATGAGCTCAGACTATGTCACCACTGCCCTGCGCGGGAAATTTGGAGTCTGGAGCCAGCGAGCTGCAAGATCCCATGATCCCATTGCTCACACTGGACAGCCCTGGGCTGCATCACTCCCAAAGAAGGCAAAGTGAAAGGGAAAGCCCAGCTGTGCCCAGCTGTGACGTGTGGAAGGAAGGCAGTGACCAAGTCGTTCTTCTACGGAATCACCAGTCACTGCATTGTACAACCAGACTGTCCTCCTCCGTTTGCACTTCTCACGTAGAACCACGTCTCCCTGATGCTGTTCCCTGTATCCTCAGGAACCCTCGACGTCCACACAGCAGCAGCCAGCTGTGGTTTGCTGCTGCCGGACACCCAGGCACGTAGAGCAGGGAGGCTGGGGCAGAGTCAAGGCTCCGCCTCGCTGGAGCGTTCGCTGGGGACTGCCAATAGCGAGGAGGGGAACAAAGCCCTGGACCACGGAGGGAGCGCTTTACAGAGCCGGCTTCCTGGTATGAGCTGGAATGGATGGGGAAATGTCCAGCTAAGCTGTGCCTGACAGTACAAAACTTCCTTGCAAAGTTCCAGCAAAAGTGGTGTCCTGTGCTGTGGATGCCGAAATGCTGTTAGCAGGGAAATTTTCTCTTCTTGCGAGAGTTCTCTCTTTCCGTGAGAACTTTTCCTTTGCTGTGTAAGCTATGGAAACAATAGATAGGATTTTTGTAAATAGCATTCATATCTGGTATCTTCTGACCTTGTGTACATTATATTAGGAAAAAGCATTTCTGAGTGGGTGTCTGAGACTTTGACCAGTCGCCCTAGGAGAAGTGTGAACACTGTTCAATTGCTTTATGGAACTAGAATATATAAATGGTATTGTAAATTTAATAAATAATTCATTCCTCACTCTGACTCCTGCCTCGCTGCCTCTCTGAACCCCTGCTTGGAAGCCCACACTGTGCGGCCACTCTAAATACAGGAATTCCAGGCTGTCCGTGTCATCCTCTCTTCCCACAGCACACGCCAGGAGACAGGCCAGGATTTCCCCTGCGAGGCTCTCCCGGAGCCGCCGTCCCACAGCCCCTGCCTCCTCCGCAGCCGCGGAGCCGAGGGCACGGGGAGCAGCATCCCTTTGGGCCATGGCATTCCTGCCAGCTCCTGCCAGCCGGCAGCGCCGCCCAGCACCTCACTCGTGCGCGTGGGAGGGAAGCGTGGTGGCAGGAGGAGCGGCTCGGAGGTGGGAGGTCACAGGAGGGACATGGCTGAGGTGAGGAACCATCCCGCACCCTCCCACTCCTTCCCGTCTTATGTCATCCCACGGCGAGGGGTGTTTGAGGAGCTGGTCCCCATCTCCTGCCTGCCGACAAACCCAGTCTAACTGGGTAATGTTTCCCCACAGCAGCTGGGTTTGCCCTACTTCTGCTTACTGGGGGTCGGCAGTTGTGCAAGGGCAGGGAGTGACCTGAAAAGCCCCTCTGGACACACCCCCTCACCTGCCCGAGCCCATGAGAAAACCCTTCCACGGCGTGGGTGACATCCCAAGAGCTGAGCGTGCCAGGAGGAGCCCTCCCGCCCCTCTGCCTTCCCTCCAGTCCTGCTGCACCTCTGACACATGAAGCCTCTGGTGGGAGACTCCAGATGATCCAACCCAACGCCAAGCAGGAAGGAAATGATGAGATCAAGGGGAGCAAGCTCACACCCTGACTCCCCCTCTCCTCCCAGCTGAGCGATGCTCTGTGCTCTGTCTTTCTGTGGGCAGTCTCTCAGGATCCAGCAGAAACAGTGGTGCAGATAAAAGATTAAGCATCCCCCACACAGTGAACAAAAATCACTTTGAAAACCCTTAGAAAATCTGTGAAATGAGCTTTGAATGCTCAATTACTTTTTCTCCATGCTCACTGCAAGCTTCAAAACTTAAAACACAGACAGAGAGTCATCCAACAATAGAATGGTTTAGCTTGGAGAAGACCTCCAAGGTCATTGAGTCAAACCATTCCCCCAGCATTGCCAAGGTCAGCACTAAGTCATGTTCCCAGGTGCCACATCCACAGGGTTTTAAATCCCTCCAGAGATGGTGACACCACCACTGCCCTGGCAAGTCTGTGCCAGGGCTTGACAATCGGTCCAGTGATGAAATTTTCCTTATATCCAACCTGACCCTCCCTTGGCACATCTTAGAGCCATTTACTCTTCTCCTGTCATTTATTACCAAGGGGCTGGAGCCTGACTCCCCCCGGCTGCCCCCTCCTGTCAGGGAGTTGTGCAGACCCACAAGGTCCCCCCTGAGCCTCCTTTTCTCCAGGCTGAGCCCCTGTCCCAGCGCCCTCAGCCTCTCCTGGGGCTCCAGCCCCCTCCCCAGCTCTGTTCCCTTCCCTGGACACGCCCCAGCCCCTCGATGCCTTTGTTGTCACAATGAGCCTAAAAGCTGAGCACAGCCAGCACCTGATGTACACAAGGAATGAATAAAGATTCGATACACTGAGCATTTTCCATGCTAAAGACAGGAACAGCTGTCATCCCAGACTTCTCTCTCCTCACTCTAGATGTGATCCAGCTTGTCCTCAGACAAAATGCCCTCAGACACATCAGGCACAAACATGCAGGGAGAACAAAAAGCACTTCAGACAGCAGAGAAAACTCAGCAGCACAGTGGTGACATGCCCCAGTGCCAAGCTGCTTTCTTTGGATCCCTAATTCCTTTCATACTTTTTCAGCTCTTTAAAAACATCTCTTGAGCCCCAGAGTGACTCCCCAGCAGAACATCTGCCCGCTTTAAAGCTCGTTGAGCTGCGGCAGTGGTTGGTAACCCCTGCAGATTTCTCTAATCAGTAGAAACTACTCAAGGATCACAGGCTGGGACATGTCTGACAAGAGCGGGAGAATTTGCACAACAGACGGGGCTGAGAGAGGAGCTGGGGACAAATGGGGAGCAGCAGGAGCCAAGTGGAGGGTGGCACAATGTGACATGATGTGACACGACTGACAGCCCAGCGGGACCGTCCCTGCCCATGCCCTGACTGCCGTGATCCAGATGCCTTCACGGGAAAGATGAGACCACGGTGTTTCCCCAAGGTCCCCGTTCCCTGCCCTGCAGCCAGGGATGGAGGGGAATATCCCAGTGCATCCCAGTGCATCCCAGTGCATCCCAGTGCATCCCAGTGCATCCCAGTGCTGGGTTTCTTCTGGCAGCTCCAGAGCTGCCTCGCTGAGAGTTCCCTGCTGGCAAGTGCCGGGCTCCTGTCTGCCAGGCACACTTGTCTGCACAGGAAAAAAGAAACTTCTCCTCCCTCTCTTGGGATCCTTAAGAGCGAATTCTCAGCTCGGCCTCAAATCCAGGGCAGAGCATGAGCCTGCTCCCACCTCATCTCAAGAGCTCAGCTCCTGCTCGCCGAGGCTCCAGCTGCTCATTCTCTCCCAGCCAAAGGTTTGCAGGTCACCACTGCAAGAAGGCTGAGGCCAAGAAAAGCTCTTACAAGCTGTTTTAACTCAGAGCTGGCTCCCCTGGAAATCCTTGGCAAATAAAATAAAAATAAACTCCCGAGTGTTCCCTGGAGAAATAAACTCCCTGGGTTCCCTGTGTCCATCTACTGGCAAGGCCCATGGCTTGAATATATGTTAAGCTTTCTAGCACTCACAGTGAAGAGAAAATTAACTTTGACACTTGTGGTCAAAATATTAGTACCATATTTTTAGTATTTTGCCCTAGAATATGCAACTGGGACCGCAGGGAAAAAAAAAGTAGAAAAAATCACTTCCCTATACAGCGCTTGACAGAAATATGAGATCATTTTATTTGAAGATAAATGGAACCACGCTTACCCTGAAATGAGATCTGGGCACTGTAAAAGCAGAGAGCAGTCCTTGTCCCCAAAGTTTTACAGTCTAAATGAAAACGAACAACGAATTAAGGAAGGAAACTGAGTCAGTCACTTGTCTAAGGTCTCACAGGAGTGATATGGTTTGGCTGGGATTGGAGCGCACGGCCTTTGGTGCTTTACAAAGATGTGCTGGGTGAGGGGCTGGGCAGGAGCCAGCCCAAAACCCCCCTGCCCTGGGCTGAG